>JAMPIV010003325.1:0-389170 GCA_024509875.1 Oreohelix idahoensis
AAACCCACTCCCCCCCCCCCCCCCCCCCCCCCCCCCCCACTCACAACATCATAATATAATACCATACCCACACATCTAGAACAGGACGCTGTTTTGTGTGAGTAATCTAATACCACTGGCAGCACATCACGCTGATTACCTAACTTCAACTCCGCAACAGTACACATCCATGTGATAATCGAAACGTTCACTCTGCCTCTTTCACATCACGCATATTACAGTTCGTACATTTTCGGTGCCGTGACATTTCGGCGGGTACAGAACCTATCTAATGTATAGTCTACCTGAGACGCTACTCAACCATCGCGTAATCCCACGGATGTACTGCTAAAAGATAACGCATCTTGAGTAAGACAAATATAATGTCAAGAGCTACATCAGAAGACAATACATAATATTATTCTGCGAGCGATCAGGGGCCACAACCAAAAATCTCCGAACGAACGTGACTTTTGTCTCCCCTTTTGTTCCCGCTATGGACTTCAAAGAACTATTTCTCGCTCGTCATCAAACACATTATGCGCCACACTCGCTTCCCCGAGTCAGACAGCCTCCGGGTGCAGCTTAGGTAATATTATCATAAACTTACCACTACTGACCAAGTGTTGAATTTATAATGAAGGCCAGAACGAAATAAAACCGCGGGGTGGGGTCTGAAAGGGGAATAATGGGCTACGTAGAAAAAAACCGGAAGAAAAGAAAACTGAAAGTGCAAAAAAAAAATCGAGGAAACCAGAACTTTAAAAGACAAGAAAAATGGGACGTGTGTGTAAAATAAAATTCAGTCAAATCTGTGACATTACTGTAGTTTTATAAGTAGTGGTAGTGGTAATAAGTCTTACTGTAGTTCTATTCGATTATTATTATTAGTGATAACAAATGTTTTTGTAACTTTAGTATTACTATTAGAAGTAGTGATAATAAGTTTTATTACAGCTCCATATTATTATTATCATCATTATTGTGGTTATTATTATTATTCCCTTCGGCGCCACCTCAGATTGAAGGGAAAAATGTTCTTACAACAAGCTGAAGAGAAAAGAACATGACAAAAGGACCACTAGTGAAAAAAAAAAGTTGAGACCTATCACCGCATGGGCGCATAATTTTAATAGTAATTATGACTAAAGGAGGCAATTATTATTGTTATCATTATTATTATTAGTAATACCATTTTTATTTTATTTTTATTGATTATTTCATTATTATTAAATGCTATTGTAGTTTTATTATTTTTTTTATTATTATTATTAGTGATAATAGTTTTTTTGTGTAGTTTAACGATTATTATTAATATTATTATTTTTATTATTATTATTAGTAGTAGTAATAGTAGCAACAGGAGGAGTAGCGGTGATAGTTTTTACTGTATTTTTTATTTTTATTCTTATTAGTAGTAGTGTTACGGTGTTTTTATTGATGTTGTCTGCTATTGTTGGCAGTGCGCAATTTTAGGTTAATAGAATTAATATAGATTGATGTTGATACTTCACGGATTATTGAACGCAAATTACACGGTCGATAAATTTCAAAACAAGGCCAGAGGTTGTGAACACCTTTTATTTACTACTCAGTTGGACTGAGTATGCAAGGACAAACTAACTCAACAATAACCAGTCTCAACAACAGACTCTCAACAACTGAATCTTCAACAACTGACCAACCCTAATAGACTCCTAACCTGTTTCTTCGTTTGAGAAACCGATAGATTCAAAATTTTAGACACCGTACTTGGAACAGTTTGAATACGTCCAGCCCCAATAATATGTCCCAGGAAGGTTATCTCCTCAAACGCTATTTGTATTTTCGTAGGTTTAGCGGTTAAGTGGTTTTCCCTTAATATTTCCAAAACACATCTAAACCCCGAAAAATGTAACTCAAATGACGAACTAAATAAACATATGTCGTCAATGTATGTAATAATGTCTGGTCTTCCTGATAAAATTTTTCGCATCATGCGAATAAAGGTAGCAGGAGCGTTCATCAGCCCAAAAGGCATCACATTCCACTGGTAAAGACCTTGTGGAGTGGAAAACGCTGTGTAATATTTGGCTTTTTCGGTTAGTGGTATCTGCCAATAACCTTTTGTTAAGTCTAGTTTTGTGAACAATGTCGCAGTAGATAGACGATATACGAAACTCATGCTGCATTGGCTGAGCATAGTTAGCAAGCATGATCAACACAGTACTGTGTAACTTAGGCATGGTAAAATTACAAAGACGAAAGAACACAGTGTTATCGTAGATAAGACAACACAAGTGTCACCTATAGAAAACCTACAAGACCTAAGTCATATAAGAATAAATGACTGTAGTGGGTTTGATGGTATTGTATGGGTGATGTTACCTAGTGTGATGCATGAGGTCAGCTGTGAAGGCTCCTGAGATAAATGTAGCTGTGAATTTACAGAAGGCCCTTCTTGCTACCACTTACGACCTCATACATATCTTTTTTACTAATGAATGTGGCTACGTTAAAGTCTAGGGTACTGATATGTAATGTGTTGTGGTAGATTACATACACACACACACAGATTTAATATGTCTAATAATATTAATAAAATTTATAATACACTGAACTAACTCAAGCTGTTTAAATTTTTTATATTAAATTTTCTTTAAGTTTATTTGTTCTGAACCAAGGTTTTATTTTGGTCAGAACATATGAAAAATGTTGAAATAATGAATGAAATGCATGAATATATGTCATAATAAAATAGAAAATGTGTACATATGTATTTCAAATGACTGGTTAATAGTAATTATCTTAAGATAGTCCCAGGAGAAAGAAACTTATTTCTTAATATGACTGTTTTTTGTTAGGGTGATATCATCACTCCCTGGTCTATGACTACCAAACAAATTGTCCATTCACTGATGGGAGTAATACAAGTTTTATTTCCCAAAATTTTTGTGGGTTCTAGTGATGGTAAGTATAGTTGGTGTGTTAGTTAGTAAATAAGATTGGTGAAGGTCCAGCAGGCCAGACGACCTCATCAAGTATCTTGACTGAGTAGTTCTACGTGCTGGAATCTGGTGCCCCACCTTCTCCGTGCTTGGGCAATATAAGGCTGCTCTGACAAAATACCAGAGACTGCACTGGTCCACACTTGTATATATATCAACACATCATTTTGACACCGCTTTGGTGTCAAACAGAAACTTCACACGTCTGCAACAAAAAGTATTGTCATGTGTCTAGAAAACTCTACCTCCTGAGCCAACTTCTGCACACAACACTACACAAACAACACCCCATAGACGGTGTCAGATCTCTCTCTGACCATACAGCACATCTTCCCAAACTGGTTTCACATAGTCTCAGTCCCCCAAGTCTACATATTCTGAAATATGTTCATTAGCTTTTTCCTGCTATTGAATAAGATAGGTGATAGTTTCACTGATCTCAAACACTTATCCGCCCTTCATAATCCTTGCTGGCGTTTATGTATTTTGTTTTGTCTCTAGACACCTGAACTTGGGCCTGGGATCTAGAGCGAATCCTTACTTGTTGTAAGGGATAGATTTTGATATGGCAGTATCAAATCACTCGAAACATTATAAACAATATTAAAATATACAAAGAAAATACTTTCATTCTTTACCAGAATTATAGGAATAGAAAGAACAACAGTTTTATATTCTAGCAAAAACTCAGCTGAGCTGCTGGCTATCTATAGTATGGCGTCCCTCTATAATATTGCAATTAGCTTTCTGGGGAAATACCATCCACTGAAGAATTACTGTGTCTACTACTGAACAATTTATTGAGAATGGCCCAAAAATGCGCGTCTGTGTAGCGCGACGATGATAATATGATTGTCTGTGGCCAATCACCGACTTTACCCCTATTTTCAAATTCAAATCCTATTTCCTACCAAAAGTCATATTGCAGTCATATGCCTCATCAGTCAAGTATGGTATTATTGTCTGGTTGGTCCGTCTGTCTCTACTCTGCTTTGGGTTCATAAAAAAATGAGTACTTGGTTTTACCAAGCCTTTTTCCCCACGAATCGGTCAGTCTTAGAGTTATTTTTAGCCACAATTTTCCACTAAGGCACCGTACCTTCATTTCATTCCAAACTAGATTTTGAGCACTAGAGTCTCAAGGCCGCAAATTTTTGAAAATTAGTGACATTTTTTTTAACAGTTGCAGTAGTCGCTCGTTTCTGTTATGCAAACTAACACACAGTCTTGGCACGATTGTCATTATATCTTCATTATCTTTTATCTTATCCGTCTGTATAAATATAAATGAAAGCATATTATTTTCTTTGCTGACACTCAAGATATGAGGCTATTCAGACTAGCTAGGTTTTATATTCCTACACATTATTATATTAAGAAAAAGTTACTTTTTCAAGGTTAGTTTGTTTTTTTGTATTTTTGAAATATGTGTCGAGCATCTAGCTGTATTGCGTGTTTGCCGCTTGCAATTCAAATGAAAGGGACTAAGTATCGCGTAAAAGCGTCCAAAGAAATGACTGTTGCGTATGCGATATTAGGCTAAAGGTCCGCTTCTATCTGTCAATGTCATTTACTGTCGAATTTCAACTACGGGGCGGTCTCAGCGTGGGGGGATTGGGGACAGTGCTAAGTTTTTTTTCCTTTCCCCCCCTATCAATGCGTCTTTTTTAGCCTGTTGCTAGTTCTTCAATCATTTCAAGCACGTGTTCAGTTCCAGGGGTGTCTTTTTTTCCTTTTTGATCTTCCGTTCCCTCCCGTCTCCAAGGGTAAAACGTTTCTGTCTTGCAACGTCTAAAGTTTAGTTTCCATGGCGGGTAGTGGATGAACCGGCGGTCTGGGCGATCATGTATCCTTCTAGTAGCTTACGCATTATGTTTTTTTATCCCTACATGTTATCTTTTGGAGATATTTTAACGTTGTATTGTAAAAATCACGGTTCAAATTATTCACACATCTCCCCACTTGAAAACATGCCTATGGCAAGTTCCAAAACCAGCGATACACATAGGTAAAATTACTCCTCACGTCTGCCACTACTCTAATTTTGATCACAGGGGTGCCGACTGAGGAAATCTGCACCGACATTCAATGACCCCTGGGATATCAATTGGATACTATAAACTGATAAGGTTGAAGTTAATAAAGACCACCTCAGCAATCTTGCGTTTTCATGCTTAGCCTATGCTGAGGATGCAAGCCTGAAATATGAAAACAAGAGGCTGATGATCCGTCTCCACCACAAAAGTCCTACCATACAGATAGATTTGAAACTTCTTTATTGCCCAGATTAACGCTAAACATTCTTTTTCGCTTGTGGAGTATCCTTGTTCCGCCTTATTCAATTTGC
Source organism: Oreohelix idahoensis (assembly GCA_024509875.1). Taxonomy (NCBI): domain Eukaryota; kingdom Metazoa; phylum Mollusca; class Gastropoda; order Stylommatophora; family Oreohelicidae; genus Oreohelix; species Oreohelix idahoensis. Next base: position 5,314 of record JAMPIV010003325.1, read on the forward strand.
GGCTTGCATAAGCGACTGGTTCAGTTCCCCATCAGGTGAAGATGATCTTTGCAACAAAGCCCCTCCGAGTCCTACATTACTTGCATCGGTTCTTAAGACAAAGTCCTGTGTCAAATCAGGCAGTTTGAGAATAGGCTTGCTAGTGAGTTTTTCCTTTAAGTCTTGGAACGCTAGTTCACATTGTGCAGTCCAAATAATTTTATCTGGAAGTCCCTTGCGAGTCAGATCAGTCAGAGGAGCACAAATAGAGTTAAAATCTTTGATATATTTTTGATAAAATCCGCATAACGACACGAATGATCGCACGACGTCCTTTTTTGTTTTGTGGTCTAGGTGCTCTCTGCAGTTTTTCCAAGTTCTTAGGGGGTCAGGGGTCATTGTTACCCTGATATATACAGTGTGTCCCAAGAATTCCAACTCTTTGCATCCAATACAACAACATTTTGTTGGCCTAGCAGTTAAGTTCGCCTCCCGAAGCTATATCAAATAACATTTCCAGATGAGAGCTTCAATGTGTTCTTCAAATGTCTCTGTGGCGACGAGAATATCATCCATGAAATTCGTGATACATGGGGTTATTCAGGGGATCCAACAATTTGCGCATCATCCTTGAAAATACACTCGGAGCATTTTTTTCAGTCCGAATGGTAGCATGTTGAATTCATAATGTCCATCCGAAGTGCTAAAAGCCAAATAAGGTCTCACTTCAGGCTTCACTGGGATCTGGTAATAGCCTTTACTAAGATCCACCTTTGAAAAGTATTTTGCCTTGTTTTAATCTGGCAAAATAACTGTTTTGTGTCTGGTAATGGATCCACTTGTCCTTCTGTGACAGCATTCAGTTTCCTGTAATCTATGCACAGTCTGTGTTCCCCAGACGGTTTTCTCAACAAAACGACACTAGAACTAAAAGATGATTCACTGTGCGAAATAATCCCCTCCTTCAACAAATACTCTATTTCTTCCTTCAATGCCTTCTCCTTCGCGAACGGAATAGAATAGGCTCTCATACAGATTGGGTTTGAGTCTACCAGTTTCATGTCATACTGTAGCAAATTTGTATGCCTGGTTTATCTGTTAATACATCTGTATGTTCCTCCAGAACCTGTTGAACTCTCTCCCTCTGGTTTTTAGTCAGGTGCTTACTGACTTTTACCTGTGCTGCTGTTTCACAAGGATGTAATGGGTATTCATGTGAGGTGAGTGGTTCTTTTTGCATCTGGGTTGCAATAGCCAAGGTCAATAAGGGGGTGCTTTCCTGGAGTGGTCTGTCCAGATACTTCTTTAACAGGTTTACATGATAAACTTTTTCCTTCCCCTTTTTGTCAATTTTATAGTTTGTTCTAGACACCTTCTCTAGAACCGTATATGGACCTTGCCAACCAATTTGTAAGTTATTCTGGCTTCCGGGTAGTAGAAGCAGCACCTTCTCTCCGACTGCCAGTTCCCTGTCCTTTGCCTTCCTATTAAAATATGCTGCATGTTTCTTCCTGGCTTGTTTCAAATTATCATTTGCCAGTTTCCATCCAGCTTTCAAACGAGTGGTCAGTTCGTTCACGTATTGATACGATGAGGTAACAGTCTCTTCCGCCTTCTCATCTGTCCAGGTCCTTAATAAAGCTTCTAATGGACCTTTTATTGGCCTCCCAAATAGCAGAGTTGCGGGAGCCATCCCGGTTGAACTATGTGGTACCTCCCGGTACGCAAACAATGCGGCGGGCAGGAATTGATCCCACAGATCCGGTGTTTCGTGTGCCAGCTTTCTCAGGATAGAAATGAGAGTCCCGTTGAACCTCTCTACCTGGCCGTTCCCTTGTGGATGGTACGGACTACAATGAAAGTGTCTGGCTTGAAATAGCTTAAAAAACTTCTTCCGTTAGTTTCCCCTTGAACTGAGAACCATTATCCGTCAAGATTTGATGCGGGAATCCTAATCGGGTAAATATTGTAAGTAGTGCCTCTGCTACATGTTTTGAATCAATTGATGGCAGGGCTACCGCCTCTCCCCACATAGAACAAGTGTCCACCAGAGTAAGGATGTAACTGTTCCTCCTCTTGGTCCGAGTGAGAGGTCCTACAATATCCACTGCAACCCTCTCAAAAGGTGTTCCCACTATGGGCATTTCCCCTAGAGTTGCAGGAGCAGTCCAGTGCTTTGGAGCTACCCCTTTGACATTCTGGGCAGGATTTGACATATCTTTTTATATCCTCCGTTATCCCTGGCCAGAAGTAATGACAAGCTATACGCTGTCCTGTGGCGCTGATCCCCATGTGACCACTGAAGGGAATCGCATGCCCGAGTTCCATCACTTTATCTCTATATGAAGTGGGAAGAACCAGCTGGTTGTGACCATTTGTTCCAGTTCCGGCCTTCCTGTATAAGAGTTTGTTCTTCATGAAATATTCCCCCTTGCTCGGAGGTGTGTGGCATTTGGGCAATTTTTTAAAACAGGGCTTGAGTGTCCTATCCTCAGCCTGCGCCTTCCTCATCTCCTCTGGATGAGCATTTATAGGTTCACCTTCTTCCTCCTTCTTCTGTGACCTGGGTCTGCACTGTCGCCATGATCACAGGTTTCTCGGGATTCCCCAAGAAGACGTATCTACACCCCAATATCAGAGGGTAGATTGGTTCATCTATCACTGCTGCTCTGATTTCTCCTTCCACATAGCGAGTTTTCACCGTTATCCTTGCGATGGAAAGTGTCATGAGTGGTATGTCCTTAGTCGCCCCTTGTATTTCCACTGTTTCTGTGGTATACTGACTTGGGTCCACTAGGCTAGACTTCACAACTGAATCATAATCCAAACCTGTATCATAAAGGCACCTTATGGTGACCCCATTACAAATAACATCCTCACAAACTGGGGGGGTGATAAGGTTCCTGTTGTCCATTAGGATTAACCTTTAATCTTTGCGTCCCCGACTTCATTGCAGCAATGTTTGAAGGTTTCCTTCTACAAAATTCGGTGTTATGGTTATCCTTCTTGCACCATTTGCACCATCTTTTTCCTTGGTTCAACGGTTTTCTTTCATTGAATTTTTGGTCATTGAACTGTGAGTTTCTGTCGCGATAGTCATTTCTTGGCCGCTCAAAGTTTGTCCTACCTTTATTTCCCTGTTCTCTATTATCAAATTTATTAAATTGCTGTGGAGCTTTAAAATTGTCTATGTGCTTCTTTTAGCACCACTTACCTCTGCCTGGGCTGCCTGATACCTCTCAGCAACATTTAAAACCTCCCCCAACTTCTCTGCACCTTGTTCCATGAGAAATTTTCTCATGTCTGGAGCCATGGACTCTCTCAATTGCTCAATCATGATCATCTCTTTAAGATCTTGGGTCTTCCCCAGAGCCGTCCATTTCTCCAAATAGGTTTCTAGTCTGGCAGAGAATTGGTGGTATGTCTCCCCAGACAACAGTTTGGCATTTCTAAATTTCTTACGATAAAATTCACCATTCTTCTCGTACCTTAATAACAAAGCCTGCTTTAACATGTCATAATTGTCTTGGTCTTCCCTGTTCATTTTGGCGAATACTTCATAAGAAGTACCTCTCAATCCCTGTGATAGCTTTAAACTCCACCTCTCTCTCTCTAACCCATATGTAGTAGCTAATAACTCAAAACGTCCTAGGTACCCCTCTATGTCATCGTCTTTTTCAACAAAATGGTCTAAATGAAACCCCATAGCTGAGTTTGAGGCTCCCAGACTAGGCGTAGCATCTGAGGCAAAAGGGCTGGCACCATTTTCAGGAGCATGGCCTTGTAATTCCAGCTCCCTTAGTCGTAATTCGTGCTCCCTTTGCAACCTTCTATCTTCTGCCTCCTTTCGGCAGTCAAATCTTTTTGCTGTCTTCTGCCCTCCCTTTGCTGCCGTTTTTTTCCATCTGCCTCTAATTGGAAGCCTTTTTCTCCCTTGTCTGCCTCCAATGCTTTTGCCTCCTTTCGTCAGCCTCAATCTAACCTCTAAGTTCTTTCTCAGCCTCAACTTGTCAGGACCTCTTAAGTTTTTCTCAGCCTCAGCTTGTACCCTCTTTCTCTTCAGCTAACCTCCTATCTTGCCCTTTCAATATACTTATCACATTCTGCAGTTACGTATATTGAATTAAACCCTGACCATCCATTCCCATAATCCTTCGCCGTTAGCACAGCAGCTGATCTGAACTTTGCCAGCTCCGCCATACTTTTTAGACAATTTAGCAATGAGCAAGATAAATCTCTAACCAATTAATACACTAAAGTAATCTCTAATTAAGTCTAACTAATTTAATCATAAATAACTACATTAATTACCACTGGCTGTGAAGATTCACCAACTTTTATTTTGAGGGACACTTTTAATTTTTACAATTTTTGTCCCCTAATTTAATCTCCCACCAGAGAGATCCTAATATTACTGATAACTAATTATCCTGGACAAGCCCCCAATATATGTAGTGGGTTTGATGTATTGTATGGTTGTGATGTTACCTGAGTGTGATGCCATGAGACGGTCAGCTGTGAAGTGTGCTCCTGAATAAATGTAGCTGTGAATTTACAGAAGGCCCTTCTTGCTACCACTTACGACCTCATACATATCCTTTTTTACTAATGAATGTGGCTACGTAAAATCTAGGGTTACTGATATGTGAATGTTGTTGTTGGTAGATTAACATACACAACAAACACACAGATAATTAATAAGTTCTAATAATATTAATAAAATTTATAATTACACTGAACTACTCAAACTGTTTAAAGTTTTTTATATTAAATTTTCTTAAGTTTATTTTGTTCTGAACCAAGGTTTTATTTTTGGTCCAAACATATGAAAAATGTTGAAATTTATGAATGAAATGCATGAATATATGTCATAATTAAAATAAAAATGTGTACATATGTATTTTCAAATGATACTGGTTAATAGTAATTATCTTAGAATAGTCCCAGGAGAACTTATTTCTAAATTATCTGTTGGTGATATCATCACTCCCTGTCTATGACTACCATCATTGTCCTTTCACTGATGGGAGGTAATACAAGTTTTATTTCCCAAAATTTTTGTGGTGTTTCTAGTGATGGTAATATAGTTTTGGTGTGTTATTAGTAAATAATTGGTGAAGGTCCACAGGCCAGACGCTCACGTTATCTTGACTGAGTAGTTCTTGGTGCTGGAATTCTGGGGTGGCCCCACCTCTCCATGCTTGGGGGCAATATAAGGCTGCTCTGACAAAATACTAGACTGCACTGGTCCACACTTGTATTTATCAACACAGCATTTGACACCGCTTTGGTGTCAAACAGAAACTCACACTTCTGCAACAAAAGTATTGGGTCATGTGTCAAAACTCTACCTCCTGAGCCACTTCTGCACACAACATTACACAACAACACCACATAGACATATAGCACATCTTACCAAGTTGGTTTCACATAGTACTAGTTCCCCAAGACTACATATTCTGAAATATGTTCATTAGCTTCCTGCTATTGAATAAGATAGGTGATATGTTCCACGGATCTCAACACTTGATCCGCCCTTCATAATCCTTGCTGGCGTTTATGTATTTTGTTTGTCTCTAGACCCTGAACTTGGGCTGGGGATCTAGAGCGAATCCTTACTTGTTGTAAGGGATAGATTTTGATATGGCAGTATCAAATCACTCGAAACATTAAACAATATTAAAATATACAAAGAAATGCTTTCAGTCTTACCAGAATTATGAATAGAGAACACAGTTATATTCTAGCAAAACTCAGCTGAGCTGCTGGCTCTAGTATGGCGTCCCTCTAAATATTGCAATTAGCTTCTGGGAATTACACCACTGAAGAATTACTGTGTCTACTACTCGGACAATTTATGTTGAATGGCAAAAATGCGCGTCTGTGCGCCGATAATATGATTATCTGTGCCAATCACCGACTTTCCCCCTTTTTCAAAATTTCAAACCTCCTACCAAAAGTCAATTCAGTCATACCTCAGTCAAGTATGTATTATTGTCTGTTGGTCCGTCTGTCTCTACTTGTTTTTTCATAACGTCTAACAAGTTAGTTTCCATGGCGGGTAGTGAACCGCGGCATGGGCGATCATGTCTTCTAGTAGCTTACGCATTATTTTTATCCCTACATTTTATCTTTGGAGATATTTTAACGTTGTATCACGGTTAAATTTATCACAATGAGCCATAAAGAAAAGAAATGATGACTGACTATGCTGAGTCATCAAAGATGTGACGAACAGTGTTACCGTAACCTGTTATCTGCATGACGCAGAATCAGGTACTAATTGTAACTGTAGCGAATGGTGATGAAACCATACATCATTGTCACGCTCTATAAACAAACGAGCGTCTCTATTGTTACGGAAGGTAACCAACGCCTCAATATTAATCTTCAACAAGTAGTAGCAATATTAGGTGTAGTAGTATCAATAGTAGGTGTAGTAGTAGTAGTAGTAGGAGGAGGAGGAGTAGTAATAACAGTAGTAGTAATAATAGTAGTAGTAGCAATAGTAGTAGTAGTGGTGGTAGTATTAGTAGTTGTGGTAATAGTTGTTAGCAGTTTTGCTATTATCACTTCTGATAATAGTTGTGGTTGTCATATTTGTAATAGTTGTAGTGATAAACGTTATCGTACTTTTGTTATTAGTAGCAGCAGTTTTTCAGAATCAGTAATTGTAGTTGTTGTTGTTTAGGTAGTGCTAGTGACAGTTTTTAAAAGTAAAAGTATTTGTAGTCCTGGAAGTAGAAACATATTATGATCTCCTTGGATTCCAATCTTGCAAATTTGGCATATCAGTAATCATTATTATCACTATCCACAGCCATCAACACCACCAGCACCAATACAGCGCTATTGCCGACGTTCAACGAGAAAGAAAGCACACAACTCCATCAATGCATAGGGTTGGAAACTTCTCGTGGTGGTACATTCATATATGGTAACTAGTTCATTAAATTTTCGCCCCAGCAACATCTGACAATGTCAGTTGGGTAGAGGTGTGCATCTGTGTGTGTGTGTGCGCTTTTGTTGTAGTTGTTTTGTTATTTTTTTTGTTCCCGAAGAGATGCATCGTGAATTCCGCTTCACAATTCAATTTATAGTCTAATGCATGTATACCTGTTTCTTACTGACATCACTCAGTCAGAAAGTGAATTTTAAAAAAATAGAACTGAAGAATAAAATGATATTCAGTATTTAATTTGTTTCAGTGCCTGACATGTCAATCACTCACAGGTAACGTAAGCCTGGGGGCGGAGCCAAGGAAGCATACGTAAGACTCACACAACAGCAACAGAATATTGACGTCACTAGCGGTATGAAGCCTGACCTTTTGGCCAGATGGTGCAGCTCCAACCTTCTGTAACGTTCGATGTCGTTTGGATCATGAAGGTCTAAATCCAAATACCTAGGCTGTAACGAATATACACCATCTAGTGGAAGAAACGGTCTTGGTTCAGGCCCTCTGAAATAGTAGCTTGGAGGTGCATATTGTGAACGTGCATAAGCTCGATGTTCAGGACCTCTGTAAAAGTACTTTGGGCGCGTGTATTCTGAATTTCGGTAAAGCGAAGATCTATTGTTGTTTTGATAATAAGAAAATGATAGTGCGTTCGTTGGTAGATTACTTATCATAGGATTCTCTATAATGTTTCTTCTGAGAGGAGTAATTTTTTTCACCGGTTTTCCATCTGCAATGATACATTGCTTGTTTGATACCTTCGGCCCGTGAGTATTAGTAAGTTTGGACAAGGGTGAATCTTTTGCAGCCGACAAAGGTACATGAAGCCTGTACAGTTCACAGCCGTTAGTTGTTGTTTTGTCAAAGTTACTGGTAACTTCATCTGATAGAGAGAGAAGGACATTATTTCCAGCAGACATTGCATTATTTCTCGTTATTCTTACACACGGGGATCTCTGTCGTTTTAAATATTCTTTCAAAGCAGCCTTCCCTTTTGCTGACGATGTCAGTTCGGATGAATCGTGGTTTTTAATTTTATGAACTCGCGGAAAATATTTCAGCATTTCCAGGGACCGATGGTTTCGTTTCAGAGATCCGTTTAAATGGCTTTTGTGCCGAAATAAATATTGTTGGGCATACCTTGTCATCGTTTTCTGCTTAATAGCTTGTCCTAGACAATTCGGATTGATTTAATGCAGTACCGTACATCTAATTCATCCTAGTAGTACCTGCAGAAACAAGGTGACGCCTTTACAAATATTCATTTAATTTCTGTTTTCAGTACTTTATACAGAGAGTCAATAAAGAAATGAAGAGATGAAATGGTAGCTAACGAAAAAATTATGAATGGAATAAGATAATGACACTTCCATAACATAGAAATTTAGGAAAGTTGACCATGACAATAACAGTTAAATTGAGCATATCCTCTTTCTTTATCATTCCACCACGGCGTGCGACCTGCATGAAGCGTTTCTCTCTTGATCTATCTTGTCTTAGTATTCCTAGTGCCTGCAAGATCAGATTCCGTTTTGATCATAAGTCCACAATATTTTATTTGCTGGTGTACTACAAATGCATGCATGTAAACATATAACGAAGCGATGTAAATAGTTTGCTGTTCTTACGAAAGAAAGAACGGACAGCGAGAGGAAGAAAAGAAGTAAGGAACTCTGTAAAAGAAGTAACAGACTCTCTGGAGATTATACCTTGTAGGTCCATTCGAATGGCGCTATGGCTTCACTTAACTGTGTGAACCGTGTTATGATAGACGGCCAGCGTAGCATGTCATGGGTAAAATCTCCTTAGTGTTTAATATTTACCTTACCTTTTTGTTGTATAATGACCTTTAAAATAAGAATCTTTAACTTTTTTAACTCAAATTGTAATGCTCTGAAAAATGAAGAACCAATATATATATATACGCCCACTTCAACCGCCATGACCCTTGCACTGAATCCATCGTGTGTCAGATCCGCGGCTAGATCGCTATACTTGGCCGCTTTGAATGAATGTTGCTCGTCTAATCTGGATTCAAATGGATCGGTCAGTTCAATCAGTATGACCTGAAGCGTTGCTGCAGAATGAAGCACTATATCCGGCCGTCTCCGCGATTTTCTGATTAGTGAGGATATGGCGGGAAAGTGGAGGTGTAGTGAGATTCTTTTTTTTTTAAGTTGATGATGAGAAATATACCGTTCAACCTCTAATGGGTTATAATAAGGATATATATTGTTTTCAATTCCAAATACTGTAATATGAATAATTGCCGATACGTGAAAGTGGCATTGCATCTCCTGTTTAATCATTGCAAATAGGATAAATCAAAATTGTTAGGTTCTTGTAATACATATTACTAATGTAAGAAGTTAGTTTAAATATCAACTCAAACACTTCAAGCTTTCACACATCCCTCCCCCCTCCCACCTCCCACTTTTGATTGTTTTGTTTCACACCTTGACAAGCGTACAGGACCCTTGGGTTTTTTCATGGTGGTTCGAGGTTTAGTGATTGCGCGTCCCCATCCCCTCATATTTTCTTTCTTGTGCAGTACTGTGTGTACTCTTACAAAACTCAGTTTCATTCTACTGAGCTGGATCAAACTGATTTCTGTAAGTGACGTTTAATCCCGCATTTTACACAAATAAACAAACAGATATGATATACTCGTACTTACCTGTTGAAGGCCCTATGATGTGTAATTTTTGTCAATAATCATGTTGATTTTCAGATGGACTTTCAATACACTTGCTCTTTTTCTGTTTTTGAAAAACAAGTAATAATATAGACATATAAGAAAATTATCCCTTTCATTTACGCAAATCCTTTTTACTTTGAAATTATCTCGTTTTATTTGTCTTTTAAAATTTTTTTTATTTTTTATAATCTCACTTCTTCCCCAACTCGGCGCCTAGTGTACGCACAGCTCTCATTCCGCAAGAACTGAGCTTGATGACAAATACGAAGACACTACTATTTTAAAAGAAAAAATACACACACAATTTGGACATTTTAATTTACTCTGTTCACAATAACTGAACAAGTGGTACGATGTCACAGTAGGCTATTGGGAATTAAACATATCATCTTGAATTGCGAACACTATATATCCTAATTATAACCCTTCAGAGGTTAAAGTGGATGTTTTTCTTCATAAATAAAAACACGTTGTAGCGTTATTTAAAATAAAAACAAGCAGAAAAACACTCTTATTTCATACCTGACTTCCTAATTAATCTCATCAGCTGTCCGTTGTTTTTTTTACAAAATCCTCCTGTAAAACCCCATCTGTATAGTCTCCAGTGATTCACGTCCTTACACGAAGTCAGCAGTACGAAATACTGCAGATGCCTTCATTGCTTCTAGCAATCTTAGTAAGTTACGTTATTTGAATAATTTAGAACTGTCCATAAACAAAGGATAGCTGGTTTGGGCGTAGTGACTTTAATGCTTTTAGAATGACAGATCTCGCCACTCAGTTTGCTTCGCGCTAGCTCAACTGAACTGTCTCCTTGCTTAATACTTTGTTATATTGCCAGGTATACCCTCTTGTTATAGTGACACTTTGCAGGCTGTTAATAATACTGTTATCTAATACCGCACATAACAATTCGCCGGAAACAAAATGCGCTGAAATGTTTGAAACCATAGATTTAACATGTTCCAGGCTCGAATGCCAGCAGTACGACTATTATACAAACGTCGACTATATTATACTCACTATCACTTACTTCGTCTTGTTCTGTGTTGTTGCATGACTTTTTATCTGAGCTGTAGAACTAGCAGCACGGATAACGGTGTGAAATATAGATAGCTGGACACATTATTTTTGCATGCAAGTGATATCTAGAATTACACATCATGTTCTGCCGTTTAGTGCTGTAAATAAGTGGCGATCAAGTATGAAAAAGGAAAAAAAAACAGCTGGCGTATTAATGAACCATACCGAGTTCTTAAAAGTACATCGGTTCCTATAATCACTTATTTTTAAAACGAGATAGCCTTCGAACGAGAGACGGACAGACAGACAGACAGATAGATAGATAGATAGATAGATAGATAGATATGTGACAGACTGGGGCGCCCCTCTCGATCTCTGTTTCACTCCGGCAGTAATCGGTGCATTTGTGGTACTGATTTCTATCCGTGCTTTCAATTGTCGCCCTTTCTTTCTTTCTTTCTTTCTTTCTTTCTTTCTTTCTTTCTTTCTTTCTTTCTTTCTTTCTTTCTTTCTTTCTTTCTTTCTTTCTTTCTTTCTTTCTTTCTATACTATGTAGCAGATAGTTTATATTTTCAAGTATTCTTTCACGACTTTCAGTATATTGTGTCTTGTCTGTTATCTGACACTCATTGTGGATGGTAAACACCTCACATTCGCAGGGAGAGGTAGAGATAATATTACGAGAGGCAGGTTGGTAAAATTCCTTTGTACCACAGCTTGGCCGTGGCAGATTAACAAGTACATCGCTCAGCGCTATCTGCCTAATCACCGATAAGACGGGTGCGCGCATCACCAAAGCTTGGAATACGGGGAGACAACTAATGGACAGACACAGATATGCGATTACTTTCTGATAAAGTAACGAATTGTTACTTTTGGAACACGTTGTCATATGAGGTTAACGACATGTTCGCGAGTCTGTACGTAAGGCATCGTATATCTTATTGCCATATATGGTAATAAGTGACCTTTGGCAGTACGCACTTTATTTCACGTGGAATATTTTGAAAGTGCCACACCCTTCACCCACCTGTTTGAACATGATTGGAGCGTTTTATTTAACTCCATAACAAACAGATGCGTGGGAGACCGGGAATATAACCTGACACGTTTCAGTGTCATTCCACTGTGAAGGTCGCTTGCCAAGATACCAGAGCTTGCTAGAAGTGAAGCGTAGAATTAAGAATTCCTTCTTAACAAACAAATTCACCTTTTATTGGAGAACTGTGGACGGAATTTCATAGCCCAGGAAATACCTTTCATATTAAATAAGGAAACCGGGACTGGGGAAACTAAAGGACCACATACGAAGTCAGAAAGGGAACTTATTAAATTAACAACACCCCAGACGCGTGTAAAAGGCCGGTTTAAGTCTATTTTATTCATCTGAGCAAAAAGTCTGTGAGCCAGGATTGGCGAAAGTTGTCATTTTACATTTTATATTACTAACATGTGAACTAACATATAGATGTATATTGTCATGTGAATTTTAATATGTGAAAATTGCTAGTGGATGTCCAAGTCATTTGAGGCTGGCAACCTCAGCGTATAGAAGCATGATTCATGAACCACAACTGCACGGGCTGGTGATTGCTTTATTGCTAGTTTCTTAATTAGAGCTAAAAGCAGAAAGTAGTCCCAAGTACCATATGGAACATGGGCGGGCGGGGGGGGAGGGGGGGGGGGGGGGGGGAAGAGATATTAAAGAAATGATGTACATTTTAAGTATAATACTTACAATGTCAAGCAGTGTAAATGTCAATATAAACATATTCACTTTAAAATTAATGTACGTTTTCAAGCTTTAAATCAGTATAAACATAAATGAAAACATATTCAATTTATATTGTGAACACTTTACAATCAGTGGAGATGTAAATGTAAACAGACTCTATCTGTATTATTAAGCTATTCAATTTAAATGTAAAGAAAGTTTATCCCGGACAGACCAGACAGACAGACCAGACAGACAGACCAGACAGACAGACAGAACACAATTCTATGTAATTTACTTTCGTTGAAAAGTGCTGTTAGCATCAATTTTCATACCTCCTGCCACGTTCTTGTCCATCGTTTTTCATAGTTGTCTTTATATAGAGCCAATAGCATGAGCCAGCTTTACATAGACTGTTTACTCAGATGTAATTTAGCATTTAAATGCTTACAGATTGCTTTCAGCATAAGACACATTTGCCTTGACGCCATAGACTCTTTGCCATATTTTGCAGCGTCGTGATTATGCCGTCTTCATCGTACATGCAATCTTTTGTTTGCTACTAAGTATCAAAAGAAATCAGGTCTAATACAAGAATTAGAATTTGTAATTCAAGTGGCAAGTCAGTCCTATTGTATGTCTCTAAAACATAGAAAACAACAAAAAAACAAGTCAAAAATGCTATAGACCGTTAAAACAATGGGTGCTTATACAGAATAGAAGGACTGGAATGGTATGCCACGATCACTGATGTGGAACTGATGACAAAAACCAGACAAGTGCAAGTGCACCAAGAGATGAGAAGACAACGCTGGAGTTGAATAGAACATTCATTGATGAAACATGTTGATAGCATTACCAGGCAGGCCTTGTTCTTGAATCCCCACGGCAAGAGAGGTAGAGGGAGATCAAGGAACACACTAAGAAGAGAACTGGAGACAGACATAAAGGAGATGAAGAACACATAGGGAGACCTTTAGCTGATGGCACAGGACAGGAAGACGTGGCATTAGTTTGTTGAGGATCTATGCTCTTTGGGGATCTCAAGGGTGATGATGACTAACTATCAGCTGTGAAAAAAAAAACGACTGCTTAAGCAAGGACCAAACAATGACATCCTGTATTCTCCAGCAAATAGAGATGCGGATATGCTTGTTTTGCATGCAATCGATGGCCAGAGAATTAGTCAAATTAGCTTGGAGACACAGAGATCGTTCTTGTGTGAAAACATTAACAGTGACGTAGTGAGGTTTCAGAAAAAAAAGACAATTTCCCATCTAGATTGCGTCTTCTGGAGTGGGCGTAAGGAAGTTCCAGATTTGGTCTTGAAATTGGCTGTGGAAATCTGGCAATATGATCTCTTATGTGCATCGGCTTCTATGTGCATGGGGTTTCTAACAAAACGGACCCGCATATATTTCATTAACCTCAGCTATTTCAACTGCAGTTGGAATTATTTATTCTGCGTCGTATGAACGTGTTTAAAATGTTGTTGCGACAGCTTTGTGTACATTTATGCAGGGCTAGCTCTTTGGGCAGGCGCCAATTTTTTTTTTTTTTTTTTTAAATAGAATTTCGGAAGAACAGGAAAAATGAAACAGAAAATTTCAAAGCAACAAAATCTTTGTTTACACGACACTGGTCATTTTCTTATATGCCCATATAACTCATTTTAAAAACAAGAACAACGCATTTGGTGCCTATATGTAATTCAACATGAATAAAGACAAAACAAAAATTACCTACAGTAAGATTTTATAAAAATAAAAGTGTTATATTTTGAAAAGTGCTACACTGGACAATTTCGCGGAAATTACAATGTGATCCAACTCAGTAGCATGAAATTGTGTTTTGTTAGAGCACATACAATACAGGACTCCACGGGAGGGGGTCGCCTTAATGAGACCTAGCACCACCTTGGAAAATCGCTAGAGGCGACTCTGCATCTATGCATGGGTATATTTGTACGTTTATATATATTCATGGGCGTATCGTGTACTTCTCAGAAGAAAATAAAGGAAGAATGTAACTACTGCTCCCCCAGAATGTCAAATGAGGCGACGACCTTGAGGTTGTTCATGGAGCTGACAAATGTATCTTTTATAACAAAGTGCTAAAGAAACCATTGGTGTAATAGTAGTGCATACTTTAGTGGAGACTTCCCGCAAAGGGGCAACCTGTGCTGGTTGGCTTCATTCTTTATAGGGAGCAAACTGGGAAATGATGGTGATGATATTCATGCACATATCCATTTATCATCATCATCAGTTGCCATCTCCACAACGGAGGTTGGCTGTAATGGATCTCCAACGTCTTCTGTCTCTTGTCTTGGTGGTACACTCTGATAGACTCTTTCCCGTCCATCTCTTGATGTTATCTTCCCACTTATAGCGCTGTCTTCCCCTTGCACGTTTACCTTCAATTCTCCCTTCTGTTATGGTCTTCTGCAAGGTGTTATGCCTTTTTATGTGGCCAAAGTATTTTAGCTGCCGAACTTTGACCTCTCTCATTAGTTCTCTTTTCATACCTAGATTTTCTAGGACCTCCTTATTTGTTTTCATCTCTTTCCATGAGATACGCCCCATTCTTCTATATATCCACATTTCAAGAGCCTCAATTCTTTCTTCCAAATGCTTATTCATCGTCCATGTTTCTGCACCATACAGAAATGCAGAATATATATAACACTTTATGATTCTCAGTTTTAATTTATGAGATAACTGTTATATCCATTTATGCAAATATGTAAACATGATTATTTGTAAAAATGCATATGTAAGTTTATCTGCATCTGTTTTTGTCTTTCACTGTGTATAGAAGCTTTACCACTGTTGCTTGACGTCGACTAATCTTTTTGACCTATTTTTATTCGACTCTGCCCGTGAGATCTGATTTCTTCAGATCTGCCCATGATATTTCTGTTACCCTGACGTCTTCAGCTCTGCCCATGGGATCTCTGGTACCCTGACTTCTTTAGATCTACCCATGGTATCTCTGTTACCCTGACTTCTTCAGATCTGCCCATGAGATTTCTGTTACCCTGACTTCTTAAGATCTGCCCATGGGATTTCTGTTACCCTGACGTCTTCAGATCTGCTCAGGAAATCTCTGTTACCCTGACTTCCTCAGCTCTGCTCATGAAAGCTCTATTACCCTGACTTCTTCAGCTCTGCCCATGACATTTCTGTTACCCTGACTTCTTCAGCTCTGCCCATGAGAGCTCTGTTACCCTGACTTCTTCAGCTCTGCTCATGAGATCTCTGTTACCCTGACTTCCTCAGATCTGCGCATGAGATCTCTATCACCCTGACGTCTTCAGCTCTGCCCATGAGAAATGTTACCTTGACTTCTTCAGCTCTCACCATAAGATCTCCGTTACCATGACTTCTTAAGCTCTGCCCATAATATTCCTGTAACATTGACTTCTTCAGCTCTGTACATGAGATCTGGGGAGTCAGAGTGGCTAAGAGGTATAGCGCACGCTTCTAATTCTAAAGGCACCAGGTTTGGCTCCAAGTACTGGTATAATTTTTTTTTCAGATCCAGTAGGTCCTAATGATGTCTACTATCCGTGATCTCCTGGGTAGTGAAATCGGATGCCTAGCCTTCTTGGATCAGGGTGAAAAAGTAGGAAATCCTGTGTGTAAGGTGCGCACGTTAAAAATTCCTTCACATTAGTGAGTAGGCCATACAGCCGCTGCCTTGGTAAAATTTACAAAAATTAGAAAATCCACCCGCCACAAAAATATTTATAGAATGTGTGATTTCTATATACACGCACTGGAATCCTCGCCGGTGCTACGGAGTTCGTGCACTGTGCTGAGATCCTCCTTTTGTGATATAAGGCTGGAGAGCGGAGCACTGAAGGGTTTCGTCCGTGTGCAAGAAAGATGGTCCTTAATACGAAAACTAACCAAACCATGTGTCACAGAGTTATCCCGAAGGGTAACCAAAGAGAGTTATCTGGGTGGTGCCGGCTTTGTCAATGGCTCAGGTTTGCCTGGCAACCCGTTGGAAATAGGCAGCAAGAGTGAAGAAGGCGAATGTAAGACTCTGGGATAAATTCCCGACAGACAGTCCCAGTGATTCTAGATCTCGTGACACTATAACTCCTACCACTCTATCCCCCTCTCTATATTATAATGCTAACGAGCCCCCACCTCCCCTATTACACTGAGTGAACAGAAGAGGAAGAAAGGAAGAATAGTATGTCTCTTTCACACACTTTCTTTCCTTCTCTATATATGTAATAACGTGTGTTGGTAAACACAACTACAACATTTATTAACTTACTGAAATATAACAACATTCAATTACACTAATACAAATGCAACTAGGAATGACATTAACTATCCCTGTGAAGAAAGATATTAGTTAATGCAAAATACACAACTGAATCTAAAGTATACACTATGTGATGATGATGAATTTAATTTATCTTAACCACTACCAAAAAGGATATCTTGATGTTTCTGGGGTCTCTGACTGACTGTCAATAAAACTCTGGGTATTTGTATACACTGGACAAGTCTTTGTCTGTCAATGTGCTGTAATAACATTGGACGGTCCCCTTACTTTCGTCAGGTGTCGGTAGCCTGGTCTTTTGTTCTGCACAATGCTACTGTTGACAATGCCACGAGCGGCTGCGGTGGCTTATTCATAGGTTGTGTTGAAACAATGTTATGCGGTGGGGACTTCGTCTGATATGCAGATGTCCATGTGTGGTGAAGATATTTTCATCAGGTGGTGATGATGGTGAAATCTGGTATATAATTGAATTTGTTTTGCGCATCAGTTTTTTTACGGGTGGAGAATCTGTCCATTACTGCGTGTAATTTAGGATCTCGATAAATTTCGTAGGCACTTGGTTTACAAAATCGTCTGTCGGCTCTTGCCACGTCCGATCAAGATTTTTCAAAGCACTTGTAAAATCGTCCGTTTGCTACTGCAACTTCTGATCATTAAATTTCTCAAAGGCACTTGTTGTACAATCGTCCGTTTGCTACTGCAACTTCTGATCATTAAATTTCTCAAAGGCACTTGTTGTACAATCGTCCGTTTGCTACTGCAACTTCTGATCATTAAATTTCTCAAAGGCACTTGTTGTACAATCGTCCGTTTGCTACTGCAACTTCTGATCATTAAATTTCTCAAAGGCACTTGTTGTACAATCGTCCGTTTGCTACTGCTACTTCATATCATTAAATTTCACGTGGACAGCTATTAGAAATGCAGCAATCCTTCTGGGTATTTTCTGCTTTCTTTTTGGGTGGGTAGTCGATGATAGAAAGACCCTTCACCGCCTGGTAAATTCCTTTCTGACCCCCGTGGAGTATGGGTAGGTTGTTGCCGTTAATTACGTGTGAGATGCGTGTCGTCGCAGTATCTCGGTCGGCCCTACTCTAAAGCTTGTCCTGTGATTAACGCCAACCACGTAGTAGACTAAGGATGAGTATCTCAAATGGTCCCTGTCTCTACCACTGTGATGGATAAAATAATGAACCCTTTGTAAGTATCCCGTAAACTATGCTACGCCTGTAGTGTCTTGTATGTGAAATCTTATCACTATAAGAAATGACTGTGCGATGTTTACTGCGCGGTTAACATGTAATGTAAGAGGCAAAATAAAAGTGTCTTGTATTTACTTCGTTATAGTTACTGGAAACTGTGCAATGTTATAATTATAATCATTCTCTCCTGGTGTTTATTGTAACCTGTACTTATGAGTATGAAATATAATATTATAATAAACGTGACTGGTATTTACC
This sequence comes from Oreohelix idahoensis, assembly GCA_024509875.1. NCBI lineage: Eukaryota > Metazoa > Mollusca > Gastropoda > Stylommatophora > Oreohelicidae > Oreohelix > Oreohelix idahoensis. Next base: position 23,454 of record JAMPIV010003325.1, read on the forward strand.
GTGTTAACTTTTGTGGAAAATAGGTATATATTATCTGACTGAAGTTAAGACATAATAATGATAAAGTACAAAATATATTACACTAACCTTGGTGTCTATATACGAATTTCACTGACACAATGTCCTGACTTTTCCTCGTGAAATCTAGAACCCCAAGTTTTGGTTGGCGGACTGCTTCTCTTGCAATGCCAAGCTATACATTGCGTTTGAGTTTATATATCATCCGAATCACCGTTGGCAATTTTCGGGTCGTTTCTGATGTCATGTGAAATTTCGTTTGTTTTCCTTAAGTCAGACATTCCGTTCTCATGCTGTGTAAAATTTCCTGTAATATTTTGCTATGGTCGCTCTCATATTTTGCTTATCCGAGACAACTTGTCTGCGTTCGTCTTTTGAGTGTCTGTGCAGCATTTAATAGTCTTTACATAATGACCTATTCTCACTCTTTTCATGTTGTCCCTGGCTCAGACACTGTGTCGCCGTTACTCAAATGTTATTGGGTCGGTTCGATGAGAACCTGCTTATTAAATTACTCATTGTAAAATTACTTGGCCTTCTGTCGCCGACTGCCCATTATATTCTACGGCTAGCTACAATAATATTGCTTGTACCTTCCTGCCTTTGTGAAAACGCAACCGAGACGTTGAAGCGATTACCTCAATAATCTGTTGGACTCACTGTCTACTAGTTGCGAAAACATTTCAAGCGAATGTTGTTGCGTTTAAAGGGGTCACGCCGAGCGTTGTCTATTGTTATGTCAACATTCCTTGTAAAATTGGTCAATTTTCCACGACTGATGAAAACGATGTCTATTGTGAACCATGGGTATTCACCCTTGCATGCTTCTTCATACCTTGAGAAATTTATCAACAAAATATTACCAATAGGTTTTAGGAATTTAATTGCAGACTTACTCGTCTCTCGCGACAGATGTCCCCCGCACCAAGTCTTAGCTTGCGAAGACTCCTGCGAGTCAGGATGCAATTTACATTCCCTATTGTCGGCGGTGGTTATCTTCTCCCTATTACTCTCCACTTCATCTTCCTCTTTCCAATCCTCCTTCTCCTCGTCCAAATCATTCTTCTCGCAATCTTCCTCAGTTGCTTCTCCTGCATCAGCTATAAAGAGCGGCTCCATTTCCTGTTTCAATGTCAGGGCCGTGGCTAAGAGTTGTCGACCCTGCTCGACTAAGCTCGTAGAGCGGGCTGTGATTTTCTGCACGCCTGCAGATGACTGTCTAGCCGCATTGGGCTGCAGTACTGAGTTCGGATTTCCCTTATTCCAATGCTGTGTGGCTGCTCGTGTCCTGAAGTTGGCCGCTTCAGTTATGTATCTGGCTAAATATCTCTTTAGCAGAATAATCGTATATATTTCCAGCTGATTCTCCACTGGAATCTTATAATTGGTTCGAGATGCCTTCTCGACCACTGTGTATGGCCAGTGCCATCCAATCTGTACCCTGTTCTGTTTGCTATGCATAAACAGTAAAACTTGTTTGCCTATCTCTAGCTCACACTTAGGACCAGTCGTATTATATTCTCCGTCATGTTGACGCCTCCTCTTCTTCATACGTGGTCTGTTTCCCTTACCTGTGGCTTCCTCTCTTTTCCCATGATTTGATGCCCCTCTCTGGCATTCAGGACCTGATCTGATAAATTGATCCATGTCCCCTGCGATTCCCTGCCAATAATAATGGTGGGTGATTCTTTGCGTAGTGATGTATTGTCTGACCTGACCACTAGATTCACTAGCATGTCCCATACCTAAGATATAAAATCTATATCGTGCTGGTACTACCTGTTGCTTATACTCATATCCGCGCTTTCCTACTTTCCTAAGGAGTTGTCCTTGCTGTTTAAAGCAGTCTCCTGGTTGCGCTGGATTGTCCCCCTTCAGTCTCTTCTTAAAACTAGGTTCTACCGATTTGTCGTTGTTTTGAGCTGGTCTCAGCTCTTGCGGATGGAAGTCAACCTCGTCTCCTTGTCTCTTCTCCTTCGCTTGGTCACTTGTCTGCACTGCAGCTGTGACTCTTGATTGACGAGTGTCTCCTAAACTCACATATTTGTAGCCTAAAATGACTTCATATGTATGATCATTTAAAACTGCCGTTCGTAGTTCTCCCTTGACATATCTGCCTTCAATGGGAGTCCGGGCGATAGCCGCCATCATTGGAGGATCGCCGTTACCTGTGACCTGAATTTCCCCAGTTCCATCAGTCAATTGTTCTGGTCTAACCAGTCTTGAACTGATTTTCGAATCGAATTCCAGCCTGGAATCGAATACCTCTTCCGCTCTTTCTCTATTGACAACGTTGCGTTCCGAGGGAATCCGGGCGCTAGTTGCCGTCCCTACAATATCGCTTTTCCTTTTCCGCCCTTTTGCATTAGGGTCCTTGTAATATTCGTTGCCAGGTTTAAACCCCTTCTTTCTCTTGAGTGACTCATTCTGACTGACATCAAATGTCTGGGTGCCTCTCTTCGTTCTGTCCACATAACCAATGTTTCCCCACTTCTCTCTCTTGAGTGACCTATTCCTATTGACATCAAATCTCTTCGTTTCTTTCTTCGATCTGTTGAAATAAAAAGTGTTTCCCCACTTCTTTCTTCTGATAAACAATCTTTGAATCCGCCGACGGATCAAAGTTGGCCATTGTTTGTCCTTATTACGTATCTTGTGTATCTTGCCCGTGGAATGGTCATAAATCAAGATACGGTGCAACCCATCTGTCCTTTTGTATCGGGTACAGTGTGTTGTTAATTTCGCGCGTCGGCGCCTTGCCTTGCCTAAAGCGCGTACACCAAGCTGTTTCCTCTTGTGTCGCCTGGTATCTTTCATTCTGTCTATCCGCTTAGTTTTTGTCTCGCCTACATATAGAATCGGAGTCCCGTGGGTGTTGAGCTGCTGTATCCCCGCCGGCTCTACCACACTTTTCTCCTCATGATCCTCTTCTACCTCCTTTTGAAGAGAGTCGGGGGGTGCCTCCGTGTCCGTCGTCCACCCTGTCCCGATAATCGTATGTGTTGTTATACCTTCTAAAGGCACACATTTCTCTCCGTCAGTTTTCAAAGTGGTAGGATCTGGCTTTCCCTCGTCCGGGGGAAAGACAGACTTAGGCGACTTGGGCATATGTCTATTTCCATGGATAATAGCAAATGCCCGCTCCTGTCCGGTCTCTTCCTTCCACGTAGAAGGACCGGGGGAGTGAGGTAATAGTTGTCCTCCTGATGTCAGGAGACATGTGCCTGTTTTCTTCTTCTCTGTGATGCCAGATGAAATTGTTTTGTTCGAAGTCCCCTTGCAAGATCCATCGAAGGTACCGCTCGCAATTAGAGTGGGTTCTTCTGTGCCTTTTAATAACTTTCCGTTATCTCTGCAGAGTTGCCTGGAATCCATTGAATTAACTACCGCCGGGTGTGATTTTTCCCCCTCTTTTTCTCGGGACTCTTTGTCCTTCATTGTTCGAGTTTCTATATACGCCATGCGATGGGGAGGAGGGTGGTTTCGGCACTCGCTGGTGTAGTGATTTTTCCTGCGACAATACCGGCACCATTTATCCCCTTGCCTCTGGTTCTGAGAAAAGGATTTGTGTTGAGTTTCCTTTCTATGTGGATTGCAAAGGAAGGTGTCTTTCTTCCCCTGATACCGGCCAACTGGGCCCTTCTCATAATCAGTTTTTCCTGCGGATTTCTTTGCATACGAAGTAATGCAATGCGAAGATGGTGTATCTTCTAGGCGATATGCTAGCTCATCTGTCACTTCATGGGCCGAAACAAATATTTCCGATTCAAGTCTTGTGGGTTGTTCATACGTTCCACACAACCTCTTCATCCGAAGTTCGTGCTCTCTTTCTGCCCTGATTCTCCTATCCTCGGCCTCTCTCTCTCTGCCTTGATTCTCCTATACTCGGCCTCTCTCTCTGCCTTGATTCTCCTATCTTTAGCCGCTGCTAATCTCAATCTTGTTTGCTCTACTTCTGCAGCCAGTTTATCTTTTCTCTCTTGGTCTGCAATTTTATCTTTTCTCTCTTGCTCTGCTATGTGCGCAGTTAACATTTTATCCACATATTCCATAAGTTCTGCTTTCTCTAGTTTTAAATTCATTGCTTCCTGGAAAGCTGCCGTGCGAATTTGCAACCAATCTGCCATGATCAAGCTAGAATTAAATCTGCCTGTCGCAACTCAAAATTATGCGAGAGAAATAATAAATTTAGAGCGACAATAAAATCGTGCCCTTGGCCAAAGGGAGAAACAACAATAAAAATTTCCGTATGCTTCGCTATAACCTTTACACCCGTACAGATAAATGACAATATTAAAGAAAAACTTGGCAATACAATTCTAAGACTGGCTAAGAATACCAGACAAATATTTCTGACCATAAACAGTCTGCCTACCGAGAAAACAAAAACAAAATGTTTCCTCTCAGTGGCTTTAGCCGCTATTGTTCACTTGTGAACAAAAGGACTATACAATGTCGGTTCGCTCGTTTCGATGCGTCCGACTTCAACAATGCCTTTTTTTTAGAGACCCACGTGGTACTGAAAATCCAGGTAAATTTATAGTGATGACAACAAATCAATATTGGTAACTAGATGTAGTAATTAAGTGCATATAAAGTAATACGGTATAATCTTCTAACATATGTCAATGTCTTATGTAATATGAATATCTAATCTAATTTAATATCTAATATTCTATTCTGTGTTCTTCCCCTCTACCTAAGTAGAATAAGGAACAGTATAGAAGACAGTGAATAGGTTTATACAAAATTTGCAAAAAGGATTATTTAATGTTTTAGTCTAGGGCAAGCCCCAAGGTACTATCTCGGACTGCAGCGTCCACTTGATCCCGGACTGCGAGACCCCACTTAATGTCACAGGGTTATCCCGAAGGGTAACCAAAGAGAGTTATCTGGGTGGTGCCGGCTTTGTCAATGGCTCAGGTTTGCCTGGCAACCCGTTGGAAATAGGCAGCAAGAGTGAAGAAGGCGAATGTAAGACTCTGGGATAAATTCCCCGCAGACAGTCCCAGTGATTCTAGATCTCGTGACACTATAACTCCTACCACTCTATCCCCCTCTCTATATTATAATGCTAACGAGCCCCCACCTCCCCTATTACACTGAGTGAACAGAAGAGGAAGAAAGGAAGAATAGTATGTCTCTTTCGCACACTTTCTTTCCTTCTCTATATATGTAATAACGTGTGTTGGTAAACACAACTACAACATTTATTAACTTACTGAAATATAACAACATTCAATTACACTAATACAAATGCAACTAGGAATGACATTAACTATCCCTGTGAAAAAAGATATTAGTTAATGCAAAATACACAACTGAATCTAAAGTGAACACTATGTGATGATGATGAATTTAATTTATCTTAACCACTACCAAAAAGGATATCTTGTTCGGGTCTCTGACTGACTGTCAATAAAACTCTGGGTATTTGTATACACTGGACAAGTCTTTGTCTGCCTGTAATAACATTGGACGGTCCCCTTACTTTCGTCAGGTGTCAATAGCCTGGTCTTTTGTTCTGCACAATGCTACTGTTGACAATGCCACGAGCGGCTGCGGTGGCTTATTCATAGGTTGTGTTGAAACAATGTTATGCGGTGGGGACTTCGTCTGATATGCAGATGTCCATGTGTGGTGAAGATATTTTCATCAGGTGTTGATGATGGTGAAATCTGGTATATAATTGAATTTGTTTGCGCATCAGTTTTACGGGGAGAATCTGTCCATTACTGCGTGTAATTTAGGATCTCGATAAATTTCGTAGGCACTTGGTTTACAAAATCGTCTGTCGGCTCTTGCCACGTCCGATCAAGATTTCTCAAAGCACTTGTAAAATCGTCCGTTTGCTACTGCAACTTCTGATCATTAAATTTCTCAAAGGCACTTGTTGTACAATCGTCCGTTTGCTACTGCAACTTCTGATCATTAAATTTCTCAAAGGCACTTGTTGTACAATCGTCCGTTTGCTACTGCAACTTCTGATCATTAAATTTCTCAAAGGCACTTGTTGTACAATCGTCCGTTTGCTACTGCAACTTCTGATCATTAAATTTCTCAAAGGCACTTGTTGTACAATCGTCCGTTTGCTACTGCCACTTCATATCATTAAATTTCACGTGGACAGCTATTAGAAATGCAGCAATCCTTCTGGGTATTTTCTGCTTTCTTTTTGGGTGGGTAGTCGATGATAGAAAGACCCTTCACCGCCTGGTAAATTCCTTTCTGACCCCCGTGGAGTATTGGTAGGTTGTTGCCGTTAATTACGTGTGAGATGCGTGTCGTCGCAGTATCTCGGTCGGCCCTACTCTAAAGCTTGTCCTGTGATTAACGCCAACCACGTAGTAGACTAAGGATGAGTATCTCAAATGGTCCCTGTCTCTACCACTGTGATGGATAAAATAATGAACCCTTTGTAAGTATCCCGTAAACTATGCTACGCCTGTAGTGTCTTGTATGTGAAATCTTATCACTATAAGAAATGACTGTGCGATGTTTACTGCGCGGTTAACCGGTAATGTAAAAGGCAACATAAAAGTGTCTTGTATTTACTTCGTTATAGTTACTGGAAACTGTGCAATGTTATAATTATAATCATTCTCTCCTGGTGTTTATTGTAACCTGTACTTATGAGTATGAAATATAATATTATAATAAACGTGACTGGTATTTACCGTGTTAACTTTTGTGGAAAATAGGTATATATTATCTGACTGAAGTTAAGACATAATAATGATAAAGTACAAAATATATTACACTAACCTTGGTGTCTATATACGAATTTCACTGACACAATGTCCTGACTTTTCCTCGTGAAATCTAGAACCCCAAGTTTTGGTTGGCGGACTGCTTCTCTTGCAATGCCAAGCTATACATTGCGTTTGATTTTATATATCATCCGAATCACCGTTGGCAATTTTCGGGTTCGTTTCTGATGTCATGTGAATTTCGTTTGTTTTCCTTAAGTCAGACATTCCGTTCTCATGCTGTGTAAAATTTCCTGTAATATTTTGCTATGGTCGCTCTCATATTTTGCTTATCCGAGACAACTTGTCTGCGTTCGTCTTTTGAGTGTCTGTGCAGCATTTAATAGTCTTTACATAACGACCTATTCTCACTCTTTTCATGTTGTCCCTGGCTCAGACACTGCGTCGCCGTTACTCAAATGTTATTGGGTCGGTTCGATGAGAACCTGCTTATTAAATTACTCATTGTAAAACTGCCTCGCGCTCTGTCCATTATATTCTACGGCTAGCTACAATAATATTGCTTGTACCTTCCTGCCTTTGTGAAAACGCAACCGAGACGTTGAAGCGATTACCTCAATAATCTGTTGGACTCACTGTCTACTAGTTGCGAAAACATTTCAAGCGAATGTTGTTGCGTTTAAAGGGGTCACGCCGAGCGTTGTCTATTGTTATGTCAACATTCCTTGTAAAATTGGTCAATTTTCCACGACTGATGAAAACGATGTCTATTGTGAACCATGGGTATTCACCCTTGCATGCTTCTTCATACCTTGAGAAATTTATCAACAAAATATTACCAATAGGTTTTAGGAATTTAATTGCAGACTTACTCGTCTCTCCCGACACCATGAGATCGCCGGTTACCCTAGCTTCTGACGCTTTGCCCACAAGATCCCTGTTATTCTGGCCTCTGCAGCTCTCCCTATGCGACTGCAATTACCCTGGCGTCTTCAGCTATTTCAGGAGATCCCTGATACTCGGGCTTCTTCAGCTCTGCCCATGAGATCCCTGATACTCGGACTTCTTCATCTCTGCCCATGAGATCTCTGATACTCGGACTTCTTCAGCTCTGCCCATGAGATACGTGTTAACCTGACGTCTTTAGCTCCGTCCATGGGATCCCTGTTGCCCTGACGTCTTCAGCTCTGCCCATGACATCCCTGTCATCCTGACGTCTTCAGCTCAGCTCATGCGATCCCTGTTACCCTGACGTCTTCAGCTCTGTCCACGAGATCCCTGTTACCCTGACGTCTTCAGCTCAGACCCAGGAGAACCACGGTACCAAATAGTGCGTGGGGCTCCACAGTGATGATTTTGTATATATGCATGTCTTTATTAAAGTTGTTATTTAAATTAAGAAACACAATATACTGTTCAGACACAGACATAACAAAGCTACTGCTACCTCAGACATGTCGTCACAGGCGATTACTGTGAGGCTGAACAGGGGGCCCTCAACCTTCTCACGCAGAATCAAGTAGCTATAGAAACCACTACTATTGTGGTGAAGTGGGATGTTATAAATACTTATAGGGAACTTAGTGTACTGACTGAGATCAGCTGTGAAGGTATCTATATCTATTAAGAGTATTGTATTATAGATAACCTTACTTGCTACCACATATCTATATATCTCAGTCAGAATTATTCTGGAATAGTGTGATGCTACGTTATGTGTCTAGGGTATGTGTATGAAGAAGTGTAAGTCACAACAACAGACAGATAAACAATTTAATGTAATCCACTACTCTTGACAACACTGTGGCACTCACATACATATAACACTCTATGAGAATATCTTAAAGGAGGCACTGATAACTTTCAAATAACAATATGTATTCATTACTGGCATGAATGAATATGTGTCCTGATTCAACTACAAGGGAATCAGGAATCACAATCAATTTAAATTACAAGTTATGTACAGAATGTATTTAATATGAATATTGTAGTGACATATATTATTACAAATGTTCTATGTGTGTCAGTTGTGTAGTAGTAAAATGAGGTAATACTGGTTTTGTTTTGTTCAAGCTCTGTTGGTATTTGTCATCATGACTTCAATAGTTTGTCTTTAGGGACTAGTATTGGAGATGTTCACAGTTCCTGATTTTAAGACAAGTAAATTCCCCTCTTAATGTTAATTTTAAAAAATCAGTTCAAGATGAGGGGACATAATGTTGAGCTCAGCTGGCCAATTCGCTTATCTGGCGTGATGGCGGCAGGAAAGGACTCCTCTGCTCGAATTCTCCTCTGGGCTCAGGAGACACCTCACTGATAGCTAAAAAGACCAAGGAGTATGCTGTCCGACTCTGGATTCAGCAAAGCTCTGACTAGGTGCTGCTCAGTACCATCAAGACCACTGTCCCACAATTCATACGAATAACACAGATACGTTGATTAGCAATGAATTCTGGCACAAACTGGCACAAATTTCCATCTGCTTATCTTCCAGGCTTTTATTGAGCAAAATTTTAGCTGGCTTCAACGCACTGATGCTTTATCAGGATCATTTAAACAAGTGGTCTCGAACTAACGCTCCCAAGTGTGTATATCAGCGAGACTGGCCAATGAGCCACGTTTCGATAAGTGTTTGAAAAAATGTTATCCTTTCCCGTCTCCCCTAACAACCAAGATAGTATTTATAGCCCGACCAATCGTGGTTAGGCTTTCATTTGTTGCGCTCCAATCAATTTGGAGTTTACATGGTAGGCTATTTCTGTAACGTAAATTTTTTTCAAACACGTTAAAAAAAAATCTTATGAGCAGAAATGATTTTATGCTGTCAGGCACCCCCAATATTTTATTTTGGGTATAATTTATTAATTCCTGGACTATTTGCGTAACGTTTTACATATTATTTGTCAGCAAGCCCTAAGGAACCCAAAAATACTAATTTAAAGGAGCTACGTGGCTGCGTTCAAAATATGCAATTTCTTCTACCTCCTGTTTCGAAGATGTGCTGTCTGGGTACTGTTATGTGTTCAAACGTAAACCCATCTATTGTTATCTTTTCTAATAAGAGTCTGTTATGATTTATAAACCTAACTCTGGGAAAGGGTAGTGTATTTTATCACTGTCCGTCTGAAAAAAAATTAGTGCATGTAGACTTACACGCGTGATGGCAGCATTTGCGTATCGCGCGAAGCGTGTTTAGTGTTCGGCTTTCTGCCTCTCCCTTCTCGCTATCCTTTTGTCCATCTGTTCGTTCGTTTTGGTAACGTAATATAATTAATGTTAGGATTAATTTAGGTCATTACGCAGGGCCTCTCAATGCTTTTCCAAGAAATACAGCACACGTTTCATTGAAGAAAGCGGGTAATAATACAGTAAGCTTTTATATCAACGTGAAAGCGTTACAATTTGCAGACGAAGCAGAAAACAAGGGGGATTTCGAGTACATTCCTTGTGACAGCACTGTCATTTTACCATTGCTCTTCTCTTTATTAATTTTATTTGTTAGGCTTCATATTTACCTAATAATTTATATATGTGGATTAGAATATTTCATGACACCTCCCCTCTTAAAACAGACATTATATGTCAGTCCTTTATTCTATATACACATAGAGAAATTTATTATTATTTCTGGGGTTTACGGTGATTCTCATCACACGGATGGCGGCTTAAAAAATCCGCTCCCAGATTGGTTTTTCCAGATATATATTCAATGCTAAAATTATATGGAGCCAGAAGCAAAGACCATCGGAGTAACCTAGAGTTCTCATGCTTAGCCTGTGCTAAAAACGATAAAGGTTTGTGGTCAGTTTGCAACTTAAATGCCTTCCCATATAGATAAATATTGAATTTCTTTATTGCCCATATTACTGCAAGACATTCTTTTTCGCTAGTTGAGTAGTTGATTTCAGCTTTATTCAACTTTCTGCTAGCATATGCCACTGGGCTTAATTCCCCATCCAATGCATCTGATTTCTGTAGTAAAGTTGCACCTAACCCAATATTACTTGCATCCGTCCTTACTATGAATTCTTGACTTAAGTCAGGTAATTTCAAAATGGGTTTACTTGTGAGCTTTTCCTTCAATTCTTGGTAAGTCATTTCACATTGTGGAGTCCATGTAATGCGATCTGGATGTCCTTTACGTGTCAATTCAGTTAACGGTGCACATATGGAATTAAAGTTTTTGATATACTTCTGGTAGAAACCACATAATGAGACAAAGGATCTCACGTCCTTCTTGGTTTGTGGTCTCGGGGCTTTCTGTAGTTTCTCTAAGTTCTTTGGGTCAGGGGTCATGTTTCCCTGATAAACTGTGTGTCCCAAAAATTCCAATTCTTTACATCCAACGCAACATTTGGTTGGTCGGGCTGTTAAATTTGCCTCCCTAAGTCGATCAAACAGCATGTTCAGAGAGTCAATGTGTTCCTCAAATGTTTCTGTTGCTATAAGGATATCATCCATAAAATTTGTTATACAGGGATTATTCAGAGGATCCAATAATTTTCTCATCATTCTAGAGAAGACACTAGGCGCATTCTTCAATCCAAATGGCAATCTATTAAACTCATAGTGTCCTTCTGAGGTACTAAAAGCTAGGTATGGTCTAACCTCAGGCTTTACTGGAATCTGATAGTATCCTTTACTCAGATCCACTTTTGAGAAATATTTAGCTTTATTTAGTCTGGCAAACAGCTGATTTGTATCCGGCAATGGATCCACCTGTCCTTCTGTAATAGCATTCAGTCTCCTGTAATCTATACAGAGTCTATGTTCTCCAGAGGGCTTCCTTAAGAGTACCACCCCGGAACTATACGAAGACTCACTGTGCGAAATAATTCCTTCCTTCAATAGATAGTCTATCTCTTCCTTCAAAGCTTTTTCCTTAGCAAACGGAATCGAATATGGTTTCATACAGACAGGTGTGGAGTCTATGAGTTTCATATCATATTCCAATAGGTTTGTATGCCCTGGTCGGTCTGTTAACACCTCTGCATGATTCTTTAGAACCTGTTGCACTCTCTCTTTCTGAGTTTTCGTTAAATGTGTACTGATTTTCACCTGTGCTGCTGTCTCACAGGGGTGTAATGGATATTCAAATGATGAAAGTGGTTCCTTTTTCATCTCCATGGCGATGGACAAGGTCAACAAGTGTGTCTCTTCCTGATGTTCTCTTTCCAAATATTTCTTCAGGAGATTCACATGATAGATTTTTTCTTTCCCCTTCTTATCTATCTTATAATTTGTTCTAGACACCTTCTCTAGAACTGTATATGGACCCTGCCATCCAATTTGTAACTTATTCTGACTCCCGGGCAAAAAGAAGCAGTACCTTCTCTCCCACAGCCAAATTTCTGTCTTTCGCCTTCCTGTTATAATAGGCAGCATGTTTCTTCCTGGCTTGTTTCAAATTTTCATTGGCAAGTTTCCAGCCAGTTTTCAACCGAGTGGTCAGCTCATTCACATATTGGTATGAAGATGTAATGTTTTCCTCTGCCTTTTCATCAGTCCACGTTCTTAACAAAGCTACATATGGACCTTTAATTGTGTGGACCTATTTGTCCATGCACCGGTATGGTCTCTTCCACTTGAAGCTTTATAGTGATGATTTTTCCTCCCAGAATTATCATTCACAAAACGACCGCTACCAATTTTTTTCTTGGGGCTGCCTCCCCTCTTAAAATTCTTGATGAGAGATTTCCTCTCTACATCTTCTTCCTCCAGTTTGTTTAAGTCCGATTGAGGGATTGTCGGCTTATCCTGGGGTAAGACATCTTTTTGCACTCTCCGCATAGTGGCCATTGTAAAACAGTTAAGTGAAGCTTGTCCGTGAAAAGGGGCTTCCCATTCCATTTGGTCCACTTTATCAAATCTATTTTTCCTTTTATTGTCAGGCCTGATTTTGCCCCATGGCGTGTCCAGGTCCTGATCCATGTTCCCACTTGTGGGTGTTCCCTCATGTGCTATGCTACACCTTTCTACAAAATTTTCAATGTCCCATCTTGCTTTGGGCCAATAATAATTGTGAGCCACCTTTTGAATGATGGTACCTATCTTCTCATGGTCCCCATCTGGTTTCACATGTAGGCTCCTTATTAATTCTGTCCTATATCTCTTTGGAAGAACCAGCTGTCCGTGACCATGGGATCTAGTTCCGGCCTTCCTATACATCAACTTGTTTTTCATGTAAAAATCTCCCTTGCCTGGAGTTGTATGACAAGTTGACAATTTTCTGAAACAAGGCTTGAGTGTTTTATCCCCAGCCTGTGCCTTCCTCATCTCTTCTGGAGTGGTATCTAACATAATATCCTCCTCCTGTCTTGAGGTCGACCTGACCTGAAGGGTTGCCATATACACAGGTTTCCTTCTGCAACGGTCAGTGTCATGATTGTCCATCTGACAATTCTTACACCACCTTTTTCCTTGGTTGAAAGATTTTCTTTCATCATATTTCCTTTCATCGAATTGTGGGAATTTATTTTTATTGTCATACCGTGGCCTATCAAATTGGTGCTTACCTTTATTTTGATCCCTAGGATCAAATTTATTAAAGTTCTGTGGTGCCCTAAAGTTGTCCACCTGTTTCTTTTTATTACCTGTTACCTCTGCTTGAGCTGCTTGATACCTTTCAGCAACATTTAGCAACTCATCCAGCCTCTCTGCACCTTGTTCCATGAGAAACTTTCTCAGGTCTGGAGCCATGGACTCTCTTAGTTGCTCTATAAGGACCATTTCCTTAAGATCTTGGGTTTTCCCCAGAGAAGTCCATTTCTCCAAGTATGTCTCTATGCGTGCAGAGAACTGGTGATAGGTTTCACCTGACAGTAGTTTAGCATTCCTAAATTTTTTCCTGTAAAACTCTGCATTCTTTTCATACCTTAACAAAAGAGCCTGCTTTAGCATGTCATAATTTTCCTGATCACCTCTGCTCATTTTTGCAAAAACTTCATAAGCTGCCCCACGAAGTCCCTGAGATAACTTTAAGCTCCACCTTTCTCTCTCTAACCCATACGTGGTAGCTAATAGTTCATACCTATTTAGGTAGCTCTCAATATCATCGTCTTTCTCAACAAAATGATCTAAATGAAAATTCATAGCTGAGGTTGAGGCTCCTTGAGTAACCGTAGCATCAGAGGCAAAGGGACTGGCACCATTTTCAGGAGCATGGCCTTGAAACTCAAACTCCCTTAGTCGTAATTCATGTTCCCTTTGTAATCTTTTATCTTCTGCTTCCCTTTCTGCAGCTAATCTCTTCTCTTCTCTTTCTGCAGCTAATTTCTTCTCTTCCCTTTCTGCAGCTTGTCTTCTTTCCTCGGCTTCCAATGCTTTAGCCTCTTTGTCAGCCTCAATCTGCAACCTCTTAGTCTCAGCCTCAGCTTGCAACCTCTTAGTCTCAGCCTCAGCTTCAAATTGTAACTTCTTAATTTCCCTGTCAGCCTCTAACTTTCTTTCGGCTTCAAACCTTCTTTCTTCGCGTTCAATAAATTTGTCACATTCCGTAGTAACATAGGCAACCATAACTTGCCCATCTAATCCTAACTCTTTTGCAGTCTGAACCGCAGCAGATCGAAATTTGGCCAGGTCCGCCATTGTCTATCAGGTAACTTTATATAATGTCTAACCAACAATTCAATTTCTAACTATATATCTAATGGACAACACAGGCACCGTGAGCTCAACCTTATTTAATTCCACCCAAGGATACCTTTTAATTCTTATATTCCCTGAAGTGAATTACCCCCAATATTTTTTAATAGTTAAAGATTCAAAATCCCAAGAGCGAGACCCCAATATATGTGGTGAAGTGGGATGTTATAAATATTTATAGGGAACTTAGTGTACTGACTGAGATCAGCTGTGAAGGTATCTATATCTATTAAGAGTAGTGTATTATAGATAACCTTACTTGCTACCACATATCTCTTTATCTCAGTCAGAATTATTCTGGAATAGTGTGATGCTACGTTATGTGTCTAGGGTATGTGTATGAAGAAGTGTAAGTCACAACAACAGACAGATAAACAATTTAATGTAATCCACTACTCTTGACAACACTGTGGCACTCACATACATATAACACTCTATGAGAATATCTTAAAGGAGGCACTGATAACTTTCAAATAACAATATGTATTCATTACTGGCATGAATGAATATGTGTCCTGATTCAACTACAAGGGAATCAGGAATCACAATCAATTTAAATTACAAGTTATGTACAGAATGTATTTAATATGAATATTGTAGTGACATATATTATTACAAATGTTCTATGTGTGTCAGTTGTGTAGTAGTAAAATGAGGTAATACTGGTTTTGTTTTGTTCAAGCTCTGTTGGTATTTGTCATCATGACTTCAATAGTTTGTCTTTAGGGACTAGTATTGGAGATGTTCACAGTTCCTGATTTTAAGACAAGTAAATTCCCCTCTTAATGTTAATTTTAAAAAATCAGTTCAAGATGAGGGGACATAATGTTGAGCTCAGCTGGCCAATTCGCTTATCTGGCGTGATGGCGGCAGGAAAGGACTCCTCTGCTCGAATTCTCCTCTGGGCTCAGGAGACACCTCACTGATAGCTAAAAAGACCAAGGAGTATGCTGTCCGACTCTGGATTCAGCAAAGCTCTGACTAGGTGCTGCTCAGTACCATCAAGACCACTGTCCCACAATTCATACGAATAACACAGATACGTTGATTAGCAATGAATTCTGGCACAAACTGGCACAAATTTCCATCTGCTTATCTTCCAGGCTTTTATTGAGCAAAATTTTAGCTGGCTTCAACGCACTGATGCTTTATCAGGATCATTTAAACAAGTGGTCTCGAACTAACGCTCCCAAGTGTGTATATCAGCGAGACTGGCCAATGAGCCACGTTTCGATAAGTGTTTGAAAAAATGTTATCCTTTCCCGTCTCCCCTAACAACCAAGATAGTATTTATAGCCCGACCAATCGTGGTTAGGCTTTCATTTGTTGCGCTCCAATCAATTTGGAGTTTACATGGTAGGCTATTTCTGTAACGTAAATTTTTTTCAAACACGTTAAAAAAAAATCTTATGAGCAGAAATGATTTTATGCTGTCAGGCACCCCCAATATTTTATTTTGGGTATAATTTATTAATTCCTGGACTATTTGCGTAACGTTTTACATATTATTTGTCAGCAAGCCCTAAGGAACCCAAAAATACTAATTTAAAGGAGCTACGTGGCTGCGTTCAAAATATGCAATTTCTTCTACCTCCTGTTTCGAAGATGTGCTGTCTGGGTACTGTTATGTGTTCAAACGTAAACCCATCTATTGTTATCTTTTCTAATAAGAGTCTGTTATGATTTATAAACCTAACTCTGGGAAAGGGTAGTGTATTTTATCACTGTCCGTCTGAAAAAAAATTAGTGCATGTAGACTTACACGCGTGATGGCAGCATTTGCGTATCGCGCGAAGCGTGTTTAGTGTTCGGCTTTCTGCCTCTCCCTTCTCGCTATCCTTTTGTCCATCTGTTCGTTCGTTTTGGTAACGTAATATAATTAATGTTAGGATTAATTTAGGTCATTACGCAGGGCCTCTCAATGCTTTTCCAAGAAATACAGCACACGTTTCATTGAAGAAAGCGGGTAATAATACAGTAAGCTTTTATATCAACGTGAAAGCGTTACAATTTGCAGACGAAGCAGAAAACAAGGGGGATTTCGAGTACATTCCTTGTGACAGCACTGTCATTTTACCATTGCTCTTCTCTTTATTAATTTTATTTGTTAGGCTTCATATTTACCTAATAATTTATATATGTGGATTAGAATATTTCATGACAACTATAAAAGCACATGAATGCTTAGTTGCAGGCTTCCTGCTAATAACCACCTACAGTGGTGGCTCTATGTTCCGTGGGGAGCAATGACGAAACTGATTGTACTGATGAATTATACTGTTCAGATCCTAATTGTTTATTATAAGGATATACGGTGTCAATATTGGCAGATACTGTTGTTATCTTATTGGCAATACGCTGCCTAATTATGTACTCCACGTTGTACACAAGTTAATTAAAAACTGGAGGTATGTAACTTTTTAATTCTTAAATGCTGGTATTTACAATGCTACTTTAACACTTAATAAAAAAATATTAAAAACATGAAAAGATTGTGTTAGTGTATGTGCATGAGTGCTAGCGCGCGTGGAAAGAATGTGGATATAACATCTATATTGCGAGTAAGTCACCCGCCAAAACATGGCGAGAAATATTTATGTTTTGTTCTGCCTGCTGCATGCCCTAATGCGTCACTATAATATCCTGTTGTCATTTCATTTATTTCCATTTTGATTCAGCAGTACGAAAACACGAAAACAGTGTGCCACGAAAGCCTAGAAGTTTCACATGTGATGAGCAATTACGTTTCACTGGCTAAATATATTAAATGTATTATGTGGACATTTAACTCGAATTGTTTAATATAAATGGGAAAATTCCATAAATTATATTTTCTTGTTATACAGTTATGTATGCGTTTACATTTATTACTGTATGCATTTAAGTTATAATAAATATATGTATTTTTTCGTGGGTGTACTTCATCATGTACGTATTGACTTAACGCCCATATTAAAAATATATATATATATAATATACAGATGACCTAACTAACCTGTAAAAAGATGTCGAGATTTAATTATGTTGTACTCCTTCTGTGTCACCTGATGACTGTAATAATTCTCGTGACCTGATGACTGTACTAATTCTCGTGACCTGATGACTGTACTAATTCTCGTGACCTGATGACCGTACTAATTCTCGTGACCTGATGACCGTACTAATTCTCGTGACCTGATGACTGTACTAATTCTCGTGACCTGATGACTGTACTAATTCTCGTGACCTGATGACTGTACTAATTCTCGTGACCTGATGACTGTACTAATTCTCGTGACCTGATGACTGTACTAATTCTCGTGACCTGATGACTGTACTAATTCTCGTGACCTGATGACTGTACTAATTCTCGTGACCTGATGACTGTACTAATTCTCGTGACCTGATGACTGTACTAATTCTCGTGACCTGATGACTGTACTAATTCTCGTGACCTGATGACTGTACTAATTCTCGTGACCTGATGACTGTACTTATTCTCGTGACCTGATGACTGTACTAATTCTCGTGACCTGATGACTGTACTAATTCTCGTGACCTGATGACTGTACTAATTCTCGTGACCTGATGACCGTACTAATTCTCGTGACCTGATGACTGTACTAATTCTCGTGAACTGATGACTGTACTAATTCTCGTGACCTGATGACTGTACTAATTCTCGTGACCTGATGACTGTACTAATTCTCGTGACCTGATGACTGTACTAATTCTCGTGACCTGATGACTGTACTAATTCTCGTGACCTGATGACTGTACTAATTCTCGTGACCTGATGACTGTACTAATTCTCGTGACCTGATGACTGTACTAATTCTCGTGACCTGATGACTGTACTAATTCTCGTGACCTGATGACTGTACTAATTCTCGTGACCTGATGACTGTACTAATTCTCGTGACCTGATGACTGTACTAATTCTCCTTAGGTCATTTCAATCTGTACCATTCCATTTCAACTTCATTGGATCTGTGAGAAGTTAATGTGATTGCATTTACAACAGGCCCCTAGTCTTTAAATTTTGCATTTATTTACGTTTTTTCAGGGAAGGATTACGGTGGGATTTTTATCTTATTCGTTTTTTTTTATTTCTCTTTGTTTAATAATCGAGTTTGGATTTTTTGTGTAGATTAAGAATTACGGTTGCTAGGAGAGATGGTAGTTTTAACTTTTAGACTGGCACCAGCGCGGTTTTTTTCATTTAGATAATTCGTTCATGGAAGATTTTCCAGTGTAACATAATGGCAGAGCATTTTCGGTTCTTCTCAGTGAGCGCGCTATAATTTTTAGTAAGGGTGAAATCAGATGGGGGTAGAGGGGGAGTTTTAAGCGCGTGGAAACAGGTCAGCAACGGAATTTTTCAGCTCGATCGTAAGTTCTAAAATTAGATCATGACCGCAGGCAATTCCTGGCCCGTTGGTTGGTTCATAGATCGACCCGCTTAAGAACAAAGCCTAGCTATGACTCACGCGTAGCGTGGTCTCGAGTAATAAATAAGCGGGGTTCCCTGGCAGAAGGGGAGATTTTTTTGAACTTCTACGCCTTGAAAAGAACTGTCTGTATTTATGTACAGAGCCTGACTGCTCTTTCGAGAGAAATTCGTGCTGGTAAATATGAAGTTAATTAAGCTTTAATAGTTTATAAGATTTTTGCACTAATTTGTTTCTAGGAGGTAAAGTTAATTCTAGAAGTGAGCCATCAATGCTATAATTTTAATTGACTATAACTGACAGCGCAATTAGGTATTTTGTGAAAAGGTAGTAGGGAATTTTGATAGTTTCCTCAGAGTAGCTGTTTATATAAATTGATATTACTGTTATTTGTGACCAGAAGACAGGGGATCTAATTTTCCTGGATTTGTGATTTTAAATGGTGCAGCGTAAAACACGCTCGCGGAATTAAATTAATTTTAGTTCGTAACGGACATGCCATGAGTTCCCTCTTATCTAAATTATTGATCAGAGTGCATTCATTCTTTTTATGAGATAATGAAAGCTTAAAGATGTAGATGTTAAATACTATAATTTTGAGACACGATGCACGTAATTTCATTGTGATTTTCGAGGATTTGGAGAGAGGGGTACAGGAGCACGTGCTGTGTCTATTTTTTAGTGGGGTGAATCTGATAACGGAAGAAGGGAGATAACGAGGCATGCATTGTAGAATAGGATTTCAGTTCCTTTAGAGATGTTTAATGTCCTTGTTATCAGAATGACTGTAAATAATATTCCGTGACTCGTGGGTGTAAGATTTCTCAATATTTGAGTTATAATATTAGCGAATAATACGCTCGGGTTTTGATGTGTGTATTTAATTGTTCAAGTGTGACCTGTAAATTACCAGCGTACTAATTTGTGTAACCTGTGGTAATAGAACGAGTTTTAAATGTTAGAGCCTGATGAAATTGTGTATTTTTCTCTGTGTGGGTAAAACCTACATTTTGAAGTCAGCTAATTCTCGGGTCTAGTTGGGATTTTTAATTAGTCCGTTATTTAATGACTGTTTATACTGATGATTCATGGAGACTGTAGATTATTGTCTCGGGTGAAGTCTATTGTATTTGGGTAGCCAGGTAAACACATCGATCATTGTTAAATAGTAGGGCCAGGAATTTACTGGCAACAGGTTCATTCAGTGGTTAGAATGTTGTGACGGGCTAACCTAAGCTGAGTCTGAGACTTAGATTGTCGATGACAGTATTTGAGGGAAAGTGGGGGTAGGCTATGGTTACGTGACCTGAAGCGATACTAGAGCATGGGACTGTATGAGACTGAAAACTTAATTCTGTGACCTGAGATTGTGAAAAACTTAATTCTAGAGTGAGACTGAGTGGAAGAGTTAATTTAAGTGTTGAAGAGTGAGTTAAGGGACTAAGTGTTAAGGATGATGACTGGAAATTCTCGTGACCTGATGACTGTACTAATTTTCTCGTGACCTGACAGACAGTATTTTCTCGTGGACCTGATGACTGTACTACAGTAGTCCTGATGACGGTACTAATTCTCGTCTTCTCATGAGAAGAAGAGTCGGCTGAGCCAGGAAAGAAAGTGGAGTCGTGACCTGATGACTGTGCAAACGTTTTCTGTGACCAAGAGAGAAGGACTGAACTAATTTCGTGAGCAAGAACAAGACTGTTCTTAATAAAATTCGTGACCTGATTCACGCTCAGATAAAGCATTCTCGAACCTAGGACAGGTACTAAGGTCTCGTGACCTGATCGGACTGTAACACCGACGGCCCAGACCAAGATGATGTACTAATTTCTGTGATTTTTCCAGAATCGACATTTGGTAGTGCTAAGTCTCAAGTCGAGACCAGAATGCCAATGCAAGTTAGCAGCTACAACTCAGTGACCTGAGGAAAGAGGGTAAAAATTCTCGTGACCTGCAATAGAGGGAGTAAGGATTCTCGTGAGATGACTGTCGCTTTTTCTGTAGGAACCTAGGAGTGACTGTACAGACATTCTCGTGACCTAACAGTGAACTCAGCAAGTCATCTGTAAGTTGTGTCGGACCTGATATGTTTGTACTAATTGGTCGTGACCTTTGTGATAGTCAGAGAATATCGTTACCTATAGTGGAGCAGCGTGACCTGTAGGACGTACTCATTTCGTGACCTGAAACACGTCTGCAGACAGACGTGACCAGTGAGACTGTGTGTTTACATGATATCAGGTTGATTAGGAGAAAGACTGATCTAATTCTCGTGACCTCCTTGACTGTACTATTCTCGTTACCTGATTCTGTACTAATTCTTGTGACCTGGGCGACTGTGGGGTTAATTCTACCTAACACTGAAATTACTGTATGTTCTTTCCAGGTTACCTGATGAACTGTACATTATTCTCGTGACCTTTTGAGTATGTTACTAATTTTCGTGTGTGGTGTAAATAAAATCCTGTAAATTTCTCGGACCTGATGATCAGTCACTTACTTCTATCGTGTCTGTAAGTGGTGTCTGTGGTGTTAAGTATTAAACCTTATCCCAGTCTTGGTAGCTAGAGGTAGTGAGGTTATCGCAAAACATTACGTCACTTAGTGGCAAGGGAGAGTCAATTTCGGTTCTCGACCCTTGACGCCAATAGCCTCATCTCCCACAGTCACTGTTATTTTTCTTCTGAAATCTATCTTCTTAGTCTTTCTTTCCACTAGGGTCTAGTCTATTTAGGTAGGCAACCTCTAGTTTTAAATCCACTTCGTGACAGGATCTTTGTAGAAAATGCACCACGAAAAGATTGGAAGGCACGCGCATTGTTTAATAATGGGTGTTCAATTCAGCTTTCACGGTACGATGCGAGCCTTTCCCGTATTTTCCAGAGAAGCTGATGTTTCAGTAAGGCAATTAGTATATACGGGATATTTGCTTAAAAAAAAAAAAAGCATGTGAGGGGGCCATGCAGACATGTCTGTATTTCCTTGCTTATTTTCAGCGCTTAATGGAGTTGGTCCCAGCACCAGAAAAATCACTTTACTATATCATAGATATTATCAGCCAACCTGATACATCGATTTATGTACACCATCCTTGTCTAAAGTTCTTAGCACAAGCGAAGCCCATCAGTCTGGAGTGATCGCTTATGAAGTGATAAAAATATTCATGTAAACATCTAATTAAAGAATCCAGGATTTAGTTTTGGGTTTTTCATACAACTAACTAGAAAAAGAACGCAACCACACGCACACATACATGTTTCCACAAAACATAAAAGATGCTGTGTGTAAATTGGTATTAGAGATTTTTATATGTGTGAAAGTTGTAAGCATTTTAACTTCCTGAAATACTCTCTGCTTTTTTTCTTTCTTTCCCTTGTCTTCAAACTTTTCCTCGCTAATGTGCTTGCAGTAATAATTCTTATAGCAGCAGCAAATTTGAGCACTGAATGTTAACATTAAGACACAATACACATCAGCCTAAACGTCTAGCTATTGACTTTAACGATTAAACAAATAAAAAAAACAAATACACACATTGCCTTGAAGAAAACGTGGTTAGTAATATTCAATAATATAACCAGACAGCATGGTCTTTTATATTTGATAATGCGTCCTATTATAACCGACGGTCCCTTGTCTAGGTTGATCGGATCGAGCCTGGCCAATTCGAGGTAAATCGTCATATGCGATGTTTAGTTCTTGTTATTTCGCAACTCTCGTCTTCTTCGTTATATACTGTTTGACTTCATCTCTGTGGATACGCACTGCTTTCTCCTTCACCTCAGTCTTTTGTCCTTAATCACCATGTGCGGGGGAGCCGCGCTAGCGTAGTGGTTACCACACTGCGCTGGCGACCGGGTGACCCATGATCAAACCCGGGCGAGTACATCTGAAGATTTTTCGTCGACCGGGATTTGGACTGGATTAACTCGAGACCTGGCGAGTACATTTAAAGAGGTGTCGTCGACCAGGAACTGGCGGCTCCTGAGCCGACCCAGCTCTAATGGGTACCTCCGAAATCGGCGAGTATCTGCCTGAATGGCGAGGGACATCTGTCTCTGTGCAAGAAAAAAGGGATACTCACGTAAAATCAGTCTCAGGTTAGACATACTAAAACCTGAGATTTCGCCTCGAGTAATAGCGGGCGTAAAAAAAAAAATCACCAATATAACACTGACCTTCACTGTTCTACCGTAAGCCGTCACCTTCTCCAAGGTTCAGTACTTGCCATCTTCACCTAGTCCCCACTATCCCATAGTACTACTGTGACAATATTTGTGGGTGTCCTTTTTAAATTTTTTCTTTCTCTCCTACATTATAGATTTATTTCTCCAAGTTTTCTCCATAAGAACATGAATTCGTGCCATTGACACTCCCTAAATTGCCATACTTTTTCGCCCACGTAATAGAGTTATTTCACGGGTAATTAACTATCTTGAGGATTAATTGTAATGCAGACGGTAAATGTGAAAGTAATGGTTGACTTTGACGTAACTCATTTCCGACGCAGACAGAGCACGCAGCTGACCACCTATGTTTCGCGGTTGGTCACTGCGCCTCCCGACACCTCGGCGGGAGGGGACAAAGGAAGCCATATTGTCTGTCTGAGGGAGCCGGCCGTGGTCCGCGTACGTCAGGGATTATAATAATTATCTGTCTGGCGGAAGATTTGAGTATGCGTGATAATCACTTTATCATTTTTGTCCAGACATTAATGTCGTCTTTATTACCGATAAAACATGCCTGAAGAGATATTATGAGCAAGGTAATCATTAGGGATCACCCGTGTGTTACCGGGCCTGAAAGGGGAGCAAAGAATGGTAACACTGTATCCTACCATGCATGTCGTAAAAAGCGAAAAAAGGATTGAGCATGTGGCTGGTTATCCCTTTTCGTAAAAAAACATTTTTATCAAAACAACTTCAACAAACATGGACAAGTCTGGAAAGGAGCCATGATGCAACACAGAGAAAGCCGAAAGGAATCTACAGAATATAAATCAACTCAGCAGCGACAAATTACACGAGACACGGTGGAAGGGCAGGAGGAGATTGAAGCAATGGGACCCCGAATTATAACAGCAAGGTTTAAATCAGCCAAAAAGAAAGTAAATATAAACATCGTCCAATGTTACGCACCAACAAATGATAAAGAAGAATCGGAGAAAGAAGAATTTTACACCAGACTACAAAATGTCTTGGACAAAAAGAAAAGAAAGGACATCACAACTTTGATGGGGGACCTAAACGCGAAAAAAGAAACAGTTAACACCGGCTTTGAAGAAATCATGGGAAAGCAGGGATTAGGTATGATGAACGAGAATGGGGAACTATTAGCTAACTTCTGTGCTTCAAATCAACTAGCTAAAGGAGGAAGCATATTTCCACATAAACGAATACATAAAGCAACATGGATATCACCAGACCACAGAACTGAGAATCAGATTGATCACATATGCATACGTAAGAAGTTTAGGTCATCATTGCATGATGTAAAAAAATGTAGAGGAGCAGATGTGGTATCAGACCACCATCTTCTGTTGGCTAAAACAAAATTGAAACTCAAGAAATTTACAACAGTATATACAGTAGCTATAGACAACAGTATAATGTGGGATATCTAAGAAATCAGGAAATATGAGAAAAATGTTCAATCACAGTATCCAACAAATACCAAGTACTCCAACAGCTGGAAGATGAAGCAGATACGGAAGATCACTGGCAACAAGTAAAAAATATATGGAACTTGTGAAGAAGTACTGAGAAAAAGAGAACATCAGCACAAAGCATGGATAACAACAAAAACCATTACCAAGATAGAATACAGGACAAACAAGAAAGCAGATTTAAACAGAAGCAAAACCAGAAGCTCCAAAGCCAAGGCTCATGAAGTGTACATAGAAGCAAACAAAGAAGTAAGAAGAAACATCAAAAGAGACAAGAGGAAGTATATTGAAGAGTTGGCAAGGGAAGCAGAGGAAGCTGCAGACGAAGGAAATATGAGGGACCTGTACAACAACACAAAGAAACTAACAGGGAAATATAAGCAAGCAAATGGATTCATAAAAGATAAGAATGGACAATTGCTTAGTAATATACAAGAACAAATGAAGAGATGGACAGACCATTTTGAGCAACTTCTCAATAGACCATCTCCAACTAATCCACCAGACATCCAGCCAGCAGAAGAGGAGCTACTAATCAGCAATGAACGACCAAGTAGAGAAGAAATAAAGAAAGCCACAAAGCTTCTGAAAGATGGAAAAGCAGCTGGTCCAGATGGAATTCCAGCAGAGACCATCAAAACAGATATTGATTCCTCTACAGAGGTATTATACAAACTACTTGGCAAAGTCTCGAAGAGAGAGGAAATACCAGCAGAATGGAAGGAAGGTTATCTGGTCAAGTTGCCTAAGAAGAGAAATTTACAAGAGTGCACAAATTATAGAGGAATAATGTTACTATCAGTGCCAGGAAAAGTATTAAACAGAATCATCCTTGAGAGATTAAAAGAGGCCATAGACAAGCAACTGAGAGATGAACATGCAGGTTGTCGACAAAACAGATCCTGTACAGACCAGATAGCCACATTGAGAATAATAGTTGAACAAAGTCTGGAATGGAATTTATCGCTTTACATCGGATTCGTGGACTATGAAAATGCATTTGACAGTGTAGACAGAGAATCACTTTGGAAACTGATGAGGCATTATGGAGTTCCCATGAAGATCATTAACTTAATAAGGAAGACCTATGAAGACATGACTTGCAGAGTTCTTCTCATGAGAGGTAAAAGAAAATTTTCTTCTATTAGAGATGTCCTGCAACAAGTGGGCCTGAAAATACACAGAGAAAAGACAAAGATTATGAGAATAAATGCAAGAAATGATAACAGGGTTGAACGTGAAGAAACACCACTAAAGAATGTAGAATCGTACACACACCTTGGCAGTAATATAGACAAGGTTGGAAGGACAGACAATGATATCAAAATAAGAATACAAAAAGCAAGAGGAGCTTTCATTGCATTGGGAAACATATGGAGAACAAGAAAAATGAAGTCCAACACGAAAATAAGAATCTTCAATTTAAAATATCAAGTCATCCTATTGTATGGCTCTGAGACATGGAGAGCAACAAATAACCACAACTAAAAAGCTACAGACTTTTATAAACGGGTGCTTGCGTAGAATAGAAGGACTGAAATGCTATGACAAAGTCACAAATGTGGAATTTATGACAAGAACCAGACAAGTACCAATGGAACAAGAGTTGAGAAGAAGGCGATGGATAGGACACACATTGAGTAGACCTGTTGATAGCATTACAAGGCAGTCCTTGTTCTGGAATCCACAGGGAAATAGAGGCAGAGGTAGACCAAAAAACACATGGAGAAGAGAACTGGATACAGATATGAAAATGATGAGGAAAACATGGAAATAACTTGAGCGGATGTCACAGGACAGGAAGACTTGGCATGTATTTGTTGAAGGCCTATGCTCCTTGGGCAGCTAAAGGGTATTGATTGAATTATTAGTGATGAGATCACAGATGTGTTGACAAATCTGTGTAATAGCAACGGAAGTAATCATGCCATATTTGAAACATATGTCATGGATTTAAATTTTAACGTGATAACTTTAAAAACGTGGGGAAGAATTAAAATTAACACCCCAACACCCTAATTTTAAGAGCAGGATTGGTTCAATCGAGAGCAGGAAAATAACTATCAGGGATACAGGTGAGCTATGTCTACCACATTCTGCCCGCTGTCTCGTTCTCTAGATGTAGCACATACAACTACCAGCTTTCATGAAATGGAATTAGGAAGACAGTCACCTCGAAAATGTGCAACGATTTAATATTATAATAACAATGAATGTTCAGCAATGAATGCTCCTGGCATACAATAATTGTGGCATAACATGGCTTAGACCCACAATTCCAGGTCAGGCCAATAATCATGGCATAACATGGCTCAGACCCCACATTCCAGGTCAATTTATATTAACTGCCAGATATACACAGAGAACTGGTTTCTTCCATATAAGTTTCCTTCCTTTCTTGTCTTTCGCACCGCACGGTGCTCTACAGAACTGGGTGACATCACAGGCGTACAGGTTGTGCACCATTTTCACACACAACCACTAATATCATCACAATGCATATGCTTAAAATCGAGCTGTAATAAATAAATCAGTCCGTGCAATCTCACTCATCCATACATCTTATGCAAACATCATAATAACAAAGCTCCCTGTGGAGCACATGTGTTATAAATGCATCATTCATATAACACCTAAATTATCATTCTTGACAATAACAATAGGTCTGATTGGCAAGTTTGTCGGAATATAACCTAGCAAATTCGGAGACTAAGACAGACTGAATTACAACGTCAAAAGAGCAGCTCCAGAAGACAGAGAAGAATCGGACAAAATTCCAAATTAAATAGGACAGGACCGAAGTATCTGGGCATCTTTGAAACTTAAATGAAAACCAGCATTTTTAAATACCAAGACTGTATACCTAGGAATCAAAGCACCCGTCATAAGAGGGATTCTAAATTTACCCACAGACCAAGTGTTCAAAGCATCTAATATAAGTTTATGTGTCCATTCATCTGTGCAAGGAGATTGTAGATCCCAAGTTGGGTTCGTGGTACGAGGCCAGTTGGTAGTAAGAGTTTCTACGCCACTAGTTTGCAATTCAAGAGCTGGGATTCGACACTAACCACCTACGTTGGACGAGTTGTGTAGAGAAGTGCCCTCATCACAAATCAACGTGATTTGACGAAACACCTGCGGCAGTACTCAATCATTTGAAGAGCTAAGTGCGTATTAAAAGGCGAACGCAACAGACTTTTACAATGTCACTATCAAGTCTCTATGAAGACATTGTTTTATCTAAATTTCACCCACCATTCATATTTATTTTAAGCTGTTAAAGAATAATTGATTATTAAATTTGTTACGTGTTATTTTACAAATTCGT
This sequence comes from Oreohelix idahoensis, assembly GCA_024509875.1. Lineage (NCBI taxonomy): Eukaryota > Metazoa > Mollusca > Gastropoda > Stylommatophora > Oreohelicidae > Oreohelix > Oreohelix idahoensis. Next base: position 51,255 of record JAMPIV010003325.1, read on the forward strand.
AGTTGATTCAATTATTATAGTTATGAGAGCGTACGTATAAATCAGACTCTTTAATATATATTTACATCTATAGAGCACAAACAATAATAATAAGGGATTTCGCTGAATTAACTCAGCTGGGGGCTTTAACGAGCAAATTATTGCATAATTCATCTTCACGAAAGGCGGCGGGTCATATACTAAAGTTAACATTGCACCGCCTCAGGCAGCATTGTTCTTGACATCTGAAATATCTTTTGGGCTCGCCCTTGAGGTAGAAGCCTCATTATCCATCTACCTACAACTCTGCCAAGAGTAATCTTATGCGAAGGTAGACACATTTGAAGACCCACATCGGATACTCTAAGTTGTTGCCACTGTTGGACCACTACTGCAGAGCAAAGGGGAGGCAACACGCGACAACTACGCCCACCGTCACCAATCAACTCCATCTCAAGCGCACTAACGTACAACACGTAACCTACGGTGATATTGTCATAAAACTGCCCATTACTCACCATCTCCAACAAGAAATAATATTCATTACCTCTTTTACATCCAACACAACCCTCTAACTCCACCAATAAGAAATATTCACTATCTCTTTCACATCATACAACCCTTCACATCCACCACGAAAAAATATTCACCACCTCCTTCATATCCAACACAGCCCTCTATAAACCCCAAGGCAAAAATATTCACCACATCTTTCACATCCAACGCATACTCTATAACCTACAAGAACAAATATTCACCACCTCTTGCACATCCAACTCAACCCTCTATAACCCCCCCCCCTCCCCCTTCCCCCCTTTACCAAACAAACAAAAAACGTTCACTACCTTATTCACATCCAACACCTCCATGTATAAACCCCAAGTAAAAAAAATTATCACAACCTCTTTCACATCCAACACAACCCACTATAAACCCCAAGAAAAAATATTCACCGCCTATTTCACATCCAACACAACCCTCTATAAACCACAAGAAATAATATCCACCATCCGTTTCGCATCCAACACAATCCTTTATAAACAACAAGAACAAATATTCACCACCTCTTTCACATCCAACACAACCCTTTATAAACCCCAAGAAAAAAATATTCACTACCTCTTTCACATCCAATACAGCCTTCTATCTCCACCAAGACCAACTATTCACAACCTCCTTCCTATTAATATCAACCACTACTTCTTCCAAGATTAACTGTCGACTTCCTTCTTCACATCCCGCACTACACACAACCTCCATTTAGGCCCACCGTCATTTCTCCACAAGCATATTAACAATACCATACCCTTCACCACTTCATTGTCATCTACCATCCATTTTAATAGCACGTAATATATTTATCTCCAGCCATCACTCAAAAATAAACATTACCAACTTTACATCATCCGCTACTTCGACATGTGGGTCTCAAATCACAACATTTTAGATAAATTTCATTATATTCCCTCTGGCGCCAGGAAACGCAACACCTTATCTGACCTGACTTTGTCTCTAACTGTCGAGATAAAGATCTTCTGTGTCACAGTGGACAAGCTCACACAACTGAGTCTGGAATTAGAATCAGCAAAAACCCCTGATTATTTCTTATTGGATCGCGATGCCAAAAATAACTCAGGACGTTGATTTCTCAGGGGAAACAGCTGTGACTTTAAGCCTGTGACATAATTATGCTGTCTTAGAAACAACTTTCATTGTGACAAATTAGTTGCTAATAATCAATGGGGAATTTTGATTTGCATGGCAAATGACAGACTCGAATAATGTTCTGTGAGATATCCAGTACCGAATTCATCGTTGTATTTTTCTTGTTATCCGCGTGGGCTGTGTTGTTCTTAGAGACCAGTTTAAAGTTTATTTATTAACTGACCATAGTTATGTATTTATTATGTAATGTTAGCATTTTTTTTCCTTTCTTAATTTATTAGTTCAAGAGGCACGTGTTCTATAAATTATTCTCTCCATTCTTGTGGTTATGAGTTGTTTGAATTCAGACAGTTTGTCCCTTGTGGTAGACAATTTGTCAAACTGATGGATTTCGCTAGCTACATGTTAAGGCTACAGAAATACAGATAGAATGTAATCGATGAAGTATATCATAAACAGGTGGTGGGGTGGATAGCAGATACAATACTGAGTTAGAGTCAAATAAATTGTGCAAACTGGAAAAGTATTATTTATATCAATCTGATTTCTATGTTTTATCTAACAAAATATTCTATGATTCCTCCAAAAGAGTATTCTATGTTTCATCTAACATAGTACTCTATGCTTCATCTTAAAGAGTATTCTATTTTTTATCATCTAAAATAGTGTGCCTTATATGAGGGAACTAATGTATATGAGCAGTATACACGAGGGTTTACTAGACACAGAACAATTTTTAGGTTGTCGCAGTCGAGTCTTCAGATTTAAAATTCTGGCAATCATTGAAAGAGGCGCAAGTGTAGATGCGCCCAACGCCTATAAAAAAAATATTATGATATATGGGCCACAGTATCACCTAAACGAGTATTCTATGTTTTATCTAACAGAATGTATTTTATACTTCATCTGAAAGGGTAAACCATGTTTCATCTGATAGAGTAACCCATGTTTGACTTTGAAGCGTATTCTATGTTTCATTCAACAGAATGTTCTATGTTTAATCTAACAGAGTATTCAATGTTTCATCTAAAAGAGTATTGTATATTTTTTCTAAAAGAGTATTGTATGTTTCATCTAAAAGAGTATTCTATGTTTCTTCTAACAGAGTATTCTATGTTTCACCTAACAGAGTATTCTATGTTTCATCTAACAGAGTATTCTATGTTTCATCTAACAGAGTATTCTATGTTTCATCTAACAGAGTATTCTATGTTTCATCTAACAGAGTATTCTATGCTTCATCTAACAGAGTATTCTATGTTTCATCTAACAGAGTATTCTAAGTTTCACCTAACAGAGTATTCTATGTTTCATCTAACAGAGTATTCTATGTTTCATCTAACAGAGTATTCTATGTTTCACCTAACAGAGTATTCTATGTTTCATCTAACAGAGTATTCTATGTTTCACCTAACAGAGTATTCTATGTTTTATCTAACAGAGTATTCTATGTCTCATTCAAATAGTATTATATTTTCCATTTAAAATCGTATTATGTTTAAAAAAAGAGTATTCCCAGTTCCATCTAAAGGAATATCCCATGTTTAATCTATACCAATAGGGAGACCAAAAATAACTCAGAGAAGAGCAGTGGCAGAGTAGAACACTAGACAACAGAAAAACAACAGACATGAGTGGCTTACCCAGGATTCGAACCCTGGAACTCATGTCTGTTATTTTTCTGTTGTCTAGCGTTCTACTTTTTTATTTCCTACGAGTGCCTGATAACATACCTTTATGTTTGTCTCATATTAATTTACTGTTTACAGGCCTCGGGTTTCCCTTCCTTATGTGTTATAAATGTTTATACAATACCAAACCTACCCTCTGTCCTGTTCTTACTGTTCTAAGTCTACTATCATTTACTGGACACGGTATTAAGGTCTTTGTCTTGTGTGGACCGGCCTATACTGTATAATAGGGGAACAACAGAAGTGATTGCGTCATTATTAGGCTGACCTGCCCATGGTAAACTTCAGGTGTTATGTCTTGTGGGTCGCACTAATGACCTGTCATCGAAGCATCATTTATTTGGTGATGCGTAGATGGCAGGGAGGATAGTGTGATTCGCTTGCATAGCTAGGCGGGGTTGTCGCACGGAAGGTCCAGAGTTCGAATACTGGGTAAGCCACTCATGTCTGTTGTTTTTTTGTTGGCTAGTGTTCTACTTCTTTATTTCCTACGAGTGCCTGATAACATACCTTTATGTTTGTCTCATATTAATTTACTATTTACAGGCCTCGGGTTTCCCTTCCTTATGTTTTATAAACATTGTCAGCCAGCGCGTTGATAAACAAAATTTCTTTCTTGTGATTTCTTAACCCTAGTACTTGCATTTTTGTGTTGTTTCTTTCATCAACTTCCATGTTTGAAATCCCCCCCCCCCCCCACTCTTTCTTTTTTTCTCTCTCTCCCCTCTCTTTTAACACCTGTGGGTAATTATTCTCATTACTTTCTGCCTTGGTTGTGCTGTTTTCTCAGACTCTGTGTTCTATCTCCGTGATGCACACACACCCAGAACACATTATTTCTCTTTCCTCTAATCAGAGGTCAATCCAACCTTGCCTCCACATCCTGGCCGTATATAAAAGATGAGAGCGAAGGGCAGAGAAATGAAACATTCACTCAGTAGAGATGAGCTTCAATGAAAAGCTTTTTTTTCCCATTCGTTTCTTCTTCTTTATCATCTGTAACAGCTTTCCCTTCTAACGGTCTCTTCTCTCTGTCATTTCCCCTAAATCTCATATTTATCAATGATCAACTCACCAGCCACGAGCCCCCCCCCTCTCTCTCTCTCTCTCTAGCCCCTTAAAATGATTCTCCTTGGCCTTACTCACGCCTCATGCCACTTGCACTCAGTTATTGCTCACTTTCCCACATGTTTTGCCATCCTTTTGAGAATCCGCCTGATCGATTGTCAGGAGGGAAAATGGCTTTCTGGGAAACATAAACTTCTGGGAATGTTGTATTCCTCGAATTCAAGGCAAGGAACTTGTTACTGAGGGCAGAATTAAATAGGTAATATGAGGTCGGCTACAAATTATTTAAGGAGACAGAGCACCCCAATATTTTGTTCTTTCGTAATCCTCTGCTTGACTTATCACAGAGATTACAGAGTACAACTGTGTTTCTCAGCAACAGCAATTGTACGAGGTTGTGTTCTCCATCGCCTGGTTCAGGATATTTACTTTAAAACAGTTCTTAGTCACTAGTTCTCCTTCTTTGTTGTATCTTCATGAGGACTGTCTTCTAAGTCCTGCGGTCTTTTTTCTTCTTTATACTTTCCCTCCTACTAGTAACCATAGTGATTTGTTCCAAGTGTTCTTCTGCGTTTTGCATTGTTCTTGTGATGGTGTATCATCTCTTTCCTAAAGCATCACTTTTGATCCATGTTTGTCATGATCTTCATTCTTATGCTGTAGTGTGTGTGGCACACGATACTGATGTATTGATCTGTTTTCTTTCCGACCAACTGACCAAACAATCTCTGTGTACCACTAACATTTAATAGAGACTTTCTTCATTCTTTTACCTCATTCTGTTATGTATAAATTTTATTTCTACTTGAAGTTCTGGCACGCTTTCTTGAGCAGCGTATCTGTCAAACTATAATATTCATTAAGCCCATTTTGTTTATGGATGTTTAGCTCTTACAGCACCGGAAAGGGGGGGGGGGGGTGGCATCAATTACTCCCCACTTTGTTTCTTTTGAGAGGTCAAGATGTTATTCAAGGAATTAAATCATCAGGTTTTTCTCAGCAACTGTAATTAAATGCAGATTTCAGACACCAGTAACAAACAGATTGCTTGATGAAGTTTAAAATAATAGTTACAAGTGAAATTAATACTGCATCTAAATACCCTACTTAAAAATCAAAGAAAACATTTCATTTATCTTGTTCACTGTTTTTTTTTTTTTTGGTATTATGGACAACTTTCGCAATTGTTTGTTGATGAGCGAGGTCAGCTGATTTCTACAAAAGCCGTATGATTACTGCAAAGTCGCCAGTGTAACGAGGCTATGCTTAGTATCGCTTACTAATACTAATAATTTGAGACAGGGTCAATATGTTCAAACACACATCAATTAATCATGAAGTCAAAGTCTGGAGATAGATCATGTCTCCATATGAGCATTTCATATTCTGTGTGTTCAGCTTTGGTACATAATAGCAAGCTTTGTCACTCATGCAAGGAAAATAGCAAACGTTGCAGCCACAAGGCCTTCGCCAGGGAAAGGAAACAAAGTTGCAGCTAATAAGGACACATGAGAAAAATATATAAATGTGGGCACTACTTGTAAAATCGACTCCGACCAAGTGTGTCCAGCATTCTAGTCTGACGCGCTTTCTTCTCACTGGACACACTGGATCGCAGTCGATTTTATAGGAAGTACCCATTTTTATTTATTTATTTATTTTTCTCATGTGTCCTTCTTGGCTTAGATTTTATTTTTTCATAACCATCTATCCAATTCCACTTCTTACAGCAATTCCTCTCATGTTGTCAACACCTAACTGACTGAAATCAATTATTATACCAAACTGCCAGTTGCTTCACCTGATATCGATGAATTTGAGCAATTAAATATCAAGATTTATATCTCCTGTACACAATGACCTCAATTAAAATACATCCACATAGACGACTTCAAGCCTCCGGACCTTTCTGTCTAGTCTCCCAACTGGCATCTGTCCCTTTTGCACACTCACGCGCTGACCACGTCACTAACAATAGTCCTAACCTAACGTTGCGTTTACTGAGTCATTATTAGTGCGCTGATACCGATTTTATAACCAGATTATCATCGTCATATCTAGCGCAACATTTGAAATGTAACTATAAAAAAAAGTCCGTTCACCAATTGATGTTCAACTTTGAAATTTGTTTTTAAACAAACTACCTGATGTAATGAATTTATATTTTGCATGTAGTATTATATTGTTCATGACGTTATGAAAACATTTTTTGCCTCCAGAAAATGTATCTAGATTGAGATATCTATTCATCAGGTTATATTAAAATCACACTCCCCTACCGGTATTAAAATGAAGCATGTCAACAGTACAGTTGTTTTGCACGGGCAATTTTTTTAATAGAAAAAAATATATATATTTTAAGACGAAATCATGACATTTCGTGCACCGCAGTTGTCTGCTGTTGAAAGCTGAAATAGTGCGACATCATTAGTGCAAATCTGTCAGTGGCGTATTGTGAAATTATTGTAAAGTTATAGATGCATTGTATTATATTGAAACATATTTTTTTTCTGAACATATAGAATAACATTACATTCATTATGACGCAGAACTAATGTTCCAGGCAATTTCAACAAATGGTAGGGACTACCACACTTAAATGAATGGACATATTTTTCGTTCTTGGATAGAAACAACTCTTCTCCCCATTCTTGATAGACCATCATGTATTGTAATGGACAATGCATCCTATCACAATGTTGTAGCTCAGGAAGACAAAGTACCAACTTCCTCAAGCACAAAAGGTGCAATAAGAACTTGGCTACGAAATGAAAATGTCAAAGTCGACAATACCTATTTGAAACCTGAATTGTTACAGCTTGTGAAACAGACTAAAAAGACTAAGGTGTATTGCGTTGACAAAATAATTGAATCATAAGGTCACACCTCTCTTCGACTACCACCTTATCATTCGCATCTTAACCCAATAGAGTTACTTTGGGCTAAAATCAAAGGACAGGTTGCAGCACAGAACACCACATTTAAAATGAGCGACGTGAAAGTTCTTACACATGATACCCTAAAAAAGACAGATTTTCAATTCTGGAAGAAATGTGTAGATCATGTGCTCCGTGAAGAAGAAAAATACTGCAACGTGATGGATTACAGTTTATCCAGCCATTAACAGTTGTTAATCTAATGGAATCGTCAGATATGGACTGAGATAAATGTAACTTATTTGAGATATCAAAAACACAAAACAATGTACTTATGCTCCTTCAAAACACGAAGAAATAGTGCAGGTATACATGTAAAATTTACCGTGCCGTTTACAATATAGTTTTGAATACAGTTTTTTTACCCCCACGTTTCAGATTTAAATGTATCACTACTTATAGCTGTTTCCTATGCGGTGAGCAAATATGGATACGCCTCTGATCCTACTTTTGACATTTATGACGTAGTATACTGTTATTATTTACAATTGGGTATAAAATGGACAAATGGAAAATTCCTGGGGGACCTGGATTTCGCAGATGATGTAGCATTCTTAAGTTCAACACCAAGACAATCCCAAGAAGCAATAAATAATTTGTGTCATCTCTCGGTTAAAATAGGTCTCCAAATAAATGCCTCTAAAACTAAAGCTATGAACTTTTCTAACGAGACCTTTGATACCATCTTGAACGGGGAAAAACTACAGAAAGTTGAAAGTTTCAATTATTTAGGCAGTAAAATGACTCAGGATGGTGACACAACAAGAGAAATCCATACTAGAATTGCTTTGGCAGCTAGCGCCTTCAATAGATTATCTAACATTTGGAAATTACGATCATTGAATATACATACCAAGCTTCGTCTGTTTAATTCAAATGTTATCTCAGTGTTAACATACGGCTGTGAGAGTTGGAAAATAACAAAATCATTGGAGAACAAGCTGAATACATTCGAGAACAAATGTCTTAGAAAACTCATGAACATCAGTTGGAAGGAATTCAAGACTAATCGACAAATAAGAGAAGACTCTAGGCAGAAATATGTCTCCGACTATATAAGGAAAAGACGATGGTCATATATCGGTCATGTCCTACGAATGCAAAACAACAGAATACCACTACAGGCGCTCACTTGGGTTCCTGAGGGTAAGAGGAAAAAAGGAAGACCAAAAGAAACACTCAGAAGAACAATAATAAGAGAAGGAAGAACGTTGGGCCTAAATAATGTGCAAGAGCTAAGAGGAGTGGCGTCACAACGAACAACGTGGAGAGCACTGGTTTCTGCCTTATGCGCCGTGTTTGGTGCTTAAAGAATTTATTATTATTATTATTATACTGTAAAATTTAATTTTTAAGCCGTGCTTCTTGAAAAGATTCGGAAAAGATCAAAGGAATTTACGGTTTTGAAAAATGCAGAATCGATATTGACTTCACAACAACATATTTGTAACGTCATGGATAATATAAGACTACATGCAAAATATGAATTCATTACATCAGGTAGTTTTTTAGAAAAAAAATATTAAAGTTGAACATCAATTGGTGAACGGACTATAATTATCCAACACACACAGATACCTTTACAAAATGAATAACAATACAGAACTAAACCGACACATCTTGACATTTATAATATTTTATTATTGTACTTGTTGCACAAGAAAGACCAACTCTTGATCCAAATAACAGGACGATTCAAATTTCTGTTGATCGATTATCGTTTACAACTGACAATTTGGTATAATGCTTTTCTTCATATTAAAATATCCAGTCTCAAGATACACTTCACAATTTAATATAACATCAAAATCAAAGTAATTTCTCAGCACACCCGAAACAAGGTAATTTCATTAGAACATGGGTCACTGATCTTCATCTATAGCCTGCATTTTATTTTCTGCACCAGTCTCTGTGCTTAAAAGGTACATACAGTAATAATAATAATAATAAATTCTTTAAGCGCCAAACACGGCGCATAAGGCAGAAACCAGTGCTCTCCAGGTTGTTCGTTGTGACGCCACTCCTCTTAGCTCTTGCACATTATTTAGGCCCAACGTTCTTCCTTCTCTTATTATTGTTCTTCTGAGTGTTTCTTTTGGTCTTCCTTTTTTCCGCTTACCCTCAGGAACCCAAGTGAGCGCCTGTAGTGGTATTCTGTTGTTTTGCATTCGTAGGACATGACCGATATATGACCATCGTCTTTTCCTTATATAGTCGGAGACATATTTCTGCCTAGAGTCTTCTCTTATTTGTCGATTAGTCTTGAATTCTTTCCAACTGGTGTTCATGAGTTTTCTAAGACATTTGTTCTCGAATGTATTCAGCTTGTTCTCCAATGATTTTGTTATTTTCCAACTCTCACAGCCGTATGTTAACACTGAGATAACATTTGAATTAAACAGACGAAGCTTGGTATGTATATTCAATGATCGTAATTTCCAAATGTTAGATAATCTATTGAAGGCGCTAGCTGCCAAAGCAATTCTAGTATGGATTTCTCTTGTTGTGTCACCATCCTGAGTCATTTTACTGCCTAAATAATTGAAACTTTCAACTTTCTGTAGTTTTTCCCCGTTCAAGATGATATCAAAGGTCTCGTTAGAAAAGTTCATAGCTTTAGTTTTAGAGGCATTTATTTGGAGACCAATTTTAACCGAGAGATGACACAAATTATTTATTGCTTCTTGGGATTGTCTTGGTGTTGAACTTAAGAATGCTACATCATCTGCGAAATCCAGGTCCCCCAGGAATTTTCCATTTGTCCATTTTATACCCAATTGTTCATTGTGGGTATAGTTTCTCATAACCCAATCAATAGCTATTCCAAAAAGTAGTGGTGACATAATACAGCCTTGTTTCACCCCTGTTTCTACTGTAAACCATTCTGTATTCCCTTTATTTGTTCTAACACAACATCTTGCATTGTCATATAGCGCTTTGATTATATTCACATATTTTGTTGGAAAACCATAGATTGTAAGTATCTTCCACAATGATGGGCGGTGTAGACTATCAAAGGCTTTTTGAAAATCGACGAAGGTGATAATAAGTGGCGATTGCCTTTCCACTGATTCTTCTATAATTGTTCTTAGTGTGAATATTTGATCAATACATGATCGTTTCGGCCTGAAACCCGCTTGTTCTTCTCTGATCTTTTCGTCAGCATGCAATTTAAGTCTTTCTAACATCATAATAATAATAATAATAAATTCTTTAAGCGCCAAACACGGCGCATAAGGCAGAAACCAGTGCTCTCCAGGTTTTCTAACATCATGCAACATAATAATTTTCCAGGTACTGATAATAGAGATATACCACGCCAGTTATTACAGTCTGATAGATCACCTTTCTTCGGTAACTTTACAATAATACTGTCTTTCCATTGTTGTGGTGGTTGTTCTTCTCTCCATACTTCATTTATAATATCTAAAATTCTCAAGAGGTTGTTGTCATTAACTGCTTTAATCATTTCCCCTGAAATTTCGTCAACTCCAGCAGCTTTAAAATTTTTTAATCTTTTAACGGCTTGTTTGATCTCGTCCAGCGTGAATTCATCGCAAGTTATTGGCAAGGTGGTTGTGGATGTTTCATTATTAAAATCAGGTGTTACTGTTGGTGGTGGTCTGTTTAGCACCTCCATGAAGTGCTCAGCCCATCTCTTCATTTGTTCTTTTTCTGTTGGTATTGAATTCCCTAATTTACCTTTAACAGGTGTTTCCATAGCAGTAGGCTGGTGACATAGTTGTTTTGTAATTTGATAAAGGCACCTACTATTACCAGTTCTTGCAGCATTTTCAGTTTCTACGGCCAGTTCATTGATGAAATGTCTTTTATCTCTTCGAGTTTTTGTCTTCACTTCTTTATTTAACAAGTTATAAGTTAGTTTGCAAGATTCAACTGCATTATGTGTACTTGCCGCTAGTAGTTTAAGTTTTGCTGTTTTCCTTTCTTGTATTTTATCCCAAGTATCTTCTCTCATCCATTTTTTCTTTTTATGTACTAGGTATCCGGTGGTCGCTACAGCTGTAGATCCTCTATTTGTTTTACTAAAATGGTTTACAAGGTGAATGTATTGTGTACTCAGACTTTGTTTTTTTACTTCCCCTCTAGTATTTGTATTATATTACATTTTTGTTAACTATTAATTCGTCTGTTTATATTCGCATGTTTTGTTTTTCCTTTCTCATTGTCTTCTTATATCACTTTAATTAGTAATAAGTCTACTTTTGCAATTTCTTTCTAATGTTATTATTTCCTCCAGTCAATCACACAACATCGTGCTAATTTATTTACCCATAGGCTATTCCTTTTTCACACACATACATTTTTTCATTTCGATCTGTGGACGGATCATAGGCCTATTTATGTGTGGCATTTATATACTACTAGCTGTAAAGACCCAGCGTTGCCCGGATTTTTTTCCTAGTAACTGCATTGGAAACTTATGACATGTCAAAATCAAACTATAATATTTTGATATTATAGTTTGATTTTGACATTTTATAAGTCCAATAAATCCTTTGGTCCAGCAATGTGATAAAGACCTATTTCGTTGCGGTCTGATTCAGTTATGAAGATTTAAAAAAAAAATACAATTTTGCCTCGTTTTGGCGAGGCGCGTCACGTTCAACCTAGCCGGTTATATTAGGGCGCATGTCTAAATATAAAAGACCTTTAGGTCTGGAGAATTAGTTATGTGTTTTTTTTTTTTTTGTGTGTTTCGTTTTTTGCCTTCTTCTGGCGAGGCGCGTTCCTTTCAACCTATTTGGTTATATCAGAGCGCATTTACCATCCCAAAAGAAGTCAACTCTGTTGACTACCAGCCCAATCAGCGTTGATAGATACTAAATCCTGACAAGGACTAACATTATCTATCTGCTAGAATAAAGCCCTAAAAAGGACTCGCCAGCTACGCCAACGCCCGAGATTTTTTACATTAATTTTTATTTTTTTTTAATTTTTTTTCGGCTTTTAATGCCGAGGTTTTTTTTTTTTTTTTTCGATCTTTATTTGCATTCCATTTCAGTTTACAGAATATGTACATGTTAAAACAAAGAGCATGAAAAAAATTTGCATGGCAAATGAAGACTCCTCTGTTCTCGCAAGTACTTTTGTACACATGCATACCCAAATGTATGAGTTTATATGTTCAAAACGATTACATGCCTCCAGCAAATGGAGAGTAGAAGTGATTGCAGGGCTCAGCAACGGGCCGAAAAATTCAAAAAACTAACAAACCACCCAGTGTGCCATAGAATGAATGGTCTTAGAAGGCACAGACTCAAACGAAGCAACTTTGTACAATCAACCCAATACTCAAGTGGCTTCAGAGCAGAGGCAGAGGCTTTGAAAACTGCAGCAGAGGTTATATTGACAGAAGAAAGCTCAGCGAGAAAAGTTGCTTTCTTTACTGATGCACAGTCAGTAATTGCAACGTTGAAAAGCCGAAATAATACAGACCTGGATGACCTCAGAATAGTGCTCCACAAACTTTGTCAGGTCGACTTGTCCAGAATCGTGATGCTTTCAGAGCAGCTGTAATAGAGACATCGTTCTGGAAAGAATACGTCACATGATGACACATGTTGACATGCATACCCACACACATAAAGGATATTTCTATTCCTAAGATGGAAGACGATCCGGATAAAGACATCTTGGAGATAATATAGGCGGAAAAGGGCGAGAGGCACATTGAAAGGCCCAGGTCAAGGGGAGTGGCCAGTCTGCCTTGTTCTCAGCGGTTTTCAAGTTTCAGTTACAGATGTAATACTTGAGCACACAGCTGAAGAGTGGCCTTTCAGGAAGCTAGTAGGCACTGATGTCGCAGAGAGATTTATGATTAATAAATTTCTATATCTTTTCTTTATTCTACCGGTGTCTTCTACTTTATTATCGCTCTTTTATCCTTTCTTTTTTTTCGCATTCGTCTGATTGTGAAAAATAAAACTCTCCCATTCATACCTTCGCCTGTCTCTTTTCTTATTTAGCAACGCATTTTTATTGCTGTTTAGCTAAGTTCTTGAGTAGACCGAATAGTATGAAATTCGTTCTCGAACAGACATGATGGCAGACAAATCGTCTAACATTTTCATCTGACACGGCGCTCTACGGTTATGTTTCTCGGTGATGGGTGTGAGAGGCGACAACATGCATAGCTCGGGAATGACCAGAGGTAGCTTTAGGTGTTAGAACGAGCACTGGCAGTTTTATTGCTGGCGCCTGAGTTAATGTGAAGTGTTAAGACGGGACGCTATTTCGGGTTTTCAAGAATGGCGTGCATCCTTTGTCCGTTTTCATATATTAAACCCCAGTAGTTAGACTTCAGGCATTCAGTACTCCTAAGTTGCAGTAGACGGATCGCTCGTGCTCGAGAAATAAGCTTGTATAGCGAAGTTCTTAGTTTTTCTCGTCAATTTTTTTGCCCAAGCTTCTGGGAATACCTATCTTGTGAATAAATTTCTAGTCGTGGGTGATAGCCGTAGTTCTGTTTGGAGGTAATATTATATCTAGTATTTTGTGAGTGATTTAAGTGGTAAATCGCCTATTTAATTTTCACTAGTTAGATTTCTGTGCAGAGGGATTAAATTATAAGTCTGTTATATTCTCTAGTGACGTGTACCAGTGGAAAGCAGAATAAATTATTATTTCTAGCTTAAACTCGTGCAGCTGTAAATAAATTTAATTAAATTGCTAGTAATCAGTCGAGAATATTTTAAACTAACTTATAACTGCACTGATTCATCATTGAGTATTGACGAAATACGTATGTATTTCTAATTCATGATGATTGATTTTTATGAATATTATATTTTACGCGAGGATAGGAGGTGTGAATAATATTGTGGTTAAGTATTTTGTACTTTTTCTTATACAGTTTTGGGTCAGCCTAATTTTTACCAGCGGTTTTGGTACAACTGAGAGAAGAAACAGTTGTATCTTTAACCACGTGGGTTTACAAGTTAACACCTGTCTGGCAGTGTGTCTGCCTCCAGAAATAGACAGAGTACAAATCTCACTAACGGTTTTAAAGACTAAATGCCTATACTGGGCCTATTTGAGCCAGATTATATTTCTTCACAAACTCTCCTGTGTCGAGAAAAATTACAAAACATTAACATTCCGACATTTTGAATAATTGTGGTGTGACCAATAATTATCTATTGAGAGAATTTACCAACCGGTCATCTTTCTAGATAAGGGGGAAACCGCGTGATTCTGGACAACTGTGTGACACCGCCTTAAATCTAATTCTTACCTGAACTGAGTAAATTGACACTAACTTAAATCTGTAAAGAAAACTATCGCATGAAGACGCGGACCGCTCGGACCCACGGATGAGTTTCCCAATTGCGGGGGGATGACACCAAAATCTGCAGAGCTGGGAAATCCGCTCTCATCAATAAAAGGAAGACAGATTAAACGGTGTGTGTGTACTAACGTGCGCCAGACGGCGAACACAGCAAGATTTCTTTTTAGGTAAGACAAAAGTGAGACAGGGGACCCCCTGCTGAAAACGAAAACCGAGTGAAAGCAGAACGGGTGATCTCTTTTTCATTTTTTTATTTTCAGGCACCCAATTTTTTTTTTGTTGTAATTTCATTTATGCAAAGTTTTTGTTGCAAATGACACTTTTTCCTCTTATGGATAGATTAGGGTATTTTTTTTATACATTCTCTGTTCTCAACTTTTAGGAGAGGGAATCTGAGGACTATAGTGTTTATATCCGTGACTCTTTGGGGCTATCACTTTTCTTCTAACAGGATTGTGGGCCTAAACATCGAGGGAAAAGATTACACCTATGGGTCTATTATACTTGTAGTAATTCATTACCTTATATGTATTTTCTATGCTTGATATTAACATTTATGTGTTGTGGTAAATTTTCCTTATGTTAATAAATTTACATAAACTTTATTCAAGCGTGTCGGTCAGATCGTTCCAAAATATCTATATTTCATTGTTATAGTTTTTCCACGTCTGTGCGTCTAACTGTCGTCACTTATGTGTGTGTGTGTGTGTACGTGAGTGGTATATATATATATTATAATAGACTGTCTGACTCCTCTAGATCTGTTGTAGAAGAGAGGCTGAAAGAGAGGGAAAATTCTCGATTTCAGGGACAGACTCTATTAATTTCTCCATCTCACTCGTGGAAATCTATTTCTACTATTATCTCTCACTGTTGCTATCACTGGTTCTAATCTATTCAGAAGAAACCAACCCAAGTCTTAATTCCCCTATCAAAAATCTACGACAACTGGCTCGGAGAAAAAGGATAGTGGTACACACTGGGCTTGCCGAATGTAGGCCACTCATTTAAGAAATATATATATATATATATATATATATATATATATATATATATATATATATATATATATATATATATATATATATATATATATATATATATAGGCAACCCTCGATTTGCGCCGGTCCAATTTGTGCTGATTCATAATTGTTCTGAAGCCCAAAGGTAACAAAAAATAATGTAAAAATTTATGTTTTAAAATTTCTAACTAAATTAACATGACACACTAAAAGCAGGACTTCAACCATGGATTATATCGTAGAAGACGTTATAAGACTGATATAAGAGGTGAGCTTCTATGTTTAAGGTGGGCTACAGGACAAACTGTTACATAAGAAAGACGTAAAAAAATAAAACCCCCCTAATTGTGGTTTAAATATAAGCTCTCAGTAGATGTCGGTCCCTTTTTCCCGACGATTTGAAACCCAAATGGGTCGCACAAATAAGACACTATAATCTATAAAATAACTTCATATATGTAAATTAAAATAATAAAAAATTCAAATAAGCTAACATATAATAGGTAGGAAGGGAAGAGATGGATTGAACGAGCTTTTGTTTCTACAAGAAGATAAAGAGATGCGAGTCAAGAGATGCCGAATGCAGCCGCATCCTTTCTCAGAGATTCTGAGGACACTTCACTTATGAGCCCTGCAAGACTCATCAACCTGTTGGACCTCTGTCTCCTGTCAGCCGGTTTGTCCGCCACATTCCTTACTTCGCCAGTCTCTATACTCGATTAGTACAGATAAAACCACTTTATCTTTGAAAAAAGAACGACGGTTTGCAAGGTTGATCCGCCATAGTCCAATCGTATGCTGACTAGTGCCCACTGACTAACGCTGCAGGTGGCGCTGTCACGATGTTGTCAAGTAAACAGGGACCGATTTGAGGATGTTCTGGGCAGTTGGTTTTGCTGTGGAGGCTGGCGCTTTGCAAGGTTCGATCCATCGCACAAGGGTGTTTTAGTTTGGAGATAACTATCCTCCATGGGTCACCCAAAAACTGCGTGACACTTCTCGTTGTGCGTGTGTTTGTGATGCTGCATGTTTCACGCATGCGAGTTCATCAGTTACACCAGTCTGCACGACATTCAACCATGCTGATGGTTTTTATGTTTGTATGATTAGCTAGTGGGTGTTGTTAACATTGGTTCGGCAAACGATCTGCCGTTGTTTCCGGGTGATGGTGTGTTAATTTAAATAATGTTTGCAGCCAGGTAAAACTGAGTTGCATTTAAATTTTATTTCATGTATTCGGCAGAGTTCGTGGGTGGACTACGACGTTTGCCAACCGAAAACTTAATTTCACCTACACCGCTAAGATCCAGATGACCAATAGTTGTGCCATCCCTCTTGAATAAAACCACCTTCCTTCCGAGCACCTCTACCAACCTCAATCCCTTACGCACACCCCGCATAACGTCCGCTACTATACTAACACAGGCAGCCAAAATCCTTGGACCTTTTTACGAGACGTGGTATTCCTGTCCTATCCCGAATTAAATCTCAACCCCACAATAGAGAAGCTACATCTTCGTCTCAAGCACATTACATTATTTACAACCTCAACCCCACTTACTACCCCTCGGCTCCTTGACTCCACCCTTTTTTTTTTTTGCCTTGGTTTTTGCCCTCCTTATATTCGTTCTCTCTCTGCGGTGTTTGCTGTGTCTAAAATATGATTCTCTTTATGGGCGTTTTGTTACGCGATCATAATGAAAACACGATCCATGTGTCATGTTTACCGTACATTTTTTTTTTTCTTTAAATACTGCCCGTCTGAAGTTTTATTGTTTTCCGCCCAGGCACGTTTTCAGACATCACATTAAACTACCTTCTTTTCTACATGTGTATCATCAGTTTTTTTACTCACCCTATAGGCTGTTAACAATCGAGAAATAGCCACATAACAGAATTTTGAAAAAAGTCGTCGTCTCGCAAGGCAGACCCCCCTGCATCACTCCCATGATTGATAAATTACGGTACAGAGGTCCGGCTTGAAAAATAAAAATGGCGACTTTCCACCCCAATAACGGCCGCATAGGTCGGAGTGAATTTTTTTTGGGAATTTGCCCATGGATAGCTTCTTGCTTTACCTGCATACCAATCGTGATTCACTTGATTCCACGGCGTGACCTAGTATATATATTCTAAGGAATGTTGTCCCAGTTTCACTCACTTTAAATAAATGTGTCTGCCCCCGATGAAGAATTTTACGTCTCAAGTAGTTCGTATTTTTTTTCGTTAAATTTACCATACCGGTGACATTATTACCACTATATTGTGAAATGATGATAATTCTCTCGACACTTTTTTTAAAAATAAAAAACAACTAGTGGTAAAAAGCCCGTCACTTAGATCCGGTATTCTATTCACCATAAGCACAAAACTAATACCTAACGGGCAATTTTACTTATTCAAAAGGAATTTTTTTTTATAACCATCTGTGCCATCCACCACAGTTACTCGAAATATACGTAAACAGCAGATAGGATTCACCTAATGGGTTTTTTTTTTTTTTTGGTAGTACGGAATATTCCATACTTTCTATAAATATTTTTTGTTGCAACACCTCGTCTCATTTTGCGAATTTCACTGCTTTGGGTTTAAGTGTTTACTAGTACTACGGGAGAGTCACATTTTTATATTTATTTATATTACGGAAACACAACCCATACAATTAATCGTTCTATGCTTTAGTTTTTTCATACCACAAAGATTGCATTCCCTAAGCAGCAATTAACGCCACATGATGACAGAAAAAAAGCATTGACATTTTTATTTTATAGTATGGCGACCCCAAGATGCAGCAATAGTGAATTTGCACAGTCTAGCGGACCCATTGCTGTTATCTGGCTTTGACATCTGGGATGGGGACCAGCGACACAAGAGCTGGTCAAGACCGCCACTACCTCCATCCAACGTGGTCCGTCCTGCGAGGTGCAATACAGTCACTGCAGCAGTGCGGGGGGTTTGGCAAGTTAGTTTTATGGGCCGTGAGCGTGTGCGTGTTTCGCAATGGGAAGGGGAGGCTAAACCCGCCAGGGTCTCCTAAAAAAAAAATAAATAAAATGCCGTGCTGTAAGTGATAAAGTTCGCGGATGTTGTCGGTCCGAAGTGGAAGTGCTAGGTAGTACGAGATTATCACACAGCTCTAGACGGTAAACAGTGACACAACGCAACCGCACCGTTCCCTTTTCAGCGGCGAACAGAGGAAGAACGTAAAGTCGATGAAAAAGAACATTAAAGAATATGTAATATGTATGGGCAAAAAAATTTTGATTAATCTAATTGTGGTGGGGGATGATGATGGGTAGAAACGTTTCCACTCTTTACTTTTCGTCTGACTCTATGATCTTCTTTACTTGTTCCGAGGATTCCTCTGTTTGTTTGTAGTTTTTGTGTGTTGTGGGTGTGACTTTTTAAAAAATTCACACTCTGCCTATGTTATTAGTTTATATTAAAAAAAACCACACACACACACACACACACACACTACTCACACACAAAGAATCAAAACAGAGAAACAATAAAAGAAGATCCATGGGGTCTATGGTACATATCCTGTGATTACCATGCGGTGATAATCGTGCTAATTGCCTCCTGCTCGTACGATCCGAAGCACCATTTTTTTGTGGGTGATACTAGCTTGGCAGGTGAGGACAGTGTGTTGGTTTCGCTTCTCTCTGTAGCCCTAGTGACGGAGGGGGTATTAGCCGTTCGGAAGGTAATTTACTAGGTTCGATTCTCATCTTCCGGCAATGTCCACTCACGTCTGTTGTTTTTTTCTGTTTTTGTAAGTTTTTTGGTGATTATTTCTTTACCTTCCACTCACGTGCGCCCTCTAAACATCATACCTTTTTGAGTCGTGTGAAATTCCTAATCCACTATATAATAAATTTCAATTAAAGTAAACGTAAAGCCGTAACAAATGTACTTTCAGATATGAAAAGGGAAAGAAGAATTCAATGTACAGTTTTTAAATTGTGGCTTGTTTCATCGCCCCAAGGGGCTGTAAGCAAAATCCCCCTAAAGTTTTCTGCTTTCGTCTGTCACAATTGTAACCGTTTACTCGTTGTATAGTAATAAATAAAAGCCTTCTGCAGGCCACATACACGCCGTCTTTCCCCAAATACACAAAAATAAAATTGGTCTTTACTCCATTTTCCGTCCTTGCAAAACCCTTGTATAATTACGCAAGGGCTTGTTGGATCATAGATACTTAAACATTCCATTATGTTTCATTTTATTACAACTATGTTTCAAAAAACGAAAAGACATATGTGACTAAAGATCCATTTGTTAAGAAAAAAAAGACCTAAAGAAGTAGATACGCAGAGATGAGAGTGAGAATATGAAGAGATTCCATTTCAGGAAGAGGTTATTCACTACGAGATAGGAGATAGAGTCGTAGGAGACAGATAGAAAAGCACTAGACTCTAAAGGGAGTTAGTGGGAGAAAGAAGTAAGGGAGATGGTACTGAATGCCAAGCAGGAAACAGACAATTCAATTATTGGGCAACACGTAAACCATCGGCGTCTCGCATATATTATATTACTACCATCTACGCGTTGTTAAAGGCCACAAGCTCAGTGGCAGATTTTCACCCCACCATTGTACGGGAAATGGGTCTCCATGTTAAATCCGATTTGATTGGAGCGCAATAAATGTAAGGCTAAACACGATTAGTCGGGCTATAAATACTATCTTTTGTTGTCAGGGGAAACGGGAGTAGGAGTACTTTTTTTCAAACGATTGGGTAAACATGGCACGATTGGTTAGACCCGCGAATATAGTCAATCAGAGGCGTCAGGTCACCACCACATGTTCAAATAAACTTACTACAGAACCAGTGCGTTGAGCGCCAGTGCATATTTTTCTAAATAAAAGCCTGGGATATCGGCAGATCGAAATTGTGCTATATTCAGTGCCAGTCAACGTAACTGTGTATTATTCCATGAATTGTGGTAAGCTTGATATATTCAATATCTTTTTAATGAAAACTGAATGTAAATTGATAATTTATGTCTGTATATATGTGTGGTTCAGTAGCGAACATGAGGTAAAGCCTATATAATGCTCCAACCTGAACAGAAGGTGTCGGAGGAAAGTAAAACTACATGGAATTGCCAAACAGTACACTGACACCTATCATATCGACTAGAAAGAAATAATGCTGGAATTGCAGAGGCGTGGTAACCATTAGGGAGGAATATACTGGTGTAAATTATTTCAGATGAAGCTGACAGTTGGCCTACCGCTCTGAACTCAGTGTTTGTTATGTAATGTGTTCAGTCTGTAAATAGATTATAAACTAGTTATGAAGTAGGAGGTACAACCTTCTTGTTTCAGGGACCGTGGTCCTAAAGCTATTGAGCAGCACCTGGTCGAAGCTTTGCTGAACCTAGAGGCTGACAGCATACTCCTGGGTCCAGATTGTGACCAGTGAGGTGTCTCCAGAACACAGGGAGGCTATTGAGGAGGGCTATTGAGCAGAGGAGTTATGCCCCCCCCCTTCAGAGGAGCTCAACATTATGCCCCACCCCCCCTCAAAATCTGACTTTATAATAAACCAGAGGGAAAATACAGTGTTTAAATTGATAGGAACTGTGAACTTTTCCCCATAATATTTACAAGATAAATAAACACTTGAAGTCATGATGACAAATAACAACATAGCTTGAAAAAACAAAACCAGTATTACCTCATATTACTACTACACAACTGACACACATATGATAATATTAATAAAATATGTCACTACAAAGTTCATATTGATAAATCCTGTACATATAAATTGTAATTAAAATTGATTGTCATTCCTGGTTCACTTTGTAAGTGAATCAGGACATAAATATTAATGAAAGTACTTAATACATATTGATATTTGAAAATTTACCAGTGACTCATTTAAGATAGTCTTATAGAATGTTACATGTGTGTGAGTGTCACAGTGTTGTCAAGTGTGGTGGAATAAATTAAATTGTTTATCTGTCTGTTGTTGTTGTGACTTACACTTCATCATATACATACCCTAGACATTTAACGTAGTCATCACAATATTCCAGAATACTTCTGACTGAGGCATAATGTGGTAGCAAGTAAGGTTATTTGTAAAACACTACACCTATTAGATACAGATACCTTCACAGCTGACCTCAGGCAGTACACTAAGTCCCCTATAGATATTTATAAAATCCCACTTTACCACACCTTTATGTGTGTAATATTTATTTATTTGCTATGCCACTAAGTCAGGATGTTATCAAAATCAATTACAAGTGTCGCCTGTCTCATGGAATAACATTTGCTTCCATAACCCTCAAAATACCCATATGACCACTCATGCTAACTGTCATTTTCTAACTGAACCTTGCCCATTTTAATTTGTTTATATCATCTTCCTTTTCCGCTATCGGTCATTGAAAAATAGCTAGAATTCCAGAACACGTTTAACAAAATTGTAAGTATATTTAGCCACCAGGTGAGTTCATGGCTTTGCTCGGGTGTTCATGGGCTCATCAATCTAGACTTTGTTTTTATCAACAGTTCTATTTCTGTTTAATACGTGATGATATCTGCATTTATTCAAAAGTCATTACTGTTTATTCAATGTCGCACTTTTCAGTATCTTTCAATTTCCATTTATCTATTAGCTGTACTGGAGAAATAGTGTTTACAATAGCATTAGATGCTGAAGTTGTACGGACGGTTTTCTCTGTTTGTGTCATTAAGTGTAAGTTGTTTGCTTTACCTTTCGAACTAGAAATGTGCCAGATATGTTTTCTCTTTTTTTTTTTTTTTTGGTCACTATATGCTCCTAATTGTGTAGTCACATTCCAGTTTACCCAGCTGTAAATATGTGCCTGTCTCTTCTCTTGAGTAAGGGAAGGAAATAGCAGCGAGGAAAGGAACTGGTCCCCCCCCCCCCCCCCCACCTCTCGAATCTGCACCTAGTATAGTAAAGTCTCTAACACTTCACTCTCGTATGGCAAGATCTGCTATGGGAATACCTTTACCTTACACTTTTTGTCAGAACCTGTAAGGTTGTGACTATGTGATCATTTTAAGACAACGGCATGATCCTTTTGCAACATCACGCCTAACAACGTATACTCTGAATTCCGCTGTGTACGTCCTTATCTCGTAAACACACAGAAAGATGAATACGAGTAATACTTGAAATAGTCTCATTTTCTTTCTCAGATTCATGTTTTTTTTTTAAATTATTATCAAATATCGGTTTTAATGTTACTAGTGTCTACTTTAAACCCGCCATCATTTGTATGTTAACATCGTTTTCCTCTGCAACTGCTAATAAATATCTGAAGTGAAGCAATCATAAATTACGATGGATGTACGCTGCTTTACAACCGATAAATTCAAAAAGCCAAAACGGGATAACGGGTTGTCATCATATGATAAGGAAGAAAATTACATGATTCCAAACGTCTTTAACGTAATATATAGTTTGTGTAATGAAGTTCTTGAAATTCTTCGGGCACTTCAAGTTATTTCCATTTTGTTTGTGGAATATTCTAGCAATCAGCCTCGCTTGTCGCCGCCATGAATAACTTTCAGGTTGTTGCGCTGCTTGTCAGTTCTCATAATCCACTCATTAGCCCGGCAGTCCACAGCATTATCAGTTTTAAGGGGGCGCCCAGCCATCAGAAACACCATTATCAACATCGCGACATCAGCAAAATGCAAGCTTGAAGTAAGAATTTCCATTTTAATACTTTCTGTTTGACTGAAGACACAGCGGATTCCAGAACTGGGTTACACAATGCCAGTCAATGAATAATACAACGTCTGGAAAAATATAAAATACTTTTGTTCCTTTTACATTTTTCCAAACTCATCTGCTCTAAATTCCCAATTTTATCATACTTTTCCCTTCCTTTGTTGTCAATTTTTTTCTTAACAACTTGTATTCCATGTTGTCTTGTTTAGTTTTATCTCCACATTCGTTTCGATATTTTTATTTTCGAACTCGATGAGGATATTTCTTTCACATTTTGTTTAAATCTTCGTTCTAAATTGTAATCATTCCCTCGCTCTGTCTTACTCTTTTGTTTTCTCACAACTACACATTTTCTTCATTTTAATTTATGTACATATTTCTTGCACTTTAATTGGTAAGTATTTTTCGTCGACCGTGATTTGGACTGGATTAACTCGAGCCTTGGCGTGACATTTGAAGAAGTGTCGTCGACCAGGGACTGGCGGCTCCTGAGCCGACCCAGCTCTAATGGGTACCTCCGAAATCGGCGAGTATCTGCCTGAATGGCGAGGGACACCTGTCTCTGTACAAGAAAAAAAGGGATACTCACGTAAAAATCAGTCTCAGGTTAGATATACTAACCTGAGATTTCGCCTCGAGTAATAGCGGGCGTACGAAAAAGAAAAAAATTCTCAATGTGGCTATCTGACCTCTACAGGATTTGTTTTGCCTAAAACCTGGTTGTACATCTTTGAGCTGTCTTTGATGCTTTTAATCTATCAAGGATGATCCTGTTATACTGTATTTGGTTTACAAAGACTCTCTTGCAATGTATAGTGCTCGACGGCCTGTGCACGTAGTTTGTTAAGGTACTTTCGTGAGAAATCCCGTACAGTGCTTATTCCAGTTTAGTGTATCATTGTACAGTTTTTATACCATTTAGTTAATCCAGTTGAGTGCATCACAGGATATGGTCGTGTTTTTCTCGACGTGTACATCCGTCTAGTAACATCACATGCTTTGCGTTATTAGGATCCCTCTCTTATGAAGTATGCATGATGTTGTCTTATTCGAGATAGTGCGAAGACCAGCCAGAATGACTTACCAGCAATGTGAGCACGGAGCTCCCTTCGTTTCCAGTCACCATTTTGCATGGCTAAAAGAGACGAGCCATAAAAGGTCAAGGTCAATTTAGTCTAATAGCAGAAACTGCCGTAGGAGAGTGAAGTGTTAGAGACCACCTTACTAGGTCCGGCTTTATGAGGTGGGGTCACCAGTTCCCTTCATCGCTGCTTTGCCGTCCCTAACTCAGCAGCAGAGTGAGGTACCCATTTATATATGGGTAGAATGGAGCGTGACGCTCCCAGCTTTTGATTCTGGAACCCTGTAACTTTGCTGTAAGAATAGGGGTGGCTCCATGATATGTAAGAAAAAGGGTGGCTCCATGATATGTAAGAATAGGGGTGGCTCCATGATATGTAAGAATACGGGTGGCTCCATGATATGTAAGAAAAAGGGTGGCTCCATGATATGTAAGAAAAAGGGTGGCTCCATGATATGTAAGAAAAAGGGTGGCTCCATGATATGTAAGAAAAAGGGTGGCTCCATGATATGTTACAAAAGGGGTAGCTCCATGATATGTAAGAATAGGTGTGGCTCCATGATATGTAAGAATAGGTGTGGCTCCATGATATGTAAGAAAAAAGGTGGCTCCATGGTATGCTAGAATAGGTGTGGCTCCATGATATCTAAGAAAAAGGGTGGCTCCATGATATGCAAGAATAGGGGTGGCTCCATGATATGTAAGAAAAAGGGTGGCTCCATGATATGTTAGAAAAGGGGTAGCTCCATGATATGTAAGAATAGGTGTGGCTCCATGATATGTAAGAAAAAGGGTGGCTCCATGATATGTTAGAATAGGGGTGGCTCCATGATATGCAAGAATAGGTGTGGTTCCATGATAGGTCTCTTGCTAAGAAAAGGGTGGCTCCATGATATGTTAGAATAGGGGTGGCTCCATGATATGCAAGAATAGGTGTGGTTCCATGATATCTAAGAAAAAGGGTGGCTTCATGATATGCAAGAATAGGGGTGGCTCCATGATATGTAAGAAAAAGGGTGGCTCCATTATATGTTAGAATAGGGATGGCTCCATGATATGTAAGAATAGGGGTGGCTTCATGATATGTAAGAAAAAGGGTGGCTCCATGATATGTAAGAATAGGGGTGGCTCCATGATATGTAAGAATAGGGGTGGCTCCATGATATGTAAGAATAGGGGTGGCTCCATGATATGTAAGAATAGGGGTGGCTCCATGATATGTAAGAATAGGGTGGCTCTATGATATGTAAGAATAGGTGTGGCTCCATGATATGTAAGAAAAAGGGTAAATCCATGATAGGTAAAAATAGGGGTGGCTCCATGATATGTAAGAAAAAGGGTGGCTCCACGATATGTAGGAAAAAGGGTGGCTCCATAATATGTAAGAATAAGGGTGGCTTCGTGTTCTGTAAGAAAAAGGGTGGCTCCGTGATATGTAAGAATAAGGGTGGCTCCATGATATGTAAGAAAAAGAGTGGCTCTATGATATGTAAGAAAAAGGGTGGCTCCATAATATCTAGGAACAAGGGTGGGTCTATGTCCTGTAAGAATAAGGGTGGGTCCATGATATGTAAGAAAAAGAGTGGCTCCATGTTAAGTAAGAATAAGGGTGGCTCTATGTCCTGTAAGAAAAAGGGTGGCTCCATGATATGAAAGAATAAGGGTGGCTCTATGTCCTGTAAGAAAAAGGGTGGCTCCATGATATGTAAGAATAAGGGTGGCTCCATGATATGTAAGAAAAAGAGTGGCTCCATGATATGTAAGAAATATAGTGGCTCCATGATATGTAAGAAAAAGGGTGGCTCCATAATATGTAAGAATAAGGGTGGCTCCATGATATGTAAGAAAAATAGTGGCTCCATGATATGTAAGAAAAAGAGTAGCTCCATGATATGTAAGAAAAAGAGTGGCTCCATGATATGTAAGAAAAAGAGTGGCTCCATGATATGTAAGAAAAAGGGTGGCTCCATGATATGTAAGAATAAGGGTGGCTCTATGCCCTGTAAGAAAAAGGGTGGCTCCATGATATGTAAGATTAAGGGTGGCTCCATGATATGTAAGAAAAATGGTGGCTCCATAATATCTAAGAACAAGGGTGGCTCCATGATATGTAAGAATAAGGGTGGCTTCGTATTCGTTAAGACAAAGTGTGGCTCCATAATATGTAAGAATAAGTGTGGCTCCATGTTCTGTAAGAATAGGGGTGGCTCCATGATATGTAAAAATAAGGATGGCTCCATGATGTGTAAGAATAAGGGTGGCTCAATGATATGTAAGAATAAGTGTGGCTCTATGTCCTGTAAGAATAAGTGTGGCTCTATGTCCTGTAAGAATAAGTGTGGCTCCATGTTCTGTAAGATTAAGAGTGGCTCCATGATATGTAAGATTAACGGTGGCTCCATGATATGTAAGAATAAGGGTGGCTCCATGATATGTAAGAATAATGGTGGCTCCATGTTATGTAAGAATAAGGATGGCTCCATGATATGTAAGATTAAGGGTGGCTCCATGATATCTAAGATTAACAGCGGCTCCATGTTATGTAAGAATGGGAGTTGCTCCATGATATGTAAGAATAAGGGTGGCTCCATGTTATGTAAGAATAAGGGTGGCTCCATGATATGTAAGATTAAGGGTGGCTCCATGATATATAAGATTAACGGTGACTCCATGTTCTGTAAGAATAAGTGTGGCTTCATGTTATGTAAAAATAAGCATGGCTCCATGTTATGTAAGAATAAGTGTGGCTTCATGTTATGTAAAAATAAGGGTGGGTCCATGATATGTAAGAAAAAGGGTGGCTCCATGTTCTGTAAAATTAAGGGTGTTAAGTCATAATGTGGTAATGGGAGTTAAGTGTTAAAGATTCGTATGTATGGGTCGGATTTTTGTACACACGCTAGTTAGCACGTTTAGTGATGAGATGATTTTTTAGTTGGGGGCTTTATGCTCGGTAATTTTTGAACATAGCGCAACTGAGAAGTTGTTAGTTTAATTTTAAAAAATAAGATAAAGAAAGTTTTCGAAGGTTCTTAGTGATAGTTTGGGGAAAGAGACGGGTGAGCTGAGCGATAGTCTCACGCGGTTAGTTCGTACATGAGTAATTTGTACTGAGCTGTTCCGAGAAGCTGTAATCTCGTGAGAGTTTCCTGCTGGCAGGGCTTCGGTATGGTCGTCCCATCTCGCTAGTGTGTTCCATCGTATTTGTGTGTTTTTCGATGAAGGGAATTTGATAATTGAAGAGGATATTTTTTGAAGTAAAGATAAAGAGATTATTGTTGGGAATGTTCTTTCTCCCAGGAATTTATGGATTGTTTTTCAAGAGATATTACCCAAATGCCAGGGAGTACGCCGGTATTATATATATATATATTGTAAGAATTCTGATGGATTTGCTATAGAGGCCATGGATTGTATCGGCCGTTGTTTTGATTCATGTTCCTATGATGGATTTTTTCCCTGTTATTAGAAGATATAGTGTGCCGCTGTGTAAGCGACCAGTGGGAGTTTTTTGATACGTTTGAGATTCTAGAGGCCATGGATTATACCGGCCACCATCATCATCATTTATAAAGATATTGATTTAAACCTTTATGAAACGTGAGCTGCTATGTTCGGCAGCCTATGTACTTTGGATTTTGTTACCTGTAACTAAGTTTTCATGGACTTACTTATCTGATGCGTCATGTTTATGCTGTGAACTGTGTTTTCCATGATGTCTACGTGACTGTGGCGTTAATAAACTGTATTGAACGTTATACTAGTTCCTACATTTCCTGATCTTACGTGACAGTGGTGTGTGATCGAAATGTGTATAGGTATGCCAGAGCCTTCTTACGACATTCGCACTTACAGCTATACATATTTACACACCTGTCGGCCATCCGTAAGCCCGACCACAAGCTGATTGCCTTCATCAGCCGTAATATTAACATTGTCTTCCTACACCACTTACGTATCCATAACATATTTATGGTGGCCAGTTTCATGGGGTGCTGTACCAACTACAGATGGAGAATTCTACAGAAGAATATTACCTATGCAAGTTTCAAATAGACGTCATCCAGTGACAAGGACACAGAAGCCAGGAGATCCTGTGGCCATCAACGTTCTGCTTTAGTGTGATACCTGATGTCTATCTTTGTTGTTGTTGCGGAGGCTGGGAGTTTTTCCTTTTGAAGATAAGTGGTTGTTTCGTCTGTAAACTGTACCACTGTTATATGTTATCGAGCCTTCCTCAGAGCTTGCGCTATTTATTATCTTGAGTGTTCTATGTTCGATGTTTCATGTTTATGCGGGTTTGGTTGGGTGGTGACTTTCGTTAGGATATATCCCAGTTCACCCAGGGCCTACGAAAGCGTTCTGTAGGGACATTCTTACGGATTTCCCGAAGTGGAAATTTTCCAGCGAGTTTTTTTGCTGAAGCAGTTTAGTCCAATGTGTTTGCAATCTGTGACACCATTGTTTAGGTGTGACGAAACGTTTTATGGTTGTTATCGTAGTATTTTCTCTGTGCCTTAGTTTTTTTGATTAATTTGTTTGTATGTGTCTCTCTCTCCTTTCTATCCTTTATTTATATACACATTTTTTGTTTATCCACTGTGCTGTCGTGTGTCTTGTCACTCTATTCGCAGCTGTCATTGCAAGCTTTGCAAAATTTCTTATCTTTATTTCTGCTTTTTTTACTTTATTTTATTCCTGCGAACGTGGTTATTTGTCCTTTATATCTTGTCCTTGTAACTCTTGTTTGTACTGTTTATTTTCTCATGCTCTATCGATATTATAATGAATTTTGCTTGTAATTAATAACATTATTAATAGTTGGAAAGGTAATTATACAAGTTCTTAAGCAAGGACTTGCCACCCACTGAGTTGGGATAAAGTGAGTTTCTCCAGTATACTTACATAAGAGACATATCTTATAAAATTGGACATAATTTCTAGTTTAGATTATTTCATTAAACAAGGGAAATCCCTTGATATGACTACTGAGGAAATAAAAGAATTCGCACGTGTCGAATATGACAAGGATCAGAAGTTCGAAGAGAGAAAACTTCAACTGGAAATTGAAAAACAGAAAATGAAGGCTGAAGATAGGAGATTGCAGATGCAGGCAGAAGAGAGAAAATTTCAGATGGAAGCTGAAAAACAGAAATTAGAGGCTGAAGAAAGAAAAATTCAACAGCAAATGCAAATGGAAGAGAAGAAATTGCAAATGCAAGCAGAGGAAAGAAAACTTCAGTTGGAAAATGAAAAAATTCAACAGCAAATGCAAATGGAAGAGAAAAAATTTCAACAGCAAATGCAAATGGAAGAGAGGAAACTTCAGATGCAAGCCGAAGAAAATATGAGGCTGCACGAGGAAAAGGTGTTGTCTATGGAGCTGGAGAGAATGGAGGTGGTGAATGGTGTTAATGCACAAAATTCTACAGACACTCAACCTACTTCTCATAAGACAAATAGTCATTCTTATAAGCTCGGATTGCCTGTTTTTAAACCTACCTCTGACGATGTCGTATTTTACCTAAACAGATTTGAACTTACATGTGAATCTCAGAAAAAAGACAAGTCGGAATATTGTGCTCGACTTATGCAACTACTTTCGGGTGAAGCTATGAATAAAGTAAGTATGTTGGAGGGACCCGACAAAAATAACTATGATACTGTCAGGGCTGTCTTGTTAAGGAAATACCAACTTGAGGAAGGCGGTTATCGTCTGTGCTTTAAGTCTCTATTACCGGAGACTGGGGAAGATTTTCAAAGTTCATAGCAAATGGCTCCATGTTCTGTTAGATTCGGAGTGGCTCCATGTTCTGTAAGAATAAAGGATGCCTCATGTTTTATAAGAATAAAGGTGGCTCCCTGTTTTGTAAGATTAATGGTCGCTCCATGATATGTAAGACTAAGGGTGGCTCCATGATTTGTAAGAACATGAGTGGTTCCATATTTTGTAAGAATAAGTGTGGCTCCATGTTCTGTAAGAATAAGGGTGGCTCCATGTTCTGTAAGAACAAGGGGGCTCCATGTTCTGTAAGAATAACTGGGGCTCAATGTTCTGTAAAAACAATGGTGGCTGCATGATATGTAAGAATAAGGGTGGCTCCATGTTTTGTAAGATTAAGGGTTGCTTCATGTTTTGTAAGATTAATGGTGGCTTCAAGATATGTAAGAACAAGGGTAGCTCCATGTTCTGTAAGATCAAGGTTGACTCTATATTCTGTAAGAATAAGGGTGGCTACATGTTCCCTAATTAAAATGGTGGCACTTTTTCTTTGTAAGAATAAGATTGGCTATTTGTTCTGTAAGATTAAAGGTGGCTTCATGCTCTGTAAGAGTAAGTTTGGCTCAGTGATACGTAAGAATAAGTGTGGCTCCATATTCTGCAAGATTAAGGGTGACTCTATGTTCTGTAAGATTAAGAGTGGCTCCATGTTCTGTAAGAGTAAGGGTGGCTCCATATTCTGCAAAAATAAGTGTGGCTCCGTGTCCTGTAAGATTAAGGGTGGCTTCATGGTATGTAAGAACTAGGTTGTCTCCATGTTCTGTAAGATTAATGGTCGCTCCATGTTCTGTAATATTAAGGGTGGCTCCATGTTCTGTAAGATTAAGGGTGGCTCCATGTTCTGTAAGAATAAGGGTGGCTTCATGTTCTGTAAGATTAAGGTTGTCTCCATGTTCTGTAAGATTAAGGGTGGGCTCCATGTTCTGTAAAAAAAATGGTGGCTCCATGTTCTGTAAGAATAAGGATGGCTTCATGTTCTGTAAGAATAAGGGTGGCACCATGTTCTGTAAAAATAAGGGTGACTCCATGGTCTGTAAAAAAAAGGGTGGCTCCATGTTTTGTAAGAATAAGGGTGGCTCCATGTTCTGTAAGAATAAGGGTGGCTCCATGTTCTGTGAGAATAAGGGTGGCTTCATGTTCTCTAAGAATACGTGTGGCTCCATGTGCTGTAAGACTAAGGGTGGCTCCACGTTCTGTAAAAAAGGGTGGCTCCATGTTCTGTAAGATTAAGAGTGGCTCCATGTTCTGTAAGAATAAGGGTGGCTCCATGTTCTGTAAGAATAAGGGTG
Organism: Oreohelix idahoensis; assembly: GCA_024509875.1. Classification (NCBI taxonomy): domain Eukaryota; kingdom Metazoa; phylum Mollusca; class Gastropoda; order Stylommatophora; family Oreohelicidae; genus Oreohelix; species Oreohelix idahoensis. The sequence goes on from JAMPIV010003325.1 coordinate 82,807, forward strand.
GCTCCATGTTCTGTAAGAATAAGTGTGGCTCCATGTTCTGTAACAATAAGGGTGGCTCCATGTTCTGTAAGAATAAGGGTGTCTCCATGTTCTGTAAGAATAAGGGTCTCTCCATGTTCTGTAAGAATAAGGGTGGATCCATGTTCTGTAAGAATAGGGGTGGCTCCTTGTTCTGTAAGAATAAGGGTGGCTCCATGTTCTGTAAGAATAAGGGTCTCTCCCTGTTCTTTAAGAATAAGGGTGGATCCATGTTCTGTAAGAATAAGGGTCTCTCTATGTTCTGTAAGAATAAGGGTCTCTCCATGCTCTGTAAGAATAATGGTGGATCCATGTTCTGTAAGAAGAAGGGTCTCTCCATATTCTGTAAGATTAAAGGTAGCTCCATGTTCTGTAAAAATAAGGGTCTCACAGTGTTCTGTAAGAATAAGGGTGGCTCCATGTTCTGTAAGAATAAGGGCGGCTCCATGTTCTGTAAGAATAAGTGTCTCTCCATGTTCTGTAAGAATAAGGGTGGCTCCCTGTTCTGTAAGAACAAGGGTGGCTCCATGTTCTGTAAGAATACGTGTGGCTCCATGTTCTGTAAGAATAAGTGTGACTCCATGTTCTGTAAGAATAAGGGTCTCTCCATGTTCTGTAAGAATAAGTGTGGCTCTATGTTCTGTAAGAACAAGGGTGGCTCCATGTTCTGTAAGAACAAGAGTGGCTCCATGTTCTGTAAGAACAATGGTGTCTCCATGCTCTGTAAGAAGCGATCAAGGAAATAAATGATCTATAAACTTAAACTGTCAACAGCTTGAAGAACTAGCAGCTTGAGTCTAACAGAATCTTCACCAGAGAAACTTGTAAGGCGAACTGATTAAAGAGAGATATTGGAAGCCAGGCTATTTACTACTCTTCTAATGACAAAGCAATTTTTATGGTAACAACCCGAAATGTCAAAACACTATACGACTATGGGAAATCAGTATATGTGGCCAAGGAAATGAGACTACGGTGTAACACTTTTGGAAGTAGCGGAGTGATGATGAATCGGAGCAAGGCACTTACTTACTTAGTCGTTCCCTTTCTACCGTGAGGTGTAGAGGTTAGGAAGAGAGAGCGCCAGACGATCCTATCGGCTGTCTTCCTCCTGGCCTGGTTCCATTCTAGTCCTCGGTCCTTCAAAGATTGTCTAAAGTTGTCCTCCTAGCGAACTCTGGGTCGTCCTGGGTGTCTGGATCCCTGGCTCTTTGTTTCCCATGCTTGTCGTGGTAGCCGATCTTCTCCCATTCTGCAGACATGGCCAAACCATCTTAGTTGGGACTGTTCTACTAGGAGCAAGACACGACGAGCTTAATTCAGAGAAACTCACCGTCTATTCGGAACACGAAGACAAATAACATTTAAATAGATAGAGGGAAGAGGACAGGCTGAGATATAGAGAGATAGCCAGAGTCGCCTTTATAATGTCATCAGAATTAAGGAAGGCGCTGATCGAGTAGAATTCATAATGTTCCAGAATTATAACAACATTCCAGACAACGTGAAGAGGAAACGCAATCATTCAATATCATGCGCACTCAAAAACGTGCAGACGTTTTTATATTTTATTATAAACTACATGGAGTACAATACACATCCTCTGGGCGACACACTGAGGTGATGTGTGAATGCAAATGACAGAAGAGGCAACAACAATGTTCAACTGCCGAAGGAAAAGAACATAACAGAAATAAAGAAGAGACATCTTTGTCAACTTCTACCATTTTAATGAGCTGATAATCTGGGGAACCATCTTCCCAAATAAGAATGTCAATAATGCCATGTGGATCTTACAGAGTCGCCACACAGAAAACCAAATTGGCCATATAATCTATTCAGCGTCAGAGAAAAAACGCAAAGCATGTTTCTATGTTCTTAATACAAATCCGCATGCCTTATTATGTCTTGATGAATTTTAACAGAGACTCTCTTTAGGTACCGCCGGGGTACGCCATGCAGTTATTTTCTAATTTAGTTTTTGTAATTATGACATTATGAGTAATTAGTCTTTCGTAACAAATGTAAACAGATCAGGGGCTATAATCATTAAATAAAAATTCAAGAGTAATCAAGGGAAGTAATACAAATGTAAAAACTATTGTTTTGTTTTTGTGACAAATGTCATAATTTTCCATATTTTGCTACTTAGTTCAAAACTATTAACCATACACTTTAAATTTAAAGGAAAATTTAAATAAAATGCAATGACTATACAATGTGGATCCGTATCCGAATAAAAGTACGACTCACCACGTGGTGTGCTTTATTTTTCTATGCGTAATACAGGGCCGTACTTAAACTATGAATCAAGGGAAACAATCCAAACGATAAAATTGTGATTAAACGTCGTTATTTACAAGGTCACATTTCTTTATTTTACATTGCAGTTTAAATTATTTAAACAGACACTAATGCTTTATGCGAAAAAAAAAAAAAATTTTTTTTGTAATGCTTAAGTTATTATTACTGTTTATATTAAATTAAGTTACATCTTATATAGCAGTTTCTGTTTATTTAGTAAAATTACACAGTTTATCAGAGATTAAAATCTTCAAAGTAGAACACCCTATATACCCCAATATAACCGTTTGTAACCCTTAAATGGGTTTTGGTTGAACAGGGTATTACAGCAAAATAATCAGACGCAAGGAAAAAAAAAAATCTTCAAAGCATATCTAATTCTTCAGACCTAAAGGTCTTTTATATTTGGACATGAACACTGTAATGCTCCTAGCAAACCCAACGGCCTAATATCTGGCTTTTAGCTAGGATCATGTGTCTACACACATGGACCGGTACAGTGACATTCATGTGTCATTAGATCCCTTGTGTGAGAACACAGGGGATCACTACAGTGACACAGTTTGTCATTGGGTCTTCTTGTGTTGGGACATGTGGTCTGGGCCGGGTTTGGGCGGGTACTAATGCGACCTCATGCGAGGAAAAAATATGCGACCTCAAGCGAGGAAAAAAAAAATTATATTTGGACATTCGCCATAATACAACCGGCTAGGTTGAACGGGACGCGCCTCGACAAGACGAGGCAAAATTTTATTTTTAAAGTCTTCATGAGTGAATCAGACCGCATCTTCGTTTATTGAGAAAAAGGTCTTTATCACATTGCTGGACCGAAGGGTATTCTATAATTGGACGTGTGCCAATCTTAAACGATGTGCGCCTCGCAAAAATAAGGCAACATTTAAGTTTTTATTTTTGGTCATAAAAACAAAAATAAAGAAACTAGCTCAAAGCTAAACAATACACCAGAATGAAAGATCTTTATTTATCCCTGTGTCCTAATATAACAGGCGTTATCAGTTTGTCTAGGTTGATTAGGTCGTGTCTAATCGAAAATAGAAACCTTTATTTTAAAAATTACAGCTCAAAACAATCACTATGCCTTTCATATTTGAAATATGTATGACAGAAAATAATAATAATGTTTTTTTAACAAGCAATAATGTATATATGTTTGAAAAGGAATGGCACGACTGTGCACAGCACGCAGTACTTGTTATCGAATAAGAAAATTAAAAAGGACGCCAGAGAGGAAAAAGGAAAATACATTGAAAACCTAACAGAGGAAGAAAAAAATGGTATAACAAACTGAGACATTTAGACATTGTACAATATCACCAGTAAGCTATCGATGAAACAACAAAATCAAACTATATCAGTAAACGAGGACAGGACAAAACTTACTTACTTAGTCGTTCCCCTTCTACCGTGAGGTGTAGAGGTTTGGAAGAGAGAGCGCCAGACTATCCTATCGGCTGTCTTCCTCCTGGCCTGGTTCCATTCTAGTCCTCGATCCTTCAAAGATTGTCTAATGTTGTCCTCCCAGCGGACTCTGGGTCGTCCTCGGGGTCTGGATCCTTGGCTCTTGGTTTCCCATGCTTGTCGTGGTATCCGATCTTCTCCTATTCTGCAGACATGGCCAAACCATCTTAATTGGGACTGTTCTACTTGGGTCTGCAGGGGGTAGGATTTAAGGCCTTGGCGTATCGTCTGGTTGCGTACCATGTCTCTTCTTGTTACTTCAACCACCTTCCTCAGATACCTCATTTCTGAGGTTTTATCTGGCTTTTATGGGTTGTGGTCATTGCCCATGACTCGCATCCATATGTCAAGACTGGGACATAGGTGGAGCGGTATACAGCCATCTTCGTTTTCTTACCAACCTCTCTCTTGCTGAGGAATCCTCGATTTATGGCCTGAAAAAGTCTTCCAGCTGCTGCTTTTCGAGTGGCCAACTCTTCTTTGATGCCTCCCTTTTGGTCTATAATAGCTCCGAGGTATTTAAAGTGGTCGACCTGCTCCAGGACCTGTTCTCCCAGCTTAATCTGATGTTTTCTTTCTTCTCGTGATATCACCATGGATTTTGTTTTAGAGCTGCTTATGACCATCCCTCTCTTCTCCAGCTCTTCCTTCCAGACTTGCAGGTTGGATTGGAGATGTGCCTCTGATTTAGCAATCAGGGCAACATCATCAGCAAATGCCAGCTCCGAAATATAGACCTGTCTCATCTTCCAGTACGCCACTGAATACTTTCTTGTTCTCTCCTTACATGCCTTGATGACATCGTCCATAAGGAGTATGAAGAGGTAAGGTGATAGGATATCACCTTGTCTTACACCAGTGGTGGTCCTGAACTCTTCCGACTTATGGTTTGCTGTCCTCACATAATTTCTGCAAGACTTGTAGAAGCTCTGTATAGCATGAATCAGAGGTGCTGGAATATTCTTCCTTGCCAAACAGTCCCAAAGTTTGCTCCAGGGGACCCTGTCAAACGCCTTTTCCAGATCTATGAAACAAAGATGCATCTCACTCTTATACTCAAGGGCCTTTTCACTCAGCTGTCTGAGTGTGAAGATTAGGTCTTGAGTACTTCGGTTTGCTCGGAATCCGCACTGGACCTCATCCAATTGTGGCTCAGCTAGGCGTCGGAGTCTCTGCTCTAGGATTCTAGAGTAGATTTTACCAGGGACACTGAGAAGGGATATGCCTCTATGGTTTCCACACTGTCGATTGTCACCCTTTTTGAAAATTGGTGTTAGGATGGCAATCTCCCAATCCTTTGGTATTGTCTTGTTGTACCACGCTGCCTGTAAAACCCTTAAGAGTAATAGGTCGCCTGATGCTCCCATGAACTTTACCATTTCTGGTGTTATACCATCATGCCTTGCTGCTTTGCCCATCTTGATTTTCTCCAGTGCTGCCTTCAGTTCTTCCATCTTTATGTCATCTTCACCATCATTGGTTTTCTCTTCTGTGCTAGTGTTTATCATTTCTGATGCTTCACCATGCTCACCATCCAGGAGTTCTGAGAAATATTCTTTCCATCTTCCCATTACTTCCTTCGGGGCAGTAAGCAATTTGCCTTGCTTGTCCTTTATAAATTTGAGAGGGCATTGTTTTTCCTTCCTCATGTTCTTTAGGGTCTTATAGAACAATTTCTGGTTTTCTTGTGCATCTTTTTCTAGCTTTTCTCCAAATTCTTCCCAGGACTTCTGTTTTGCTGCTAGCACTTTATTCTTTGCTTCTGTTCTGAGTGTCACATATTCTCTATATTTTTCCATTTGTCCTGTTGTGTTTTTAGCTCCTAAGTATTGTTTCCATGCCATTTTCTTCTCTCTTATTTTCTCTTTGACTTCCTCTGTCCACCAAGGTGTCCTCTTTCTCTTGTTCCCAAGTCGGACTTCACCGCATGCTTCTGCAGCAGCTGTCTTTATGATATCCTTGAATTTAATCCAGAGGGTTTCCAAGTCATCAGGTTGTTCTTCTCTGTTTCTCACCGCTGCAGCAATAAGCCCCTGATATCTGGTCTTAATTTCTGGCTCTCTCAGCTTGTAGGTCCTAATGCTCATTTCTCCTGTTCGTTTACTTGGTTTCTTGCGTGATGTTGGGCAGTTTCTAGGCTGAGCAACTCTTTCAGTTGTTCTTTTGATTGTTAGCAGGTAGTGATCACTTCCAATCTCTGGCCCCCTCCAGACTCTAGCATCTCGGACATATTTGAATGAGCTTCTCCGAACAATGGCATAGTCGATCACTGACTTCTCATTCTTTGTTGGTTCACATCTAGTGTATGCATGTATGCGCTTATGGGGGAACTTTGTGTTTGTAATGATCAGATTCTGCTCACTGCAGAATCTAAGGAGTCGCTTTCCATTGTCATTGAGAGTATCTTCTCCATATTTTCCGATAACTCCACCCCATCTAGCATGGTCGTTTCCAACTCTGGCATTAAAATCTCTGTAACTGTCTTTTTTTCTTTGTTGATGTGATCACTGGCCCAAGACAGTATACATGTTGTTAGATGTGTAGTGCGAGCGTATGATGAATTGAGTGTGGGTGCGAATGAAGGCGCGAATGTGTTTAGGCTCGTATAGATGTAGATCCTGCAACCCATACTCTCACATGCAGTAATCAAGGATGCTTTGACACTGCAGGCATGTTTCAAGACATTTATTGACGGGAACACACATAGTATCAACAGGAACAGTCAGTGTAACAAGGTCATGCTGACCTGACATCGATAGGTATACATTTGGCATTCAAAAAGGTAAACATCAGAATAGACGTGCATGGTCAATAGCAAAGTTCTTCAATAATGACAGTTCGTAGCGTCGCCCTTGGCGTCTCTGACTAAACGCGTCAGATGCCTTAGTTACTTTGACACACAGGTGCAACTTGGCACTCCCCGCCAATTGCACATATCAGGCTGTAGTATAACAGCCGAAAGCACAGGCCTCGTTCTAACGTCGGCCGTGTACTTCTGTTAAATAGGTTATCATCAACCCTGCAGTAATACTTATTGTAGATAGAAGTTCCGCCAATCTGCGGCTCCCACAATATATCTTCGTCACTGGATTTCTGGACAATATAAGACTAATAAAATGACAGCAACAATCTCCGAGCATGATAACTTCATCTAGGCAGTCATCCACTGTCCTTTGAAGCAGCTCGAAGAATTCCTCCTTGACCTCTGCTCTCTCATCCTCATTTGGCCCATACACTATGACCAGGTTGACTATGGTTTCTCCTTCTTTTAGTTTAACAACCATAATGCGCTCCGAGACAAAGTTCCATCCCTTGATACTATCTTTTTGATTTTGGGCCACAATGCAACCCACGCCCCCTTTAGCTCTTTCAGACATGGGTACACCACTGTAGAGCAGCGTGTTGCCATCGAGATCCATAACTCCTTGTCCTTTTTTCTTTGTTTCCGTTATAGCCAGAATTTCTAATTTTGCTTTCCTCATCTCTTCCACCAGCTCCTCTTCCTTCCCATTTATACTTCTTGTGTTCCAAGTTCCATAAGTCGTAGTCCGTAGTCCGTTCCAGTTCGTCGCATTTAGAATCCGTCCGGTTTTCTCTCTTGTGTTGCTAGTAATCGTGATTTAAAGCAAACAGGTGATTGGCCTGTTGTGCCTTTGCATGGTGGAGGGGCTGCCTCCTTACGGCCTCCATGCAGGCCGCCCTCCTCCTTTTTCATCCGGGCTTGGGACCGGCATTGGCGGAGTTGGATAGGACAAAACACCAACAATAAATAAAAACATCGAGACAGATGTGTGGAGTATGTGACGAAATTCGAAAGAGAAACCGAACAAAACAACAAACCATTAGATAAGCAGCTAAAAACAATCTAGTTGTTGACAAACCCATTCACTTAAAAAATGATCAAACAACACAAATATTGCTAAAACGTGGAGTACAATGGATGGGTGTGAAAAATTCATAAGATCGACAACCCTGGCAGACCTATTGTCTCAGCCTGTTCCTGTCCTACTGAACACATTTCTGACTTCCTCGGTAGCATTTTCCAGCCTATCGTTGAGAATCTTCCCTCCTTTGTCAAAGACACTAATCATGCTCTTACAGCTTTCTCCTCTATCCGACTCCCAGCAGACCGCTCCTACCGTCTTTTCTTGTTAGACGTCTGTTCTCTGTATACCTCAATTCCCCACTCTGATGGTCTCCGAGCTCCTCGGTTTTTTCTTGACCAGCGCACTTATCCTTCTATATCCACTGACACTCTTCTCCGTCTTGCCGAACTGGTCCTTCAACTTAATTCTTTTGAATTCAATGGTCAGTTTTTTGACCAAATTAGTGGTGTTGCCATGTGAACGAAGATGGGTCCTAGATATGCCTGTCTGTTCATGGGCCACTTGGAGCATCAGATATGGCAACAATACTCCGGTTCTTTCCCCGGGTTTTACCGCAGATATATCGATGATGGCATAGGTCTCACAGACATGTCTGAGACTGATTTATACCACTTCATCGACTTTGTCAACCACTTTCACCCCACCATCAAGTTCACCTCCCTCATCTCCACAGTATCTGTCAACTTTCTTGACATTACTATTACTATCCCGCCCACCGGCCTTAATACCTCAGTATACTAGAAGCCGACAGATGCCCACAGCTACCTTCTGTATACCTCTTCTCATCCTCGGGCTTGTCGTGACTCCCTTCCTTTTTCACAACTTCTCCGCCTCCGCCGTTTGTGTCTAGACGACGATGACTTCCACTTCCGAGCCAATGAGATGTTGGATTTATTCCGTAGCAGACTTTATCCGGAACATGTTCTCACCTCTGCTCTCCAACGTGTGCTCCCCATCTCTTGTCAGGAGGCCCTCAAACCTCACTATAAATCCACTTCGGATAGTCAAATTAATCTTGACCCATCACCCTCACAGTACTGCTGTCAAACAGATCCTTTTCCGCCACCTCCCTATCCTCCAAGCAGAGTCTATGACCCAAGAAGTATTCGGTGAAGCACCTTTGGTGGCATATAGACGCGACAAGAAATTGAAGGATCTTCTTGTTAGCAGCCGTCTCCCAAAGGAGAATGCCACTCACTTTGGCACACTACCCTGTGGTCGGACACGATGCAACACGTGCAAGTATGTCATTTCAACCCAGAAAGTGTCTTTTCCTGAGGCTACGTACACTATCACTAGTAGCTTCACGTGTGAATCGCACAATGTCATTTATACGATCATCTGTAAACGTTGCTGCAAAACCTATATTGGCCAAACAGACAAACGACTTGGGGACAGATTCAGCCAGCACTTAAATGACATCTCTCAGCAAAAGTCCACACCAGTTGCCATACACTTCAATGGTCCTGACCACCATGGTCCCATCGACATCCAGGTCACAGCGATCCGATCCTGCTCCTCTGACACTGCTAGCCGAGAACAGCTTGAGAACCGTCTTATCCACCGCATGGGGTGTCTAAAACCAGCTGGTCTTAACACTTTACACTCCTTTGTCTGAGGTCATCCTTTCCTCTCTTGCTCTATTTTGACTCTTTCTACTCTTATCCTATTCTTTTATTTTTATGCCGTCCTCCATAATATGTATGAATATATAATACACTGTTTCTAATATGTCTTGATTTTTTATTTCATATTTATTTATCTCCCACTCATTCTGTCCTCTTCTATTTCCAGTCCCCACTTTTATTACGTTTGGGTAGTTTATTGTTCAGTTTCGTTTTTTAGTTTTTAGTTTCTTAGTATGTATTGTGTACATCCGGTGGCGGAAGTCACTTCCTTTTCGGCCACGCGCGTCCATTAGCGGACAGCAAATAGTGGTAGGATTTCGATGCCTTGCCTTCAGGGAAGTACCTAGGTTTTATTTTTATATTTATTTAAGTTCTTATGTGTCCTATCTAGCCTTCACTTTCTTTCCTTTCCCTGACGAAGGCCCTGTGGCCGTAACGTAGACTATTTTCTTTGTCTTTTGTCCTCGTAAGACGAATCACCTTTTTTCAATTTTTTTTTTCACACCCATCCACTAAAAAGTAGAGAAGCTGAAAGTCAGGATAAAATCCTACAGATGTCTGCAGAGCTCATATTTCATTCATCACGGAGTTCCTGCATCATGTCGTCAAAAAACATACGGAAACAAGACGTCATCAACAAGAGCTGAAATTTAATATAATTTCCTCGGAAAGGCATCATGACAATACAGAGAAATTGAGGAGACATACCACTTCTCAAAAAGGCAAGAAACATTTGGACCCAGTAAGCATAGTAAGCTTTAGATAGAAAACTGAAGGAACAACAAATACAATTTCGAATATGAAGATCGCGTACACATCGAATATGTATGTATCACCATTAAGCAGTCAAAATAATGACAGGCAACCACTATGTCACATTTTTAGATTTAAAAAAAAAAGCATTTGATAAAAATAGACCCTAGCGTAATATGAAAAATATTGAGACATTAGGGAGTCCCTCTAAATTTATTTAAACCACAGAAAACTTGTATGAAGAGGTCACCAATAGAACTGTTCACGAAACAAACTTTTACAATACTCACTGATGTCAGACAAGGATGTCTGAATTCAGAAACTTCTCTCCTCATGGTAGTGGACTGGACAATTATACAGGCAATATAAGGGAGTTAAGCAAGAAGATAATGGTTATTTAACAAATAACTCGAATATCTTGATTTTGAAGATTTATGTCCTCAATCACATTAAAAAGAAAGACATTCAGGAAAAGACAGTAACAAAACAAAAAATAAATAAAAACAGGGCTTCACATTCGGGTAAACAAAACGAAAGAAACGAGAAAAATAACCAGCAGAGTTGATAATTATCACATCTCAACAGTTATCTCCGCATGGAAGGATATACACAATATACCCAAATTATAACCAACTTTCAGGTTGAACAGGGTATTACAGCATTATAGTAGACGAAATCAACGAGTACAACGTCTTCTGTCTCGCGCTTGACTGATCTTGCTAAATATAGCGTTGTTGTACCTTCTATCGTTTACCTTCATCGTTTCCTTCTGTTGTGATTCTCTACAACGTATTATGCCTCATTGTATGCCCTAATGTTTTTTTTCCTAGCAAATAGAAATCATTTTATACCTATCCATTCCATGACTTCGTTATTTGTTTTCTTTTATTCTCAAGATGTGTAACCTATCTTTCTATTTATTTGCATTTCAAGGGCGTTACGTCTTTCTTCTAACTGCTTGTTCATGGCCCATGTATTTGTAATGAATAGTATAATATTTGATAAATTCCATGTTTCCTTCGTCAGTTGTTTGTTTTGAATGTTACCATCTGTCTTGTGTAGCTAACTGTTGTTGTAGCCACTCCTAATTTCTTTTTGATTTCTGCTTCACAAATGCCATCCTCTGCTTCTAGTCTGTATTGATAATTATCATTGTAGTTTATTTTCTATGCGTCAATGTCCTATCCATATTCATGACCTATGTTGATTATTTGCTTCACTAGTTCGTGTAATTCTTGCTGTCTTCCCGCTAACAGAACTATATCATCTGCTTATCTAAGGTTGTTTATTGATCTTCCAGTGACGTTGAGCCCAAACATTTTTTTTTTCTATTTGTTTGAAAATTCCTTTTCTGTGTAGATGTTAAACTGGCAAGGGAACAATACTAATATGTCCTCCTTTTATCTCATTATATATGGTGAGTAATTCCGGTTAGATCTGTCTGTCGCAGTTAGTTCTGAATATAGATCGTAACACAGTATGACGTGCTTTCGTTTAGTACCTTTTACTTCAAGGTGCTGAATCAGTTTATCATGATAAAATCGGTCGAGATACAGAATCATTTATAAATCACACGTAAATATTTTCCTCAGTCTTGATTTATTTTTATGATAGAATTTGTAATAGTAAAATGTCTTCTCTTGTTTGGCTGTTCTGTCGAAAACCAAAACTGTTTTTCACGAACTTCATCGTCTGTTTTAGGAGCCGCGGTAGCATAGTGGTTAGTGCACTGGCTTCCTAGCTCAGTGGTCTATGGTTCGATCCCCAGATGAGGTGGGATTTTTTTAGACCGCAAACGGCTCCTGGGTCGACCAAGCCCCAAATGGGTACCAGAGCAACTCTGGGAAGGTTAAGGCGGCCGGTGTGAAGCTGACCACATCACCCCTAGTGTGCCGATGATCAAGAAAATATGGGCCTAACACCGTATTCCAAATATGCCTCAATGGGCGTGTAACGGGATCCTTTACCTTTTTTTTTTCATTGTCTGTTTTACATGTTATTCTATATTGTATGATCTTGATTGTCGTGAGAAATTCTAATCCACATATATAAATTAAAAAGTAAATGTACAGCCTAACACATAAATTCAATAAAAGGAAAGAAGAATGGTAAAGAACAGTGCTGTCACAATGACTGTACTCGAGATCCCCCTTTTTATGCTTCGTCTGCATATTCTCACGCTTTCACGTTGATAGTAAAGCCTACTGCATCAATACACGCTTTCTACAATAACACGTGTACTGCATTTCTAAGAAAAACCTTGAGATACGCAAGCTGATTAATGACCTAAATTAATACTAGCATTAATTACACTACGTTACCATAAACGAACGGACAGATGGACTTAGGATAGAAAGAAAGGGAGGGCTGAAAGCCGGAACGCATGCAACACTAACCCGCGTCTCGCGATACAAAATTAATGCCATCACGCGTGTAAGGCCACAAGCACTAACTTTTTCAAATGGACAGTGATAAAAAACACTACCCATACGAGAGTTAGGTTTAAAAACCTGAAAAATGCTTATTAGGAAATATGACATTATACTGGTTTACGTTTGAAAGCATGACAGTACAGCAGACACCATAAAGTTTGGAAGTGAGGAGGTGGCAACAGCACGACTATCCTAGAAGAAAATACATATTTTGAACGCAGCCCCTTAGCCCCATTAAATTTATATATTTGGGTTCCTTAGGACTTGCTGACAAAGAATATGTTAAGTGTTACGCACATAGTCTAGGAATTAACAAATTATAGCCAAAAGAAAATAGTGAGGGTGTCAGACAACACCAAATAATAATCGCACAGTGGCATGTTTTGGAACCACTATTTTACGGGAAATGGGCCATCATGTAAAATCCTATTTGATTGGATAAAAGTAAATGTAAGGCTAAACACGATTAGTCGGGCTACAAATACTATTTTTTGTTGTTAGGGGAGACGGAAGGAAGGGTACTTTTTTTCAAACGCTTGTGTAAACATGGCTCGATTGGTTAGACCCGCCAATATATGCAATTAGGAGCGTCAGTTCAGTGCCACATTTTTCAAATAAACTTACTAAAGAAACAGTGCGTTGAGAGCCAGTGCATATTTTTCTAAATAAAAGCCTGGGACATCGGCAGATCGAAATTGTGCTATATTCATTGCCAGTCAACGTAACTGTGTATTATTTCCATGAATTGTGGTAAGCTTGATATATTCAATATCTTTTTAATGAAAATTGAATGTAAATTGATAATTTATGTCTGTATATGTGTGTGGTTCAGTAGCGAACATGAGGCAAGGCCTATATAGTGCTCCAACCTGAACAGAAGGTGTCGGAGAAAAGTAAAACTGCATGGAATTGCCAAACAGTACACTGACACCTATCTTATTGACTAGAAAGAACTAATGCTGGAATTGCAGAGGCATGGTAACCATTAGGGAGGAGTATACTGGTGTAAATTATTTCAGATGAAGCTGGCAGTTGGCCTACCGCTCTGAACTCAGTGTTTGTTATGTATTGTGTTCAGTCTGGAAATAGATTATAAATTAGTTCTGAAATAGGAGGTACAACCTTCTTGTTTCAGGGACCGTGGTCCTAAAGTTATTGAGCAGCACCTGGTCTGAGCTTTGCTGAATCTAGAGGCTGACAGCATACACCTGGGTCCAGATAGCGACCAGGGAGGTGTCTCCAGAACACAGGGGAGCAATCGAGTAGAGGAATCTTTTCCTGCCGCCATCACGAAAGATAAGCTTCTGTGGCCAGAGAAGCTCAACATTATGTGTCCCCCTCTAAAATTGACATTATAGTAAAACAGAGGGAAAATACATTGTTTAAATTGATAGGAACTGTGAACTTTTCCCCATTCGATTTCCAAGATAAACAAACACTTGAAGTCATGATGACAAATAACAACATAGCTTGAAAAACAAAACCAGTATTACCTCATAGTACTACTACACAACTGACACACATAGGATAATACTAATACAATATGTCACTACAAGGTTCATATTTATAAATTATGTACATATAAATTGTGATTACATTTGATTGTGATTCCTGGTTCACTGTGTAGTTGAATCAGGATATATATTAGTGAAAGTAATTAATACATATATATTTGAACTTTTACCATTGACTCATTTAAGATAGTCTTATAGAGTGTTAAAAGTGTGTGAGTGTCACAGTGTTGCCAAGTGTGGTGGAATAAATTAAATTGTTTATCTGTCTGTTGTTGTTGTGACTTACACTTCATCATTTACATAACCCTAGACATTCAACGTAGTCATCACAATATTCCAGAATAATTCTGACTGAGGTATAAATGTGGTAGCAAGTAAGGTTATCTGTAAAACACTACACCTATTAGATACAGATACCTTCACAGCTGATCTCAGTCAGTACACTAAGTCCCCTATAAGTATTTATATCATCCCATTTTACCACATTGATTAGCACTTTAGTTGTGTGACTCATCAATCTCATTCTTCTCAGTCTGTACATTACGCTGCCTAAAGTTTGTATAGAGAGACAAGAGTTTGGACAGTTTAACAGTGTGCCATGGAAAGCCATCAACAGAAATTTGGTTAATAGCAATGGTGATAGGAAGCTGTTGATAGATGTGATCACCTACGCCGACTGGTGTTATTCATGCATTTCCCATTTCTATTCTCATCGTGCATGGAGCAACGGCCACAGTAGTTCCCCCTGGCAGAAAGCTTGCTCCAAGACGTCTCATACAGCGGTGGTTTATGTAACAATTTGTTTTATATCTTGAGGTTTACAGCCACATGCACAACCTTACATTAGTCGCCTCGTACGACATGCTTCAAGGAGCAACACTTCTATGCTTCCTTTGTCTCCTTGAAGGAACTACACCGAGCAAAATATGCTCGTTTGTAATGTGTACCTGTGATCTAATCTCTTCATTGTAATCAAATATATTCTTTAGCAAGTTGTAAAATTTTTGTTAACAATAGAAGTCAAATATATTGCCTTAGTCCTGTGTTTATTTTTGGCTTCTAATAGACAGTTCTTGCTCTAGTCATAATGTAGTTTTGTTCTGCTCACTTTCATGTTCTTATCTGTAAGAAACTTTGGGGGG
The DNA here is from genome assembly GCA_024509875.1 of Oreohelix idahoensis. Taxonomy (NCBI): domain Eukaryota; kingdom Metazoa; phylum Mollusca; class Gastropoda; order Stylommatophora; family Oreohelicidae; genus Oreohelix; species Oreohelix idahoensis. The sequence continues at coordinate 97,964 of JAMPIV010003325.1, forward strand.
GGGGGCTCGTCTAATATGACGTCACGCAATGAGGGGGAGGATGTCTAACATTCTGTGATGAAGTGGGACGATAGGTGGAGGAGTGTGTTGACAAATAATGTGACGCGACAACAACACAAATGCTAGTGAGGCTCGCTTTTTTTCATAAATGATGTCGGAATAAAATAGATTTTGTAACCTCCGTCCTCATAGTCTACTTTTGTCCGCAATAATTAACAACTCTGTCTTGGACCACTTATGTTAGTATTACAATCTCAAGTGAAATATAGAATAATTGTTTTAGCCTTTGACTGTTTTGAGTTGTTATTAATTATACGTTTATTTTTTTTTCCCTTTATATATAATGTAATTCAGACCTTTCCCATAAACTATCCTTATCTGGAAGCGAATAAATGTCTAGTTTGCTCAAGGGAAGAACATCTCACTTTGTCGTGGATAACGATAATGAATAGAAATCATTCATTGATAACAAAATTCATTTTTAATACTTGAATTTTTGTGCATTTTCTCTTGTTTAACAGTATTTGATGAAACTTTAATGTAAGTAAGAACTGAAGTTATTGATGTGTTTACTTTATATTTAATTAATGTTTTCTTGTTTCAAATTAAATTAAGCCAACATGAGCGATATTTTTAATAAATTTACCGACATTTGGCCAGAAAAGCACTTATTATAAAAGCCTGATTAATTAAACACTTTTTTACTTGAAAGATGGTTATTATCTCGTATCTGCACTAGTTAACTAATTTACTTTTGACATTCTTTCTTTTCAGTAGTACCAAAAAAAAAGTATCACAGCAAACATAAAAGACTGTTAATAGATTTGTGACGTCATATAAGAGGGGTTTCTGGATTTTTGTGACGAAATGTGACGAGGGGGGGGGGGGGGGGGGGTAGTAAAATCTGCAAGAATAATCGCTCATTTCAGTAAGATTTTAGTCATAAAATGATAATAAATACCACAGCCCTATTGTGTCTGACGGTGATGTTCTCACACGCCAGCATAGCGCTGAATTTAGTGCATAGGAACGGCTTAGAACCGCTCCCCCCGTTTAAACCTACTCGCGTTCCTTGTGACGTACATTTTTAACATTTTGCCCGATTTTATAGAGACTGTGGCAAGACTTACAATTAACGCTTTGGCGGAAGTGTGCCGCCAACTACTATCTGAATTAACGTATTCTGTCAACTTTAACGCAAATTTAGTAGTAATCCTTACATTTTTTGGTAGTGTTACACGATACAATACAAATTATTAACGCCAATTCTTACCTGCCATGCACTCCCCCCGTTTCGTTTGACACATTCTGCCATGCAGATATACACGCGCGAGCAAAGCCAGCCAAAGCAAAACCACGCAGACAAATTTATTTTCATTCTTGCGGTAGCATTTCTGACGTAACTGATACAAGTTAGTTATTTGAAAATACATGCTGGCGGAATGAAAGAGAGGAAAAGATGGCCGCCTTGTTAAGAATTTTACTTGACGATGGTCTGTGGAAAAAAATTGTAAAATCTAAACCAATATCAAACTGACCATAAAAATCATATGGTAATATAGCTTAAAGTTCAATGAGCAAGAATATGTTTGAAATAATATGATAGTCACAATATTAGCCCAGTTATTGAAGAAATACTAATGTCTACGGACGCACTAACAGACTGACGGTTGTTCCTGCTTGTTAATTTTTTAACGTTAGTAGGGACGCCGGCTTAGAAATAGCGGCATTGGGGTACATTCAAATTCGCTTGGGTAAACAGAGACTATAGGGGGAAAGGGGGGCGGTAGGAAAATGTAATCCAAAACGAAACATCTTTTTGTATTGGCATAACTAAGGCAGGCTGGCCAATCGAATACCAGACGCAGAGTTGGGAATTATTTTTTTTTTTTAAAAGAACTGCATTTGAATTCTGGTAGTCGAAGGTTTCGATTGGCCAGAGATACAAAATATTAGCAAAAAGCTTTCGCTGCTCGGTGCCAGTTGAGAAAATTTTCATTCAGTTACGCTGAGATCAGCTGTGATAAATTTAAACTTAAATAATAGATAAATATTCACAGTCTGGGCAGAGCACAGGGTAACTGAGGACATTTCTTTGGAAAGTCAGCGTCAAATGTTTATATTTCCTTGAATTGTGGTAAGGATGCTTTATGAATTACTATGTTTATTCCAACTACCAAAGTTAGATACTGCTATGAGGGAAAGTGAAGGACATGCCGGGAGCAGACATTGTTGCGTCCTCACTTTGAAATGTATCTAACTGGTGTATGTTGTCATGAGTTTGTTTTAATATTATTGCATTAGAATAGTAAGAAGCCTCTGTGTTCTATGAACACTATTAAGCATGCCTGAAGCATTTATATTTAATAAAAAAAAGAAATAGAAGAGAAAATTATACCAAAGGAAATGTGGTTACTCCACATTATTGTATTGAGGAAAAATATGTAAACGTACAGTGGCGTATCTGCCATAGGGACCTAAGGTGTGGTCACAGCAAGGTGGGAGTCATGTAAAATTAGGGGCGAGTACCCCTGTAAGTCACGCGAGGCTGACCCCATACCTCCTTAGGAGAATAACAAATATAGTGAGTGATCAGATGTAAAAGGCCAGGGTGTCCTTTTGTTGCAGAGGTTCTATTTCCTGGTGCCAGCTGGTGACAGTAAACCTGCTGAGTCAGAAACATACTATCAAGTCTCCGACCCTTCATATGCTGTCAACAGATAACGGGAGGAGCTTGGTGCACGTTTGAAAGAGATTTTCTGCATCTACATATTGTATTTCATTCTACCATGGAATCCCAGGTGATGAGTTAGGCATCTGGGTACATCTGACACTTTTGCTTTAACAAACACTGATATTTCAACATATACTCAGGAAGTTTTGGGGCGTGATGAAACTACAGCCCCTCATACACAGTGACTCTCCCTGCTAGATTAATAGAGTAATAGCTGTGAACATTTCCCACAGGACAGAGATAAATATATATATATATATATATATATATATATATATATATATATATATATATATATATATATATATATATATTTAATAATAATAATAATAATAGCCCCTTCAGTCATAACTGACTATGGGAATGCGCCCCTGAGGTGACAGCCCTCGGCTGCTTATTTTCCTGGTGCTCCTTTCGACGTTTTCTCCTCACCTCTGCTTCTTGTGTGAGCCTCTCTTCGCCCAATCTGAGGTGGCGCCGTAAATAGCATCGCCACTTAGTGCGATCGGCAGCTTCATCCTCCCATGTTGCTGGATCCATGTCCAGTGCCCTCATATCTCTCTTGCACACATCTTTGAACCTCAGCTGTGGTCGCCCAACTGTTCTCTTGCCATCTGCTAATTGTCCGTAGAAGATATCTTTTGGGATGCGACCATCTTCCATGCGGCGAACATGGCCAAGCCAGCGAAGTCTGCGCTGTCTAAGAAGCGTATACATACTTTGAAGGCCAGCACGTGACAACACCTCGACATTTGTCACTTTATCTTTCCACGAGATGCCGAGGATGCGGCGTAGACACCGCAAATGGAAGGTATTGAGCCTTCTTTCTTGCTTAGCATAGGTCGTCCAGGTCTCGCTGCCATATAGGAGTGTGCTGGTGACACAGGCATTATATACCACAGCTTTGGTCTTCATTGTGAGTTTAGAGTTTCCCCAAACACGCGATGTGAGGCGGGCAAAGGTAGCTGCAGCTTTGCCAATGCGGCTGTCGATTTCTGTATCCAGTGAGAGTTTGTCATTGATGGTAGACCCTAGGTATGAGAAGTGGTGCACCACTGCCAATTCATAGTTATCGATAGTGATAACTGGTGCAGCATCCACATCCTGACTCAGCACATTCGTTTTCTTTAGACTTATTGTGAGGCCAAAGTCCTTGCATGCTTTAGAGAAGCGATTCATCAAGCTCTGAAGCTCCTGTTGGCTTTGAGTGACGACTGCAGCAATATCAGCGAACAACAAGTCTCTTATAGTGACCCTTCTGATTTTTGTTTTTGCCTTCAGCCTTGAAAGATTAAACAGACGGCCATCTGACCTAGTGTGAAGGCATATTCCTTCAGTTGCATCTCTGAATGCATGTTTCAAGAGTAAGGCAAAGAAGATTCCGAAGAGCCAGAACACAGCCTTGTTTAACGCCACTTCGTATATCAAAAAGCTGTGACGTGCTTCCAGCATATTGGACTGTTCCCTTCATGCCGTCATGGAATGACTTTATCATTTCCAGCATTTTAGAAGGGCAGCCTATTTTCAGGAGGATTTTAAAGAGTCCATCCCTACTAACCAAGTCGAATGCTTTTGTGAGGTCTATAAAGGCGATATATAATGGTCTTTTCTGCTCTCTTGATTTTTCCTGAAGCTGGCGGAGAGAGAAGATCATGTCTGTTGTTGATCTGCCAGCTCGGAATCCACACTGTGACTCTGGATATATGCGCTCAGCTAACTTGTGTAGTCGCATTAAGATGACTTTGGCAAAAACCTTACCAACTATACTAAGAAGAGAGATGCCTCTGTAGTTATTGCAATCACTTCTGTCTCCTTTATTTTTATACAGTGTTACAATCTTGGCATCTCGCATGTCTTGAGGAATAGTTGTCTCTTCCCAGCACTGGCGCAGCATCCTATGCAGGGGATGTAATAGCGTGCTCTTACAGCATTTGATTAAATCAGGAGGAATCCCATCACTGCCTGGTGCTTTGCCAGAGGCCAAGCTATCAATGGCCTTGCTGAGTTCCTCTAATGTTGGTTCGGCATCCAGCTCCTCCATAGTTGGCAGACTGTTGACACCATCAAGGGCTGCAGGCGTAACGGTATTGTCTCTAGCGTAAAGCTCAGAGTAGTGCTCGACCCACCTCTCCATCTGCTTACCCTTATCGGTTAGCTTCTCTCCGCTGATGGTTTTTTAGCGGTGCCGTCTTACTTTTATGGGGGCCAAGTGCTTTCTTTATACCGTCATACATTTGTCTAATGTTGCCTGTTTGCGCTGCGATCTGGATGCTCTCACTGAGCTGGAGCCAGTAGTCATTTGCACAGCGTCGAGCAGTTTGTTGAACTTTGCTTCTCGTAGCCCTCAGGATCTGCAGGGTTCTGGCACTCGGTGAACGTTTGTATTCATTCATAGCACTGCGCTTAGCTTCAATGACAGGTGCCATCACATCTGATGAAGCATCAAACCAGTCATTTGACTTTGCTGTTTTCTTACCAAAGGTGGCAAGTGCAGTACTTTGAATGGTGTTCCGTAGATGCTCCCAGTTCTCTGTAATAGTATCACCATGCTGAGGGCTACTGAGCACTTTCTCGAAGGTCGCAGTGAATTGAGCGATCATGAAAGGGTCTGACATCTTGCTGGTATCAATGCGTGGTTTTCCTTCATGTCTGACACGATAGAGTTTTCTTGGTTGTGCTCTGATTTTGCAGCAAACCAAGGAGTGATCTGTATCACAGTCTGCACTATGGTACGAGCGCGTGGAGAGCACAGACCTGAGGAGTGGCCTTCTGACGAGAATCAGGTCAAGTTGGTGCCAGTGCTTGGATCGTGGGTGTCTCCATGACACCTTATGCTGGGGTTTTGTCTGAAAGTAGGTGTTGGTCACGCAGAGGCCATGGAGGACGCACAACTCTAAGAGCCGTTGTCCATTTTCATTCATCTTGCCAATACCAAACCTGCCCAGACATGAAGGCCATGAAACATTATCGGCACCCACTCTAGCGTCAAAGTCACCAAGGAGAACAAGCTGTTCTTGCCTAGGTATGCTTTTGATAATTGCTGTTAGATTCTCGTAGAACTCATCTTTAGCTTCTGAGGCAGAGTACAGAGTAGGAGCATACACACTGACAAGGGTGATGGGACCTGTGCTAGTTTGCAGGCGGAGCGTTAACAGGCGTTCTGATCCATTCTCGCCTGGTTCAACTATTTTAGTTAGCGATTTTTTGACCGCAAAACCTACTCCATGTTCTCTAGCTTTATTAAGATCTTTCTCTTGCCAATAAAATGTGTAGTCCTTCTCGCTCACCGTTCCAGAGCCCGGCAGGCGCGTTTCCTGAAGTGCAGCTATATCCACCTGAAGTCGTTTAAGCTCATCATTAATTATGGCTGTCTTCCTTACATCGTTTACATCCTGTAGGTTTTCGGATAGTCCAGTCAACATAGTCCGGACGTTCCAGCATCCCAATCTGAGAGTTTGCTTATTTCTATTTTTTCGATAGTTGCTTGGTGCAAAATTTTCTGTCCACAGTTCGGGTTTGACCCTAATCCCCATGCACCCAATGGGGAAAGCAGACAGTGGCGGGACAACACCTTATTGACTGGGGGCTGTCCAGCTTGAAGCGGGCGGTAGCTGTCCAGTGAGATCCTAGAATCTCTCCCACTGTCGGAAGTAGCCCCTGGCGCCATGCCCTACGCCAATTGGGCAAAATGCTTATAACCGGTAACTGCTACTCCCCGTGTTTTGCCGACACCTATAGGGTGAAGCTGGAGTGTCCTCTCCAGGGCGCGAGCTTGGGCACAGTTATATGGAGATCAAGCTGTTGCCCATGCAGCATGTTCCCCCTCTCCACACAGCCGGTAGATCCAAAGGAACGGCAGTAGCCGATACAGTTTGGTACCAGCCATGTCGCAGGAGTTGCCAGAATAATGTCGAATCGACATTAGACTGCCTTAGGGACTCCGACTCCGGATTTATCCTCAGGGTTTACTCCCGAAGCCAATTCCATAAATGGATATTCCCGCAAGGCTGCGGTGGTTTGAATTCAGAGTTCCTTCTCTTAGATAAGCTACCAACCAAGGATCACGAGCCCTATCTGCCCGAAGCTGCTGGTTTTAAGGCGCCAGTTGTTCGCCTTTGCCCCTTCTCCCGTCAGTGGAAACAGTTCCGCCGGGCTCAAATTGAGCCACACGTGAAGGCCGGGAGCTGGACTTGGTTGTCAGAGGCTGTTTGAGGCATCCTCACTACAACTCCCGGCAATAACAACCTTTGGAACCATATATATATATATATATATATATATATATATATATATATATATATATATATATATATATATATATATATTAACTTACTAGTGTTGGGCAAATTGTCCACACATACTTTTAGTTGATCCTTTTTATGTAAACTATCTTGTCCTCATTTTCAAAGACCTGTCCAATAGATATGACTGGACAGGCAAAATAAATTGTACAGAAAAGATTAATTTAAAGAAAACTTTAACTACTGTTTTATTCACTTCCTCATAGAAAATTAAAGTGTTTTTGTGGTGTGTACCATCATCTCATATCTCCCCTAGACACTAGGTACATCATACACCATACACTAGAGCCACAAGAGTGACCGTGTGAGATCTAGGGAGGTAGCGTTAGGTACCCTGCACATAATTCATCATCACCATCTTTTAGAGTCAGGGGCCTACATGTGCTTGACCTCACACGGTTTATGCAGACACCGATTTCATTCTTTGTTAGGATACCATCATAACCTCCCCAGCAAAATCAACTTTGCTACATAAATTGGTAGGCTTGTCCGGGCATTTGAATTTCTCCTAGTACTACATACATTGGGGTCTGGGGTTTAGTATTAACAACATTCTATTTTCCCAGGGAATCCCCATAAATATTATTGCCCAAGATTTGGGAAGTAAAGAAAGTGTCAGAGCCCAGATTTAATTAAATAAATTTAAAATTAGTTAGAGATTTAGTTAGAACATTTTGTATTTATTAGAATGGCAGATCTGGCCAAGTTTCGCTCTGCGGCTGTGCAGACTGCTAAGGAGATGGGCATGGATGGACCAGAACTGGTCCAATATGTAACTTCAGAGGTGGATAAATTTATTGCCCGGGAAGATAAAAGATTAGAGAAAGAAGCAGAAAGAAAGTTAGAGGCTGAAAAAGAAATTAAGAGGTTGCAGATGGAGGCTGACAAAGAGGCTAGGGCAGTGGAGGCTGAGGCTAAGAAGTTACAGATAGAGGCAGAAGAAAAAAGGCTGAAAGAGAAGCAGAAGAAAAGAGACTGGCTGCAGAAAGAGAAGAAAAGAGACAGGCTGCAGAGAGGGAAGCAGAAAAGGAGGAGAAGAGATTACAGAGGGAGCATGAGCTACGACTAAGGGAGTTGGAATTTCAAGGCCATGCTTCTGAAAATGGTGCCAACCCTTTTGCCTCAGATGCCATTGCTAGTCAAGGAGCTTCAACCTCAGCTATGGGTTTTCATGTAGACCATTTTGTTGGGAAAGACGATGACATAGAAGGGTACTTAAGTAGATTTGAACTGTTAGCCACTACTTATGGGTTAGAAAGAGAAAGATGGGGGGGGGGGGAGGGGGTAAAGTTGTCTCAGGGTCTTCGGGGAACCGCTTATGAAGTGTTTTCCAAAATGAGCAGGGATGACCAAGACAACTATGACATGTTGAAGCAGGCTCTTCTGTTAAGATACGAAAAGAACGGAGAGTTTTATAGAAAAAAATTTAGGAATGCCAGGCTACTGTCGGGTGAGACCTATCACCAGTTCTCCGCCCGGTTAGAAACGTATATGGAGAAATTGGCTACTTTGGGGAAAACCCAAGATCTCCAGACATGAGAAAGTTTCTCATGGAACAGGGCGCGGAGGGACTGTGTGAAATAATTAATGTCGCTGAAAGGTATCAGGCAGCCCAGGCAGAAGTAGCTGGAACTAAGAAGAAACCAGTAGATCAGTATAAGGCTCCTCAAAACTATAATAAATTAAAAATAGTGGTAAGCAGAACTTTGATAGGCCTCGAAATGATTTTAAAAATAGAACCTCACATTTCAATGACAGAAGGAATGATGAAAGAAAACCTTTTCATCTGGTACTTTATTCAGTGCAAGCCGCTGCGCAAACAATCGACTGTCATCACACTCGATACAATGGCCACACATTACAATGGACGCCAGTAGCGGGATATCAAAGTCCCGTGCTGCGGAACACCCATTTTTTTCCAGATGGAGCCGGCACAACAAATGAACTAGTTAGCGAGCATACAGAGAGCTGTCTTACAAAGGATGAGAGAAAATTTACATGTGGGCGACAATGGACAACGAGTTTTGTGACAGTTAGCGGACCAGTGAGTTTTTCTGGACGACCAATCAGCAAACACCGGACGGTCTGACCAAGACCGAGAGGCCATGCGAACAGAAGGGGGTGGCGAATTGCCCAACCCACTGTTAGACGTTTTCTTTGTCTTTTGTCCTCGTAAGACGAATCACCTTTTTTCAATTTATTTTTCACACCCATCCATTAGACTGACAGAAGACATGAGAGATCCTAGGTCTTGGTTGCAAGATGCACGGCTGGTAATTGGTTGAGGGGAGGAGTTAGATTACCTTGGACACATTGGCTAAACCAGCGAAATATTCTACTGCACAGCTCGTTAGAGATCAGTGCAGTTTTCAACATTGTGGTGTAAAGAGAAATCCCTAAACGCCTAGCCTAAATACACGTGTTTATTCAGAGTTGATAAAATAATTCATATCTGTGGTGAATTGTGTTCTTAAAGGATTTTGCGAGGGGAAATGAAGGTTAGTAGATCTTATACAGATTATTAATACTTTTTCTTATTCTTTATTTATTTTAACCTCACAGCTAAATGTGCGAAAGATAGAGTTTCAATTAATTCTCCTAGTACATGACTAAATAAAATCAGAAGATTTTCCTCTAAGATGATAGGCTGTTAGGAAGTACTTAATAGTTCATACTTCACCATCGTCTAGCTTGCTGAATCATCATCATAGTATTCCATACGCACACACTCTCATACACAATATATTTAACATCATTAGAATCGAACTCAAGATCAAGAGTGAGATGTAGAATAAATGAAAGTCAACCAGTATATATTAAGTGTAAAAACTTACGAAGACTTTTGTGTGTCTTCAGTCCATCAGAAGTCTGAGTCTACACGCTACGTGTCTGACGTCTAACCAGCAATTAGTTATCAAAACGGACATTTGGTTTGCAGAATTCGCCATAGGACATTCTTCGTTCCTCAATAAAAAAGGAATATTTCTTACCCACGATAAAAACAGTGGACGCAGCCTTTTTCGTCAACATATATCACATGCGCACAAGTTCAATACACAGTTATAACAAGTTCAAATCACTCGAAAGCTTACTACAGGAGTCAAGCTAAAGCTCACAGCTGATTACTCATATCAAGTTCAGCTCCATCGGAAGCGTGCTATCTGAATTCAAGCTAAACAGCTCAACAAGTTGAATCTAATATTTATACCAAGTGCAACACACTCTTAAGTGCATTCTATGAAGCAGACTCCAAAGTATATTTTATGAATCACGATTACATACTCAAGATAATGAGTCTACATATCAAGAACATTTCGTGAAGATATCCAGTCTGGCCAGTACCCTCCGGAGATTAGACAACAGACATTTTTATACGACAACTGTTAACTGTTGATCAACGCTACAGAGATATACTCACAGAGAAGGATTGTATATCGTCAACGTTCTCAGTACAACAACAGTTTTCATCAGAACGTCCTCGACATAAGAAATACCCCACTCGACATAACACATAACAACTTGGAACATTCTATGCATACATGTGAATCATCCTATCCGGGTGGAGCATTTAGAGACACATAGACTGTGTAGATTACTCACCATTTTGGTAACTCCTATCATATCACATCATCATCATTTCACTTTACACAAGCTCATTCGTAATTAACTACTACTTAATTAACTACAATATTAATTTCTCATCTGTGTGTTTTGTGTGAACCGTGTTCTGCCATCATCACTTTCTAACCATTACTAACCCTATATGTGTAGATATTTAATTAAAAAACCCAATAATCGTTTGATCATTATCTAGTTTTTTAATGTATCACTCGTGCTGTCGGTGTTAAATATTTACATATATGAACATTTCTACACTCAGATGAGGTTGGGGGCTTTTTCTGTTACTGAATCTAAGGGCAGAAGCTAAGGTCGTGGGGAAACAGAACTCTTTCCATAATTAACCAGAAAACACTGTCCAGTGAAAAGCATTCGCATTCCCCTCGTCTTGTCCCTATCTCGATAGGTCTTTATTCTTTCTTAACGAGCCAATTTCTAAAGATCTTCTACCTACTATCTCATAGGCTATTCCTGGCAAAAACAACTGTCGTAGTTGCCCCAACACTCACCACACGACAGTGATGAACGTCAGAGAAAGGGTTATAATTCTCAGTTCAATGACAGAGCATCGTTGACTATGTTTTTGAATGACTAACTCTTTCAGTGTGTCTCTATCGTGACTTTGTGTGGGTTTTTTATGTGTTCCCATTACCCCGAGGGTTATGCTATAGTAGAGTAAGCTACCAACAGTACCTCAACGTGGACATGTTGAAGGGTAGAGACCAGACCATTGAGAATGCCTGTTATCCTTCAGGCAGGCTGAGGACAGCACACAAAAACCAAGGAAAGCTATCCTGACAGAAAGGTCTGTTGACATCGGTTTCATCGGCCTACATGCCTAGCAAACAATGTAATGTATTTTGCCTTCCAAAAGACGCAATTAATAGAGAGAACGGCAAAATAAGGCAGAAATATTAAACGCACACATTATTTTTATGCTATTTAAGTATCAATAATTAGATGAGGACTTCATTTGGCGACTCACACTTAGGATGGTTACAATTCCATGTTCATATACGTTGTTGGATGTATGCTGTGAATTTAATATTTGATTTTCTGTGACAGACGACCGCTTCTGTGCACTTAAGTCATGACAGTGGATCTGTGAGCTGTCAAGTCGACAGTATAAACGACATATGAGCATGGTGGGGCATAGTCCAGATATTTGTGAAACGTTCAAGTCGGGGTGGAAAGAAATTTCAGAGACTCTACATTATTGTAATAAATAACAGACCTGGATGCCGGTAATATCAGTCCCAACGTAAAAAAAAACTGATTTCTTCTGCCAGTTCACAGCTCTGTCAAAGAGAGAAGCACTGAAAACAGTTGGTGGTACCTGCAGAGAATTCCCAGCAGTCTCCGCGCGTGACTAGAGGAGGGACAGATAACCACAGACTTGGCTGACAAGCTGTGATGTATATACGGATAATAAATGGACCACATTTCTCACAAGGCTCCTTCCTTACGTCAAACGTATGTAACAGTGGCTAGATTTCGATTAACCCGGGGCTAATGTACTCACATTTTCGACTCTGACATTCCCTCACCCCACTACTCACTTGGTTATGAAACTAGAATTTTGTGAACTTTTTTCTCTGTCGCTCTCGTTTTCTCTATTTCTCCTTCTCTTGCTTTTTATATCTTTGAAATTACATGATCTTTAAGTTTGTCTGGAAACGTCTGAAAATTTGGCAAATACCCAGAATTCGTACATTGCATCATTCGTGTTGTCTTCATGCGTTTATCAATAATCTTGCTGTTGAGGGAAAATATTTTATGGAAACAATTTTTTTCAGAACCAGTGGACCTAATGATGTCATACTCCCCACATGGTCTCCTGGGTAGTGAGATCGGATGCCTAGACTTATCGGATAAGGGCGAAAAAATAGGAGGTCTCGTGTGCAAGTTGCGCACGTTAAAAATCCCACGGCAGTTTGAAATCGTAAAGAGTAGGCCTTGCAGGCCGCTGCCCTGGCAAAATTTAAAAATTAGAAACCTACCCACAACAAAATTAGTTATAGAATGTGTGATCCCTATATACACACATTGGGATTCTCACTTGTGCTACGGAGTTCGTGCACTGTGCTGAGATTATCCTTGTGTGATCTAAGGGAGGAGATCGGAGCCATGATGGAGTAGTCCGTGTGCAATGAAGATAGTCCTTAAACCAAACCAAACTTGCTTTATGTGATACTTCTCAATGGCTGGAGGTTCTTTGTGTTTTACTGCTAACGGGTTTAGTGTTCTTTGTGTTTTACTGCTAACGGGTTTAGTGTTCTTTGTGTTTTACTGCTAACGGGTTTAGTGTTCTTTGTGTTTTACTGCTAACGAGTTTAGTGTTCTTTGTGTCTTACTGCTAACGGGTTTAGTGTTCTTTGTGTTTTACTGCTAACGGGTTTAGTGTTCTTTGTGTTTTACTGCTAACGGGTTTAGTGTTCTTTGTGTCTTACTGCTAACGGGTTTAGTGTTCTTTGTGTTTTACTGCTAACGGGTTTAGTGTTCTTTGTGTTTTACTGCTAACGAGTTTAGTGTTCTTTGTGTTTTACAGCTAACGGGTTTAGTGTTCTTTGTGTCTTACTGCTAACAGGTTTAGTGTTCTTTGTGTCTTACTGATAACGGGTTTAGTGTTCTTTGTGTTTTACTGCTAACGGGTTTAGTGTTCTTTGTGTTTTACTGCTAACGAGTTTAGTGTTCTTTGTGTTTTACAGCTAACGGGTTTAGTGTTCTTTGTGTCTTACTGCTAACAGGTTTAGTGTTCTTTGTGTCTTACTGATAACGGGTTAATGTTCTTTGTGTTTTACTGCTAACGGGTTTAGTGTTCTTTGTGCCTTACTGCTAACGAGTTTAGTGTTCTTTGTGTCTTACTGCTAACGGGTTTAGTGTTCTTTGTGTTTTACTGCTAACGGGTTTAGTGTTCTTTGTGTTTTACTGCTAACGAGTTTAGTGTTCTTTGTGTCTTACTGCTAACGAGTTTAGTGTTCTTTGTGTCTTACTGCTAACGGGTTTAGTGTTCTTTGTGTTTTACTGCTAACGGGTTTAGTGTTCTTTGTGTTTGACTGCTAACGAGTTTAGTGTTCTTTGTGTTTTACTGCTAACGAGTTTAGTGTTCTGTGTGTTTTACTGCTAACGGGTTTGGTGTTCTTTGTGTTTTACTGCTAACGAGTTTAGTGTTCTTTGTGTCTTACTGCTAACGGGTTTAGTGTTCTTTGTGTTTTACTGCTAACGAGTTTAGTGTTCTTTGTGTCTTACTGCTAACGGGTTTAGTGTTCTTTGTGTTTTACTGCTAACGGGTTTAGTGTTCTTTGTGTTTTACTGCTAACGAGTTTAGTGTTCTTTGTGTCTTACTGCTAACGGGTTTAGTGTTCTTTGTGTTTTACTGCTAACGGGTTTAGTGTTCTTTGTGTTTTACTGCTAACGAGTTTAGTGTTCTTTGTGTCTTACTGCTAACGGGTTTAGTGTTCTTTGTGTTTTACTGCTAACGGGTTTAGTGTTCTTTGTGTTTTACTGCTAACGAGTTTAGTGTTCTTTGTGTTCTACTGCTAACGGGTTTAGTGTTCTTTGTGTTCTACTGCGAACGGGTTTAGTGTTCTTTGTGTTCTACTGCTAACGGGTTTAGCGGGTTTTGTGTTTACTGCTAACAGGTTTAGTGTTCATTGTGTACTACTAAATGGTTCGGGTTTGCTCCATATATTTAGGAATTTACCTGAAGGTCTGTGGTATACCACCCCACAAGGTCTTTTATATTTTGACGTGACCTAACACAACCGATGGGCTTTGCATCTAGATTGAATGTAAACTAATCACAACGAGTTTACACTACTATTAAAAAAAAAATAATTGCAGAACACTAATATAATACTATTTAACCTCTGTGTAACATATCTCAATAAAACTCAATTTAACACTGTTCGAATATGAATTTATGACCAACCCCTTTATCGTACCGTAGAAACCTATCATTTATACTTTTATCATTATATCCACCTTTCTAAAAGTGTGAGATTCATGTTTCATTCTTCTTTAAATGTCAATGGTTTATATCTACAGTGTTGCTCTCGTGTAGTTTTTATTGTTGTCCCGTTGTTAAACTGCTGCTTAAGTCTATAGTGTTAAATTACACAACTTAAAATGTAAGTATTCACTGAAAGTGGCACCAAACTCTATCAGTGGACGGACCAACAGAACTGGTATTTATGTTTGAGGCACGACCTATTGGTAATAAACTCTGTAACTCATTTCCCATAGGTTTTTTTAACGACCTCGTCAAAGACACATACAGGCTCAATTCAGTATGTTTAATGCTGTACAAGCTGTGGTTGTCCCTATGTCGTGAAGTAATTTCCATATTATGCTAACAGTACAGCTGTAATTGTAACACTGCACGTAGTTACATGTTTAGCTCTAATAATGTTTTGAAGTACATGCACGTGATCTTCTTGAGCTTTTACTTACTTTTCTAACTCTTCTTTTTCTTCAACGATTTCTTAAGTTTCTACTCTTTGTCTATTTTCACTCTTGTCGGTCTAGTTTGGCCGTCGTAATTGTATATATATATATATATGTATGACAATTGACGTCTTGTCTTTGGGTCTTGTATGACAGTTGACGTCTTGTCTTTGGGTCCTGTATGACAGTTGACGTCTTGTCTTTGGGTCCTGTATGACAGTTGACTTCTTGTCTATGGGTCCTGTATGACAGTTGACTTCCTGTATTTGGGTCCTGGTATTACAGTTGACTACCTGTCTTTGGGTCCTGTATGACAGTTGACTTCTTGTCTTTCGGTCCTGGTATTACAGTTGACTACCTGTCTTTGGGTCCTGTATGACAGTTGACGTCTTGTCTCTGAGTCCTGTATGACAGTTGACGTCTTGTCTCTGGGTCATGTATGGCAGTTGAATTCTTGTCTCTGGGTCCTGAATGACAGTTGACGTCTTCTCTTTGGGTCCTGTATGACAGTTGACTTCTTGTCTCTGGGTACTGTATGATAGTTGACGTTTTGTCTTTGGGTCCTGTATGGCAGTTGACGTCTTGTTTTTGGGTCCTGTATGACAGTTGATTTTTTGTCTTTGTGTCTTGTATGACAGTTGATTTCATGTCTTTGGGTCATGTATGACAGCTGACTTCTTGTCTTTGGGTCTTGTATGACAGTTGACTTCTTGTCTCTGGGTCCTGTATGACAGCTGACGTCTTGTCTTTGGGTCCTGTATGACAGTTGCATCTGAGCTCAACTTGTTTTTCTTCTCTGAATGGGATGTTTTTGCTCACAGATTCCTTCAGTATTTTCTTAGTTTCTTGACACACAGGTTCTGTCTGTATTTATGGCTTTATAGTTGTGATCCTTGTTTAACATGAGACACTCACTATATGGGTGACTTCCGCGCAATACCGGCATACTGTTTCTTTCCGGAATGCGCCTTCTTGGTGTTGGAAAATTGCTGGCAGTCTGAGCACTGCAACACAGGCGGTAAGTATGGTTTAGTTTGTCTAATCTTGTTGTTCAGGGTTAGTTGCTCTAGTCTTGTCCTTTCGACGGTTATGATAATTAGGTTGGTCTCCTTATTATCCCAGATCTTTAATCTTTCGACTTCAGTGAATCTGACTCCTGAGTTTTCTTCTTGTAGCCGGTTGTGTACGTCTTGTGTAGACCAGCTGCTGTCGACTCGACTTACAGCCAATTTCTTGCAGGCTTCCACCACCACTTTTATCTGGTGGGGCAGCTGGGATTATTTTGGTCCGGATTCCAGTTCGGTCACCAGAGTGATAGATTTTTCCGTGCTGCTGCGAGCAAGCAAGACTCCCTTTCCGTTTCTGCCTACTTTAACGATGCTTCTCCTGCCCACTATTGTCTGGAGGATACCGACCACTTTATCGTCGGGTAGGACCCTGCGGGTGGCCTTACCTTCCGACATCTGGGTGATCTTGACGATATTTTCCTGTAGTACCTCGTGAGAAATAGCATTGCTTGGTTTGCGAGGGTGGCACGTTAGAATGTGTGGTCAGTGAGATGGTCTCACGTTCTCGATTGTTGTCTGCTTCTGGTCAAGTTTCGAAGAGGTTGCCTGGTCACTACACGATGGGCCCTCCGACTTCGGCATCTTGTTTTGACGCCGATTTTCCTTTGTCAGGTTTCGGAGCATAGTTGTTGTTGTCCTCCACCGTGGAAGTTTGGTGCTGCTCCTTTTCGGGAGAACTTGCTGTGACCATCATTGCAGCTACGTAAGCTTGTGGTGATGTCGCTCACATTTCATCTCTTGCCTCACGGATCCGTGTTAGCGACCTTATTATGTTTTCAGCAATGTCGGGCATTTCTTCTAATAGGACGCCTCCTTCGCCGCATCAAGAGTAGAGTTGTTTATGTTCTCCAATAGGCTGTTACCAAATTTTGACGACCCCGTCTCTGACATCTCCGTCATAGTATCGAGAGTTGTACTAGTCGGCTTCTTCGGTATTTTTGAATATATAGAGGAATTTGTCCCGTCCCACATAAACTATTTGTTGCAGTCTGGAAATTATAAAAAACGTCTTGCACTTAATACAGCGCGCATGTTTTTTCGCCAGAAATTTGCGGGTATATTTAAAGTAATAAATAGAGAACACATATTAAAGTGTCAGTTTATTGTTATTATTTATTTGCATTTGATTGTTTCCCTTTCACAGGGATGAGGATATATTATATGCCTTGAAATAAAGCCAACAAACGTGTTTCACGAAAGTTACAGTTCGAACAATTATATAAAAGTCGTGTCCATCTGGAATTTGCACTAAACATCACTCTCAAAATAGCACGCGTCTTTTCTTTCTGTTTTTTTTTTTGCACCAAAGTTGGAGTTATACTTCAAATGAAAAATAGAAAACACATACTAAAGTGTCAAGAAATCTTCATAAATGTTACTATTATTTTTTGGGTGTTGTTTAATGTGATGTCTAATGGAAAAAGAGCCTACAGTAATCTGACCGTCTTGTAAGCTAGTAGCGCTCTATGATTTGCTAGCAAAACCATGCATTTACTGCCTGTCTTTACTCACGCAAGCTTTTTTTTCTCCCCCGTCTCTTTTCTTAAACACGTGCAAACGCAGTGTTTACAAATTTTCGAAACCTGCCCGTCAAAACAGGTAGCGAATCAGCTTTTGTTTACCTCGTTTTCCCACACCAGTATCTGTCAGGCATACGATTTCAGACAGAAAACACGTGAAAAAGACGTAACGGCCTTTTGAAGTCTCCGAAAAAGGGGAGTTAACGCTTTGATGTCGAGTTGCGGGCAAAATTTTCGAGAAGCCCGTTGCATGTAAGAATTCTTCTGATGTTGGTTAGCATCGCCCGACAGAGTCGGCCGTAAGCCTTTATCTTGTAACTGTTTCTGATTCCTCGTTACACATAGTAACGTGAAAAGTAACATCATCGATAGATCAGAGAAATATAATGATATATATATATACTGTGTTTTCTTAAACCTGCTATCAGTTGTCACTCAGAATTTTTGGATAGTCTTAGCACGCAGTTCTAGAACCATTATTGTGGAAAATGTGTTATTAGCATTCGTGGGGATTTTTCATTCTGATTTTCTGGTAATAGAAACTAGTGCTTACATGTTTAAAAGCGTTAGCTTTTACCATTATAATTCACTTACATTGTCTAGCTGTTAAAACTAGTGAAATAAAATAATTCTTAGCTATTTCATACCAGATGTTCAGTTATAATGTTAATTTTCACCACACGCTTTCTCACACAAGAAGAGACGGTTTTAGCTGACTGGTTTATAAGCTAGGCGCGACTGGTAGTGACAGAAAAAAATTAACGCTTTATTTCATTGCGTGTATTTATTATAAGTGCCTATTATTTTAATACCATACGATGACTAACAGACGGCGAAAATTTAATAGCTATTAACGACAGGCGATACTTTGTGTAAGTGCGCATTTGGATAATTAAATAATAATTAACATTGTACGCTGACTGCAGGCGCATGCAAGGGGCGGGAGAGTTGCATAACTCCGTCTGACTTAAAAAACTCAGCGCTAGCAAAGGCTGACCGTGAAGGCATAAAGGAAAACACCGTGTGCCTTTTAAATTTAATCAGGACTGACGGGGTGGATAAGAGATCGTCTTGTCCCCGTCTGAGTGCATATATGTAGCTATAGAATAGTAGCATTTTTCCATAAATGTTTTTCTTATATTCCTAGCAGACCTGATCAAGAGCGTCCAGCGGTTTTTTTCTGATTGGTTAATGTTGTCTCTTTTTCTTGGCTTGTGCGTCACCAATTTAATTTCTGAGCGAGTATTTTAACTTATAAATTTAACTGGACTCACCAAACCCATATATTTTTTCCAATTTTACCAGCCCACTGGGGTGTACAAAATAACATTATTGTTCCCGACTTCTGACAGTCGTATTCAAGCGGATTTATCCAGATTTTAGGCGGTGCAGAATCGGAGCTCTTACAAAGAGTTGTCCAATAGGATTATCATCATTTGTAACATTTTTTTTTGTAACCAGATGTTTCCCAATACTGGAAGGATTTTCCTCTTTTAACTGTGAACCCCAAGAGCACGTTTCTACGCCAACTATTCGCGGTGACATTTTGTTCATCCAAGGAAAAATAAAACACCCGATTCGGCGTTCACCTCATTAGTCTTTGTTTGTTAGAGGATGAACTGGGGCCAATTTGGGAAGTGGACCTGATAATATATATATTCAGGGACAATTGTATTTCCAAGGGATATCACCAAGAGTAGGTAAGAGTGAGTGAGTGGCCACTGTTAGAAAGTCAGTGAGTATTTTTCTTTGTTTCAGGGAATTTACCAACATTGGATTTGCTTAAACATTTTACTTTACTTGGTAGCATATAGTAGGAACTTGATTACTTTACTGTCTACTCTGTAACATAGTGCTAGCCTTCGACCTTTGGGTTATTAACTGTGGGTTATTTTCTCCATAAGGGGAGGGCGCATTTATTCTGCTATTTCATATGTATGTAAATCTGATTTTATTTGATCTTTCTTTAGATATTGGTGTTGTCTAGTTTAATGATAATAAACAACAAAGAATCTTAACTTTGTGTGTTGGTCAGACCCATACCCAATTAACCGTAGTTTTTCACGTTTGTGTGTCTTGTTGTCACATAGCTGTGTGTGTGTGTAGTTAAACTTATATTTATATGTATGAGGAGGGCAAGGTTGTCTTGAAGTAAATTACAGTCGTATAGATAGGCTGGAATAGAGAAACTTACTCATTCCAGAGACATATCTTTTTACTCAAGCTACCACCCGTGAAATCTATTTCTCACACCTTTCTCGCGTACCTGTCACCATCCACTCTACACAGACGGGCCAAAAATAACTCACAACATATCTGTACGACATTTAAATGTTTCACTTTGGCGGACAAAAGACGATAAATTACATTTCTTTTTTAAACCAACATATATGTATATTAGCACAGATCGATGACATCAGAGGTATGATACCTTACTCTTTTTAAACATATGGCTAAAGTTATCAAATTTCATTTCATATTACTAATCTTTATATATATATATATATACATATATATATATATATATATATATATATATGTATATGTATATATATATATATATGTATATATATATATATATATATATATATATATATATATATATATATATATATATAATCGAACGTTTGTCTGTCTGTTACCTCATAACTCAAGAACCGCTGAACCGATTTTGATGCGGTGTGCTTCAGCGTAGTGGACATTTCTCCGAAAAGGTTTTAGCACCTTCATCATCAAGGTATAACATTAGGAGGCTGAGCAGTGAATTTTTCTTCTCTCCATTCATTCTTATCTCAAGGGACAAGGGACGTAAAAAATTTTCGTTTCTTTGGTTAGTGGCCTTAACTTACAAACCATATAAGTCATACATTTTATCCTTTTTCGTTAAATTTAGAAGAATTGCGTTGGTTTCAGTTATGTAAGTTTTCTAAACCAGGATTTCTGACAAGGAAACTTTGAATAATACTCTGCATTGTAGAGTTCTTAATTAAATAAACAAGTGGGTTGCAACTGTTATGCTAATTTTTAAAATCAGGATTCCTGACAAGGAAAGTTTAATTAATACTCAGCTATGTAGAGTTGTTACTACCAATTTCGTCTACACAGAAGCCTTCATTTAAATTATTTGTGCAGGATTCCTGACAAGGAAAGTTTGATTAATTCTCAGCTATGTAAAGTTCTGACTACCAATTTCGTGTACACAGAAGCCTTCATGTAAATTTTTTGTGCTAGAAGATTTGTGTATGTTCTAGAAGATTTGTGTATATTCTGAAATAATAATTGGTTAGCGATTCATTTGGATATAGAGAAAAGGCAAGTAGCTTCTGTTTTTTTTTTTCAATTACTATTCTGCTGGGGAATATTAGCTACCTACCTACACAATAATTTTCACAGTTCATTATTCAGTTTATTTACTACTTAATAAGTTTACTACTTAATTATTTTTAGTTTTCTTTTCATTTCTTTGTTAAGTTTTTGTCTTTAATTATATCGTAGCCAAGGTTTGTTTGCCTCTTTTAAAAACACTTAGGTTTTTTTGAAATATATTTTGGGATCATTTTTAGGCATTACAATCCCACTTCTCAGAAATAGTAGGTTTCCTTTTCTTAGGTTTTCTGGAATCTTCTTCTTCTTTGCTCCATAGCCGCCGACCGTCAAAGCAATCAGTGGCCATCACGCCTGGTGGCGTCTTGTAGAGCAGCAACAAATTGATTCCACTTTGTTCGGTAGGCGGCCATCCTTTGTACAGTGCCCTAATTCTGGTTCATTCTTTAAATCTCGGCTTCCACAGTTCTTCGCCAGGTTGTTTTTGATCGGCCTCTCGGGAGTCCATAGCATAGCTGTTCTTGTAATGGTATCAGGGTCCCTTCTGAGGACGTAGCCAACCCAACTCCAGCGACTGCCAGCTATGATCGTGAGCATGTACTCCTAGTTACTCCGAATAAGCAGTTCTTGGTAGGTGATGGTATTCGGCCAAAAGATTCGGATAATTTTTCTTAAGCAGGCTGTGTGAAAAGAGGACAATTTCGACATTTTCTTGATTACTGTTGGACCATCACTGCAGAGCAAGGGGAGTAAATGCTGTGACACACATATTAAAAAAAAAGAAAAACAACAAAATTCAAAATACATTTTCTAATACTACGTCTCCGAATAATTATTTAATGGAGTATCGACTTGTGCAACTAAATCAGCCGAGACCGCAAACGTAACATACTCCATTCTTTACTTACAATTGCCTGAATTAACAATGGGGAAAATTCTAGAAATTGAGTGAAAGATGTGACAGCTTCCTTTATTGTCACATGAAGGATTTGGTGCGACCCCTTCTCGATTTCTCTTTCACTACGGCAGGAATCAGTTACATTTGTTGTACTGACTATTTTCGTGCTCTGCCAGGGTCGGCACCTAATTCTTTTTCTGCTATATAGCAGATATTTTGTATTTTCATTCTTACACTCCTTTTAGTAATAATTCGTCTTGTCTGTTTACCTGACCATCCCTGCTGAGATAGTAGACATGTGATGCTATATTGAAACGGCAGTCATGTTGGTAAATTCTCGTGTACCAAACCTTGGCCGCGACCGATTAACACTAAAATCGCTCCAGCGTATTTGTTTAATCGCTGATAAAGCAAGGGTGCGTCTTAGCCAAGGTGGTAAGGGGCGGGTTGTGTGTGTGTGCCAAAGTGACAGATAACGAGATTACTCGTCTGTAAGACACCATATGGAGAGACATAAATGATATAATCGTTTCCTGTCCGACTTTCTCGAAGACATTACTTTAAATGAAAGTAATACATTGTTACATCTGACACACTTTGCCGTATGAGTTTACCGATGTGTCGGTGAGTTTTTCTGCAAGTCAATCGGATGTTTTATTACCATATATGGGAGAGGTGACCTCTGCATAATTTTTGCATGTCGGAAATAATGTTAAATTTTCCCCGACGACACGATTGGCGCTTTCTAAGCATCGTAACAAACCAAATGCGGGGCAGACTTGCAATATATTCTGACAAGTTTTGCAAGTCTAGTTCACTGTGAGAAATTGCTTACCAAAGACTACAACCAGACCTTGCCAGAAGTTAGAATTCAGAATTCTATTTTACGAGACCTTACTTTTATTTGAGTATTTTGGAAGGACCTACACAGCCCAGGAAAAACTCTACCATTTTAATAAGGAACCGGAATCGGAGGAAACTGAAACACACGGGGTCAAAGTGGGAATTAATATTAAAAGTAACGACCCCCAAGAACACGTGTAAGAGGCCGGTTCAAGTGCCTTTATTCATCTGAGCAAAATGTCTGTGAGCCAGGATTGGCTTGTTGGTGGTACCAATTGAGGTTCCTATCTCTGGAACAAGAAGGGAACAGTGGCCTGAGCTTTAAGACGAGGGACCAACTTCGTAGACACTCCCTGACATTTCTGGGAACGTTCTGCACCCTAACAACCTTGACCAGCGACGAGCGTGATCAGTCTACCAAGAACCAAACCATCAGCGGGAGCAGAACCTACAAGAGGCAGATCAGTTAAACGTTAACGCTGCCACGTGAACTCCTTTATAAACTTTCGTCCATTCACAACAGTGATGACAACTTTCTGCTAAATCATTATTCAAATTTTCTATAACCTTGTTAAACCTAAATGATTATTAAATTTGTTATTTGTAATTATACAAATTTAACTTCGATTTAATCATTTTAGATGTACTGCATGTTTGTCTCAGTCAATTTACTCAATACACTCTAAACAAAGGACAGCCTATGGCAAATACTGAGGGCTTATGGAATTCCCAGCTGCATTCTTTCCATTATAAAAAGCCTCTATTCTAACTTTACATGCAGTGTGGGATTAAGTAATCTAACGTTCGAAGTGACAACAGGAGTACGACAGGGATGCCCCTTATCAACAACATAATTTTTGACAGCCATAGATTGGGTGATGCGCGAGACAACAGAGGACAGTCCAATGGGAATTAGATGGACAACGTTTTCTACACTGGAAGACTTGGAATTTGCAAATGACATTGCCCTACTCGCACATTCACTTCAACACATCCAAGAAAAAAACCAATAGACTGAATTAGTATATCCAGCAGGTTAGTCTGAACATCAATCTGAAGAAGACAGAGGACATACCACTCAATGTGGGCAATCCTGAGCCAATACCAATAAGGAACCAGAAGTTAGAACAGACGGACACATTTACGTACCTAGGATGCACAGTAACACCAGACGGAACAAGCAAGGACATTTACAACAGAATGAATAAAGCGAGAACAGCCTTTTGCTAGTCTCAACAACATTTGGAAGTCTTCCCAGTACAGCACAAACACTAAATTAAGACTGTATGAGAGCTGTGTACTTTCTGTGCTTCTCTATGGTGCGGAATGCTGGAGAGTAACAGCAAGAAGACAAGTTCTTCTAGAAACGGGAATTGTATATCCTAATCTCACGGAAGTGTTTTTTTCATTTCTAAAATAGCTGATAGGTTCTTTCTTGTTTTTTCATCCAGACAGTTTATATAACTTTCAATGCATATGTCCTGACTATCTTAAATTAAGCTCTCACTCACAGCACCTGTATTGAGATGTCTGTGGGTTTTTTTTCAGGACAAAGCATTGTAAAGCGTCCGACTGACAGAGTGGTTAGAGCGCTGGTCTCTCACGGCATAGGTACCCGGTTTGATTCTACCCAGCTGTTAACGGTTAACTGACTTTGCTCTTGAGATAGAGAAGGAAAAGGCAGCGAGGAAGGGAAATGGTCACCCCACCCCTTCGATGCTGGACCAAGTATAGTGAAGTCTCTGACACTTCATTCTCCTACGGCAGTATCTGCTATGGGACTACCTTTACCTTTTAAACAATTGTGAGAAGTCAGTTTTATTACAATTTGAAAGTTGTTGACAGGTAAGCAATGTCTTTTTGAAAGACAGCGTATATTGAGTTTCCCAATATTGCACCCATTTATAGTACGGAACTAAACTTAAAGACCCACTTGGAGAAGACACTGGATACGTAGAAGAAGAAGAACAATGAAGATTAAAAGAACGGGAGATGAAGCCAAGGATATAATTACATAAGGAGATCTGGATGAAATTTTAAGGTCTACGGGGAGTAAAACTGCGAAAAAAGCCGATTCAGTAACACGTTTCAGTGCACTGTCTTAACAAAGTGAACGCAAACTTAATTACTAGTACAAGTTTTAAATTATTTTTATCCATTACACTTGTTCCAAAAGCAATTTATTTTTTTCACCCACCAGAAATAATAATTTGATCAGGAATGAGGTTGTTCTTATCTGTTTACCCCACCAACAAAACAGACCAAATTGTTAATGACTTCAGTCAATGGCAAGAAATGCCAGACAGCCCTGATATGATCACATTTCACAGTGGTATGCTCCTGGGAGGACCATCAGACAATCAGCTCTTGTTGGTATACCCGAGACGATGGGTAAACGATACTCATACCTCCTCTCTCGCCAAAGGAGACGCTAGAACTGTTACAAGGAAGAGAGCTGAATACCCATGATAGCACGAATCTGAATCTTTTACAGAGTTAGTCGAAAATATTATAAGGCGTTTGGAAGAAATAATAATGTATGATCAAACTGTCGAGTCTGGTTTGAGTTCAAGTGTTCACTGGGAACGCGTCTAGTCATTACATGTATTCAGACTTTGTGTCGAAGTAATGCGTTGTCAATATTTATTATTCAACTTCTACGAAATTGTATCATGTTTCATTCTTTGCTTTAGGGTCATGAAGTCTTTGTTTTGTTTTTCTTTTTTAGCCCATCAAAAATACTATCTTTCATTACTTTTTTTCTATCAATTTTCTTTTCAGGCATGTAAGACTAGTTATGCAGTTTTATGAATCTGAATTTCTCTTTCCATTTTAGTGGACATAACTGTAACTATCCATTTGTTTGACCAGAATGTTTCTATCCAGTATTATGAACCTAAATATCTCCATCCAGTTTGATGAACCTGAATCTATCCAGTTTGATGAACCTGAATGTTGCGTCCTAGTTTGACAAACCTGAGAGAACCTGACGTCCTAGTTTGACGAACCTAAGAGAACCTGACGTCCTAGTTTGACGAACCTGACGTCCTAGTTTGACGAACCTGAGAGAACCTGACGTCCTAGTTTGACGAACCTGACAGAACCTAACGTCCTAGTTTGACGAACCTTAGAGAACCTGACGTCCTAGTTTGACGAACCTTAGAGAACCTGACGTCCTAGTTTGACGAACCTTAGAGAACCTGGCGTCCTAGTTTGACGAACCTGGGTGAACCTGACGTCCTAGTTTGACGGACGTTCATGTGGTTTAAATTGGAACTCTGTATAATCTAACCACTGCGGTATGTACCGAACACGTACTTTAACAATGTACACCAACCATAAATACGATTCGTGCCAAATGGTAATGACATACGATTTACACCAACCATAACAACGTGGATGTACACTGTCTATGGTAAAATATTTATTAAAATACCAACCTACTCACTGTAACTTTTACATCAATAAATAGACTTTACCTCTGTCGCGGCTTGTCTCCCTTGATCTGCCGTAGTGGTTCATGAATGGCCCGACAGTGGAGTAAAATTTATGAGTTTTTCAGAGGTAGCGTCCTTTGCTCAAGATTACTCTTGGCAGAGATATAAATAGATGGATGATGCTCCTATTTCAGGGAGACTCACAGGGATTTTACAATGACAAGTCCAACACTACGTCTTCTATGTATGTTGTAAACTTTATGTTCCCCGCCCACGTCTGTGTTAAGATGTAACACTTGACTCGTGTTTAATGAGCCCTCAACCGAATGATATTCATCAGTATTAATGGTTTTCTTAGCTCTGTTTCGCGTAATCTGGTTTTTAAAACAAACAGGTGATTGGCCTGTTGTGCTTTTGCACGAGGGAGGGGCTGCCTCCTTACGACCTCCATGCAGGCCGCCTCCTCCTTTTTCAGCCGAGCTTGGGACCGGCCTAGGCGGAGTTCAAATTAGAAATCCTGGCTTTAACAGAAACAAAGGGGAGAAGATCGACTACAACGTCAAGCATGGGAAACTAAGAGCCAGGGATGTGGACCTCCAGGACGACCCAAAGTCCGCTGGGAGGACAACATTAGACAATCTTTGAAGGACCGAGGACTAGAATGGAACCAAACCAGGAAGAAGACAACCGATAGAATAGTATAGCGCTCTCTTTTACAAACCTCTACACCTCACGGAAGAAGAGGAACGACTAAGTAAGTAAGTTCGGTCTGTATATAATATTTTAAAAATATGAGTGGTAATGGTGCAGACATCAAATTCACTCAATCAAGTTATCAACTCCAACTAAATATTTATATTTACATATTTACGTATATATTCACACGTATATTTATTTATGAAATATTGTTGAAACAAAGAATGAAAATGGTTAACATTTAGAAAACTGTTAAAAATTTTATATATGATCTTCTAGAGAAAATTGTAATCAAATGATGTTATAAATGAAAGTGGGTAATTGTGTAAAAAATAATCCATTCACTGAGGCCTGTAATTTTGACTTAGCTGTGTAGATGGATGCAATAAATTGTTTCTGGATGATCCTCAGTGAAGTCTTGACTGTTACTTCTATCTTCAGAAGTCGAATGGCTTGATGGGAGCACGTTTCTTGCGTTGAAAGAGGAGCGTCCGCAAATGTCGCCGCTTCGAGTGTTCTCTATACCCGTCTGTTATAGGTGGTGCCCAGAGCTTATTACTAGTAACTAGTAGCAGGAACTGAGAGAAATAGTTACGTTTTGTCTCCTTGTATAAGTATCAGGCGACTTCTGCTTTCTTTACTTCGCTATTTCGTCTTCCTATGCATTTTACCCAATACCCATGAGCATAATATCTCAGACACAACTTTACAGAAATACGCATTTCATACACTTAAAATGCACATATATAATAAGAACGGTATATGTTACAACTTATCTTTTCAATATGAATGGATTATTATCCAGATTCTTTTTGCACAGGATGAATGGCAGCACTTCACTGCGGCCGAAGCTGCAGTTTTTCTCATATGAGTTAATGGTAATTGTAAATTTACAATACCTAACTTTAACACATGAGGAGGATTTCCTTGGATTTGTGGCACAACGTATTATAAAAGAAGTTTTATACCTTTAATCTTAAAAAGTACTTCTAATAACGTTGGCACGTCTTATAATGGAATCTATTTGCTATTTCCCCTGACGTCTGGTCTCTTTAACGAAGGTGAAAATTCGGTGCGGAATCTTCAAACACTCAGGTTTTTAAAGTTAAAATTTCGCCCACGCAATACTCAACCTCGCGAGTTTATGTTTGTTGGAACCAATAACAACGTAAGACGTACGTCTTATTTTAGTAAACTTTTTTCTACATATCATGATAATTATTGTCACGGCCATATATAGCAGTTGTCATGATATGGTCGGAGAAATTCTCTGAATTATCATGTCCTTTTTTGTATTTACACTTACCTCCCTTTGATTGTCGGGGTAGAAACTGTGGGAAAACCCGATGACTTACGTATAACCTGATATTTGCTTGATTGGCCCATATCCCCCTAAATATAGCACACATGTTTATTTGAATTATCTCAGTGATGATCGCTTGGAGTCGGATCATATTTAAAGAAAGTAAACTGCAGCCACAAATACATATATGAATAACACTTGGAAATAACTCTGTGGTTTGATGTTTAAGATATTGTAAAATGTGTTGCAAAATTAGCACAAACCAGCAAAATCTCGGTAAAAATTGAGTTGGCGGAAGAAATTGTCTGCATATGTCTATGATACGCCGGTAGGTCGACTATATAAGAACCCGTGGAATATTTGACTTTTCTCATGCGTCAGGGGTAGAGTAGCGCCTGCGATCACGTTTGTTTAAGCGTAAATTTCATCATACGTGTGCCTGCCCGGAATGTCTTCTAGAACCGTCTCTCAGAAATAGCATCCAGAAACTAGGGAGAGATAAAAAAAATGCGTCTCCTGTAAATCTTTGTCTCCTGATGTAATGGTCAAGGAGCCTGGCGCTCTTCATACCTTTCCATCTTCTTAGCAATATTCCAGTAAGCCTATTATTTAATGAACTAGAAAAATTAGGATGCCGAGTGTCACGGGATTGCCTCCCCTGCTTGGCCGTGATGGTCCAACAATGACCAAAATTTAGAGTATACAATGAGGGTCTTTAAAGGCATATACCTTCGTTCATAATTACTCTTGGCACAGTTGTAAATAGAATGATGATGCTTCTATTTTAAGGAGTCGTGATAAGATTTTTAAGAAAAAAGCACAACGCTGAATTTATCAAAGCAATCGTGAACTTTGCATCTGCTCGCCCCTTCTACGAAGATAAAGGTATATTAGCTCGCTTCTGAGCTCTCAATAGAATTATACAGTAAAAATATTACTTCAGTAGCTCTGTTGTTTTAATATTTAAGATAACTGATTCATACGTATGCACTTCTCTCTGTAATAATTTAATCAACTATTAATTTGTAAACATATACAACAAATTCAATAATTATTGTTTAACATGAGTAAATAAATAAGTGGTTTGAGTGAATTTGCACTATAGTGTTTTTCGTCGTAGAAAAACTGGTGAGAATGTTTTGAATTGGTGGTGAGAATTATTTTGCTTTGGCCAGATTAAAATGACTTAACTGACCAGATATTTAAATGGTTTGCTGACTGCTCTGTAATCGTCGACCTCTGTGGTAATGGCACGTCCCATTCGTAGTTGCAGGGGTAACCCTTCCTAACGTCAAGGCAATGATCTTCCCAACCCTTCAAAAGCAGGCATCTAGCGTAGACGAGAATCTCTTGATCCACAGACACGTATCAAGCTGGTATCAGACACTTGTATCACAAACTGGTATCACCAACTTGTACCACGCACTATAGAAGAAACAAATGTCTCTGCTAAGTATTGGTTTCCTGACACTAGTCAGGCACCTTCCGGCTGTCCGTTCCATCGTCCTGTTTCCTTTTTTCTCAGTACGTTTACCCTCCCTGTGCATAAATCATAAATCCAGTTTTTTTAATGAAAAAAAAAAACATCGTTACTCTCAGCTAATTTGATGAAAAATGCGACTGGACAGCGATAACGACTTTTGCCTGGTTTAAACATGTTTAAATATTCATATATACGTATTAAAATGTTAATATAATAAATATGTACACCATGATGGTACCACCATCCACTCCCTGGTCCACTTGGAGCCTGGGGCTACCTCTGCTTTTGGTTCCATGTGAAAGAACCGGCATGAAGCCGTCACCAGCGTTTGCTGTGGTGGTTCACGACTTTATCAATTTATATGCTGAGGTTGCCAGGCTCGTATGAACTTGTACAACCATCTGCTGGTTAAACATGCCAAATGTAAAATATAAAATGATTAAATTGGTGTATGTTACAACTGACCCCATGTTGGGTTAATTTACAGACGTCTGGCATATAAAGTCTTCCGAATAATGTCGGGTCACAAGTTTAGAAGCCGTCTTACAGGTAGTCTAGTATTACTTTAATTATATTTCCACTATTATCCTGTTTATAGGTTCCGAGGACCATGTGGTTTCCAGTATTGTAAAGTCGAGTTTTCTTGCTGGTTAATTTCAGAAGATCCTCAATGCTTAGTCCAATACTCTTTATTGAATTCTTATATTTCTTTCTTTCCAGGTTTGTCTGAAAGTGTCGGCTCGACTTAATGGAGTACAGTGCTGCAGTCTGAAAATGTGCTACATTATAGTCAATCAAACGGCGTCTAGTTTAATATATTTTGGCTAGACAAAGCTAATTTAAATGTTTGACTTTAGTATATATCGAATCCCCTTTTTCTCATGAAATTCCGCATGACACAAATAATCTCAAACTCCACCCATATTAGGTATTGGCACTACCGCTTTTAGATGACTCGTGTCTGTAATTCATAACAAACCTTTCAGTTTAATTTGTTATTATAAGTTTTGACAAACACGAGTGTCCAACCCCCGGAAGTGTTATGTATCTTTCCTTCTGGCAAATTCGTGTTTAACTTCCGACTGTCAATATGAGATGTATGGGCGCCCCGCTTGGCATGCGAGAGAGATCCGTCTGGTTTGTTTTTTAACAAGGTAGGGCAGTATTAATCTGTCTGCTCCCACCTGCGTTTTTATGTTAACACTACCCATGGCAGATCAGGCAAAATAACAACATGAAACTTGTGTCATGTGTTTAATATTAGAGAAAATAGGAGTTAGAAATAAATAAAAGGTAGGTACATAATGGAGAAAAGACAGATAGAACACGATAACATGAAGAGCACGGTCATTTTGTGACACCGGGACAGATAAATATAAATACGTTCCGTCAATCTGAAATGCAGTTTTGACATACAATAAATGTATACATCATTATAGCATCATCATCAATTATTCTTTCTTCTGTGTATGAAGCATCGAGCCCTCTCTACCGTTGACCACGTGTTAGGAAGCCCGTTCGAAGCAGTGACCAGCTCTTACGAGGTGATAACGAGCTATGCAGTTGAATTTTTTTACCTTGCCTTCAGAAATTCCTAGAGCGCATTGTGTGTCCTATCCATCTCCAGCATTTTCTTCTCATCTCTTGTACTAATGGTGCTTGTCTCGTTCTGGTCATCAGTTCCACATGATTGAGCTTGTCAAACAGTTTCAATCCTTTTAATGTACACAACCATCTAGTTATGAAAGTCTGTAGCTTTTATTTGTTGTTTTTTGTTGTTCTCCTTGTTTTAGAGCCATACAATATAACTGACGACGTTTGAATAGAAAATTTGGATTTTTGTGTTGGGCCTAATTTTTTTTAAATCTCCATTTATTTCCCAATGCAATAAAAACACTTCTAGCTTTTTATTTTCTTATTTTGCTACCCTTGTCTGTCCCTGCAATGCATACTCATGTATATTTATAAGCACTATTACAAACGAGTAAAGTGACACATTGTCCCTGTAGTCCGGAGCACGTGAATTCTTTGGTACAAGCGCTATGCACGTAAATCAGCTGCGGTGGTAGCTCCATGCTCCATAAAATCTGAAAAGGGAAATGATCAATGAATGCATGACATGGTTCAATTTAATTCGATTCTAAAATAAAATCATTTGTATATTCGATTCTATGCGTACGTCGAACGAGAAAGTAAAATTATTCACATGTCCCTTCACGCAGTCTTATTTTTGTACTTCTCTCACTTTTGTTTATAGTAATGAGCTTCCATACACACGAGGCTAACTATTACATTTGTCTATCACTTTAGTTTATAGGATATAGCCTGGCCAGGAAAAGGATAATCTATTGTATTTGTCATATGCTCTACAAACGTCTAAAATATTGGCTTTATGAGTGTGATTTTACGTCGTTCAGAGGCAAGCAGTGGGCACATAATTATGTCTGGCTGGTTTCCAACCTCTTTCTGTAATCTATTTTATGGCCACCTCTCACACCCTTTCCCATCTCACACATCAGAGCGAATCAGGGACGCAAACTTAAAATCTTTATTGATCGGGAGTGGGACAATTATCAAAAAACGTGATGAAGTCGGAGACCCGTAGGAGAGTCACGGACATTTTCATGCTGCGGAAATACCGTTGGTCTTATAATGGTAGTGTTATCCGCGGACGTCGAGACTCATGGTAGCTACATAACCAGATCTGAAGTGGAGATCTAGGTCAACACAGTCTGAGCTTTAAACTTTTTATCTAACTGAATTTATATCGTGGTTTCTTACTCAACCTAAGCTAATCAACAACAGGAACTTGCAGTAAAGATGTCTAAAGACAATAAAATAACTTTACTTGGTGCAGTGGCTACGTGGACCATAATGCTATTCAGTAACACATACTGTGATAAATCAACAGAACGACGTTCATGTCTGCGTTCTCTAACCTAAGCGTTCGTTGGGGCATCGTTTCTTTTGAATACGTTCTTGTTTTGTTTCATATTAGTCTGTATTGTGTCATTGAAATGTTTTTTAGTGTCCATTTCTGAATATCATCTGCTCAGTGCATCTTTTAGCCAACCCTGTTTTTCCCACGTTCCTATGACAATCGATTTTCGTGCAGTATAGGACTATATTTGGACATGAGCCCTAGTATAACGGACTGTTTTTGTTGTTGTTTTTTTTCTTAACCAGCGGCGCTTGGGCTTTCAGCCCTTCGGCACAATGACATGTCATTGCGAGGCTGGGGATCCTGTGGACTTTCCTTCCAACCCGGTCAGGAGCTTCGCTTCTTCCCATCCACAGAGGGTTTATCTCACGAGCCGTTCAGTTTATTCAGTCAAAATCCCGGTCGGTGACACTCTTCAAATGCCCACGCCCGAGCTTGAACCTTGAACACCTGATCGCCAGCGCAATGTGGTAACCATTACACCAGCGCGGCTCCCATAACCGACTTGTAAGACTGTTGGAATTTGACATCAAACGTAAAGCTAGTAGAGATGGACGTATGAGAGGATGCATCCGTCGTGTTTACAACGAGCTACAGGAACAATTAGCATTCACACTCTTCGACATATACTGATGGAGACTGAGCACATATGGGTTTGCCCGGAGTGCAGTGATGTCAATTCTGTATAACAATAACAATAACCGACTAAGTTGAACGGGAGGCGCTCGCCAAAACGAGGCAAAACTTTATTTTTTTTAAAAAAGCTTGGTCTTTAAACGTGAAAATGCAATACGCTTTGTGAATTTTTATGTTTGTTAGATTTTATTTGGCTATCGGGACCGTTTCGGGCAATGTGTCATGTGTGATATGATCCATTGTTCATAGATGTTCCAACGGTCTTTCTGAATTGCCTTGTTTTATTGCTTGTACTTTTCGTTCTACTTCAATGTTTAATGTCCTTTACCAATTGAATAGCTCTTCTACTGTCGGTTCTGTTTATACATTCTTCAGTTTCTGTCAGATGTTGACTTTTTCATTTTTAGTTTGTTTATCATCACTTCACATTTGATTTCCTTGATGATAATCCCATATTTATTAGCATTCATCCTTAGTAATTTGTTCTTTAAAACGTATTCTTACGTTATGCAATGTCAGCATTTTAATTGTCACTAGTTCCCACCAGATATTTTTGGGTTTATTGATCATAGATTATGTATCCTCTTCTGTGCCAATCAGTTGGTTCATGTTTTCTTTACATTCCATAAATTTCTGCATGACAGCGGGATATCTTAATTTCCCCAAATAAACCTATTAGTTCTCTAAACAAAAAACTGGTTGGTTTTTGAAAGATTGGTTTTCTCCAGTTTCACTAGAAAACTTAGCATTACCAGGTCGATGTTTGTGTCAGCACCAAGAAATCTTCTGGTTTTTTTATTCATCCCTGCGCGGAGCCACTTGTGTGCTAAATTGTTGCCAGATTAGTTCTGCTGTATTCTAACGGGGACTAGCCAGGTGGCTGATCTCAATGCTTTGTATTCTTATTGTACTTTAGAGTACCAAGTTGTTACATCTGATACAATTTAGCTACTCTAAATCATCGGTCCCGCTCGTCATCTTTCAGGAAGGGCCGATCTCATGTCTCTGTGACTGAACATGACTGTCCTTTAGCCTACCAGTCGCCTTGTACGATTATTACACCTTTGTGCATCGTGTTGATTATATTTTGTAGTTTGTTCTAACAAGCATCAGTCCGCTCATCGTCATTATCTGTGTGTTATGATTAAAATTCATAACGTTTATGTCGATATAATAGGCAGCTCAACAGGGCTCCTTTTTTGTTTATTTTATACGGAGTCACTTATTAATAAAGGAAGTGACGTCATGCCGATATGGTTTACTGGCAGACGTGAACAATTTGAAGCAGAAGTGAGGTGATCGTCTGCAAGAAAGATGCGGCATGGGTTTTGAAGTGAGCGGACGTATGTTTTTTTTAGCTCCTGCAGTATTCTGTGTTTTTCCTGAATTATTCTATCACCAGGACATTAATATACTTAGTTGAGGTGTCCCTGGCTTATTCTAGTAAGGAAATGTGTGCATATTCATAAAGATGTCCAAAGGACTATATTAAAAAAGTTTGAAAGATTGCCAATGACTAGCGTTTGATAGGGAACGGACTGGACTAACACGTACTACAGCATTTGCCTTTGGGCCTATATATCTATTACCCTGGAGCTTTTTGTCAAGTCGATTAAAATGCATATGTGTAAACTTGTGAAGGGGGTGTTTGTACGCTCAGTGCATTTATGCTGATTTCGTGTTGTGTGACTGCCCCTAGAGTCTACTCGGCCACGGAGAACATCTCAGGAATATTTAACAATACGACATGTATCAGTTTTGAGGTTTAAGCCGGGACCTGAACATATTACGTGGAACTGTTTCCAATATCTTCAAGTAATTTTTCAAGTCGGTGGACTAAATTTTTTCAAGTGAAGAAGAATTTTCAAGATGTCGGTGCTGATCGGCTGCAAGTGTGAATACTGAATTTAACCCTTGTCGCTGCATATCTATTGAATCGTTGTTTCCCTGAGAGGCAGAAGCTGGACCCAGGAGGTTTTTTTTCATAAGACAGATAAGTGAATTTCTTGATTCATACAGTTTGAGTCTTGAAGAATCTCATTTGACAGGGTTTTTTTTTATATGTTCTATGAATATCTGTATCTACACGTTTGTGTGTGTCATAAGAGGTTTTGATGTTAATAAAAGTATAGGCTATCCTAGACAAATATGTGTATCAGAGGATACCAGGATAGTGCCAGATAAGAGACTGGTCTTATAAGTAATACCCCCTTCTCTGAAAAGAGCAAGGGTGTATAGACATCAAAGTGGGGTCAAGCTATGTAAGTTCTCAGAGAAGATGATGATGATGATCTAATACTCTGAGTCCCTAACTGCTACCTCTTTAGATCCCAAATTGAGTAATGATTATCTGTGTTGTGTTATTTGGCAAATTGTCTAGGGTAATTTATTTAATATAACAGGTATTAATTTCAAACAGAACTTTAACTTAATAAAATTATTAAGCAAGGCTGGATGAAATTTTATGTACAATTTAATTGTCCTGAACCTCAATCCTTTCAGGTCAGGAATACTCAAAAGCAATAAAAGGATATTTACAAATCAAAATAAATATATTGGAACATCCCTTCCATAAGGTAGATTGTCATAGGAATAACTACACACTCTCTGTTCGTCTGACGGTTAACGTCTGCTAACCCTGGCTTGTAAGTGTTCTTTATTTATTTGGGAGGTCTTATCTATTCATCCTAAAAAGGGTTGTAAACTTAGTATGGTTACTATTTAGTGAATTGGTGGATGAATTGTTACGGGCCTTTATAAAGGACTTATCTTATGATGTTGCTGCTGATTTTCATACACCACTGCAGGACCACAAACTTTGTAGCTCCTGACTGAGAAGATGGGATCTGACTCCAGTTATATGAGGAGCTCTCATCACCCACAAACTTCCTCTCAAGTGAATGCAGCCACGAGGTAATGACGTGACATAACCTGGAATAAAAGGACAACCACATTCCATGTAGAAGTCTGCCTCAATCCACTCACCCACAAACAACATTAAGTCTTACCCTTTTTCAGTTATTGTGCTAACAAGTTGCACAAGACCTAGAATTTCTTTGCCTACAGTCCGTTCCATGTGATCATTCTTTCTCTGTATTAATTCAATGTTAGTGTCCTTAGTCCATGCTTGGCTTCCGTATAATAATCATGTTAAGTACCAAACAGCATGTGACCTATTGATTACTTCATTCTAACCTTTCCTGTACGTTTATCACATGATCTTTGAACAGTGTGTCACTCCAGAAGAAAATAACAATTTAAACCATCACTAACACTTACTGTTGTAATTTGTTGCCATATTTGCAAACACTATACACATTTTTTCCATTTCGAACATGTCTGCAAAACTACACACATTCATAAATGGGTCAGTATGGCACAACACATTAGTTTCACTTTTTACTAGCACTCGAACAAATAGTCTGGTTATACACAGGTTAATAATTAATAAAATAAGCAAATATATATATATATATATATATATATATATATATATATATATATATATATATATATATATATATATATATATATATATATATATATATATATATATATATATATCTTTCTTACCCTCAGGCAAATATATATTCACACACACTCAAGCTGAACTGGCCTTCTAAGGGATCATAGAACTGCTCTCAGATCAGAAGGCAAAGACTTGGTCGTTCTGTCTTTTAGTTTCTGTCAGCTCGGTGCAGATTTTTGAATCGAATGGCTCAGATCGTACTTCCTTGTTACTATTTATAGAACTACATCCGCCCAATCAGAAAGACAGTCAAAATTATTTTTAGAGTCTATTGACTGATGCGAATCTGAGCGTGTTTGTAATACTATAGTTAGTTTTTGAGCGGGGAATTTGAGCGTGGTGTCATACAGATTAAAAATTTTTACGACAGTGTGATAGGCGGGTTGATTGGCGAGTGAACCATTTATTCACAATACCAATCCTATGGTCGTGAATTCTTGGTTGTTCTATAGGGTTTGGCGCATGGTTTTCTCAGATAGTGGGGCCGGCATTACAAAGCTGTGTGTTTACTGCTATTACTGAGCTTATCATTACCATTTCTGTTAGCTGTTTTGCCCTGTTTATTTGTAAATGTGTACTTGTTGTCAGGTTCATTGTATGTTATTTGGTTTACTCTTCATTATTGTTTGTAAAATAAATTGTGAACCTCATCTTGCTATCATTCATTTGTTAGATGTATTATATGTTGCGATATTGTGCTTGTATTGTCATAAGTGTGGTAGAGCCAATTTATTTTTCATTTTTGATAAAGTTCATGCATTTCTGCCTTGGTTTATTCATTCGTATTGTCTTGGGTTGGCTCTTTCTACTGTTCTCCTGTAATCTTGTTTGTACCTCTATTTTTTTTTGCTCCTAATATACCATCTATAGTTTAATGCAGTTGATTGATGTTGAGTGGTGGAATAATTGTTGCTAATATAGCTCACATATTGGAAATATATATTAATTATATTATTATTGGACAATTTGGAGTCACATTAATAGTGAATTATGGTACCTTGGAGTATTATAATAAGATTGGTAAAGACAATGGCATGGAGGGTGAGGCTTTAAAAACCTTTGCTTTCACTGAGCATGCAAAGGAAATAAAGAGGTTAGAGGACATAGCAAGAAATGACAGACTCTTGGCTAGAGAGAAGAGAGAGGAAGAATTAGCTGAGAAGAAAAGATTATATACAGACTCTTGGCTAGAGAGAAGAGAGAGGAAGAATTAGCTGAGAAGAAAAGATTATATAGGAGCATGTTATTGTTATGTTGAAAGTGGTTGCTCTTGGTCTGACTGATATTGGTCAATATTCAGGTAATTAGTTTTTGATGTTTTTTGTTGTTTTTTTAAGCAATGAATTTCCATTCTAAGGTAGAATATATGTCCCTCTTCAGATTTTATTTCCCAAGGCATTGTCCATCTTGTTTCACTTATCCCCAACACACGCCACCGATAACTTTCCAGCTCATGATTGAGTTCTTTCGGTTCTCTTGTTTGGTCTAGTGTTCTCATATTATATGTGGCTTGTGTGAAGATTTTACTACTGCAGATTTTCTCTGATGTACATACCATTTCCGTTCTGGCTTGCTACGAACAGTATGGTCGTTGTTAAAGCAGGTTGGGACCGATCCGTTGTGGTACTGACTGAGAATAGATTTCCCGAGTGCATAGTTTAAGGAGAAGATCTGTTTCTGGAATGAGAATTTTTTCTAGTCCAGCCTTTCTATGCGACTATAATTTAGTACAAGACAATCTTATACCTCCATATATATGTAAATATACGTTTAACTACACACACACAACTATGCTATGTGACAACAAGACACACAAACGTGAAAAACTATAGTAAATTGGGTATGGGTCTGACCAGCACACAAAGGTAAGTTCTTTTGTTGTTTATTATCATTAAACTTTACAACATCGAATATCTAAAGAAAGATCAAATAAAATCAGAATTTCATACATAGAAAAATAATAGAATACATGTACCCTCCACCTTATTGAGAAAAAAAAAGAACCCAACAAGTTAATAACCCCAAAGGTCAAAGGTTAGCACTATGTTACAGAATAGACAGTAAAGGAAAGTTCCTACTAAATGCTATCCAGTAAAGTAAACAATATTTAAGCAGAATCCAGATAATACAATTTCTCTGTAACAAAGAAAATATTCACTCTCTCTCTGTCATACGTGGCCACTCACTCGCTTCTTACCTACTCATGGTGAAAAATCTCTTGGACATACAATCCCTGAATATATCATTTCCAGTGTTTTTATCTTCCAAATGGCCCCAGTTCCTTTTCTAATAATTAAATTTTATATGGGGACGCCTAACTTGGTGGTTGATTCTTGGATAGACAAATGTCACCTCGAATAGTTAATGTAGAAGGAAATCGAGAGCTTGTGTTCACAGTAAACGTTAAAAAATACTTCCAGTATAGGGAAACATCTGGTTGCAAATAAAATGTTACTTGTGATGATGATGGTAAATCCTATCGGCTGGCTCTGTGGTGAGTGCCAATTTTGAAACAGCGTAACTTGCTGGATAAATCCGCTGATATGACTGTCAAAAGTCAGATAGTAATGTTATTTGCGTTACGCCACAGTAGGCTGATAAAAATTGAACAAATATCTAGGTATTGATAAGTCCAGTTAACTTTACAATTTACAATGTTAATTTGTCTCTTTGGTCAATCCTGTTCACAATTGAACTTGGGGACGCATAAGCCAAGAAGAAGACAATATTAATCAATCAGTAAATGAAGAAAAAGGACCAAATTAGACCGCTGGTCGCCCTTTGATCAGGTCTGCGAGGAATAAAGAACGTTTATGACAAAAATGCTACTATCTGAGACACGATGGGTTCACTGCAAGGGTCATGGCTGTTGAAGTGGGCGCAAGAGGGCTTGTGGCTGCATCAGTGTATGATCTATTGAAACTGTTGGGGCTGAACGGACAGTCGAGAACAAGGGCACTGAAGAGGCTTAGTGAAACTGCTGAAAAGGCATCAGGCTGGCTGTGGAACAACCGCAATGGGCAATGGAAATCGTGACAATAAACGCTGCGGTACAGAAAACTGTGATGAATTTACCATGATACAACGTTAAAATATCTCCAAAATTAACGATAAAATGTAGGGATAAAAATAATGCGTAAGATACTAGGAGACATGCTCGCCCATGCCCGCCTTTCCTGCCACCATTCAAATTATCTAGTTAGACGTGCAGACGGAACGTTTACCCTTTATAGACGGGGGGGGGGGGGAGGGAGAAATGAAACGGAGATCAAAAAAGGAAAGATATGACTGAACACGTGTTTGAAGTTCGAACGGCAAAAAGACGCAATTGGGGGTGAAAGGAAAAAAATTATCCTCCCTAGTTGACACAAAGTAAGGAAATGGACAAGAAAATGACCTTAGCTCTTATTCGAGACAGTCATTTCTTGGACGTTTTTCGATACTTGGTCTTTATTTGAATGCCGCGGCAAAACACATGAGAGAAGGTTCTCGAACAAATTTCAAAAACTAAACTTGAGAAAAAATATGTTTTTTCTTAATAATAGAGTTATGAAAATAAAACCTAGCTAGTTTGATAGCCCATCTTGAGCAGAGAAATAATATGCTTTCAATTATACAGACGGATAGATAATAAGGAAGATATTGACAAAAGATTGTATTGTTCATATCAGACGAGCGACTGCACTGTTAAACAATGTCACTAAAGTTTCAAAGATTTTGGCCTTGAGCATGCAAACGTAAAAATCGAGCTGTAATTAAAGAGAGGGGAAATGGTGGAGAATTGTAGCTAAAAATAACTTAGGAGGCAGATTCGTGTAGGAAATGCATGTAAAACCAAGCGTGTTTTTTATGAAAAATCAAGTAGAGACAGACGGACTAACAGACCGTAATACATACTTGACTGAGATTTGACTGAAGTGACTTTTGGTTGTAGATTTGAAAGTTAGGGGGGAAGTCGGCGATTGGTCAACGCATTTTATAGTAGCGGGACAGAGTTGTGAAATTTTGCCATTTGACATAAGTCTGTTCAGAGACGCAGTTTAAATTAATAGTGGTGTTGATTCCAGAAGAATACAAATATAGTGGGACGCCATCATACAGCCAGCAGCTCAGCTGAGTTTTGCTAGCAAATTTAACTGTGTTCTCAATTCTGAATTCTGGTAAGAATGAACAGTATTTATTTCGTATATTTTAATAATTCGAGTGATTGATACTGCCATATCATAAAAATGATTACGACAAGTAAGTGTTCGCTCTAGGTCCCCAGCCCAAGTTCAGGGTCTAGAGACATACATACAAAGAAAATATATAAAAACGCCTAAATAAAACTATGAAAAAGGATCTAGTGTTGAGATC
Source organism: Oreohelix idahoensis (assembly GCA_024509875.1). Classification (NCBI taxonomy): domain Eukaryota; kingdom Metazoa; phylum Mollusca; class Gastropoda; order Stylommatophora; family Oreohelicidae; genus Oreohelix; species Oreohelix idahoensis. The sequence goes on from JAMPIV010003325.1 coordinate 139,096, forward strand.
AGTGGAACATATCACCTATCTTATTCAATAGCAGGAAGCTATTGAACATATCTCAGATGCAATGTAGTCTTGGGGAACTAGTACTATGTGAAACCAACTGGGTAAGATGTGCTGTGTGGTCAGAGAGATCTGACCCAGTCTGTGTGGTGTTGTTGTGTAGTGTTGTGTGCAGAAGTGGCTCAGGAGGTAGAGTTCTGACACATGACCCAATACTTTTGTTTCAGAATTGTGAGTTTCTGTTTGGCACCAAAGCGGTGCCAAATGCTGTAGTGATATACACAGGTGTGGACCAGTGCAGTCTAACCTTGTGTCAGAGCAGCAGAATATTGTACTCCAGCACGGAGAGGAAGGGCCACCAGACTCCTGTACAAGATCGACGCAGTCGAGATAAGTGAGATCTGGCCTGCTGGACATTCACCAACAAAAATTACCAACGAATTATCAACAAATTTATCAACTAATTCACCATCTAAAGACATACCATTGTGGGAAAATAAACCATGTATTCATCCCCTAAGTCAATGGACAATGTTTGGTAGTCATAGACTGGGAGTGATGACACCACCCCAACAGCATATCTAGTAATAAGTTCTCCTGGGACTATCTTAATATAATTATTATTAACCAGTCATTTGAAATAATTAGGTACACATTTTCCATTTTATTATGTCATATGATTATGCATTCCATTTATAATTCCATAAAATTTCATCTGTTCTGACCAACAAACATTTGGTTCAGAACAAATAAATTTATCAAAAGATTTAAATTTTAAAACTAAAACAGCCTGAGTTAGTTCAGTGTGTTATAAAGTTTATTAATATTATTAGACTTATTAAATACCTGTGTGTGTGTGTGTGTGTGTGTGTGTGTGTGTGTGTGTGTGTGTGTGTGTGTGTGTGTGTGTGTGTGTGTGTGTGTGTGTGTGTGTGTGTGTGTGTGTGTGTGTGTGTGTGTGTGTGTGTGTGTGTGTGTGTGTGTGTGTGTGTGTGTGTGTGTGTGTGTGTGTGTGTGTAATCTACCACAACACATTACATATCAGTACCCTAGACTTTTAACGTAGCCACATTCATTAGTAAAAAAAGATATGTGTGAGGTCGTAAGTGGTAGTAAGAAGGGCCTTCTGTAATTCACATCTACATTTATCTCAGGAGCCTTCACAGCTGACCTCATACATCACACTAGGTAACATCAACCATACAATACCATCAAAATCCACTACAAAAACACCAATAATTTTTGTAAGTCCACAATACGCTGAGTTTTTAAGCGTACTAGTGAAAGGGCTGTGGGTGAGAGGCGACAGGCAATGTATACTATAAGGGGTGTCAGGAAGAATTTCATTGGAGAGCGCGCAGAGTCAAGTCTCATCGGCTTCGCGCAGGTGACTCAGTGTGTGGTCGTAGTTGTAATGTGCTACGGAGCGAACGGAATAATTTGTCTTCTCTTTGTTACTTTCACAATTGCCTCCACGGCTGGCGGAGTTGTGGATTAAAGTTGCTACTATAAGTGAAATGGGTTCATTTTCGATACAAGACAACAGGAGGCTGAGACGATTGGGAGTCGTGACCCAAGTGGGCCCGCCCCCCTTAGAGTGTAATGGAGTATGTAGTGCCGAAACACTTGTCGGACGGGGGGACTTCTTCTGATGATCAGATTGCTTCCTGTTGTTTAGCTCTGTAAAGAGTTTCCTATCATAGTTACATGGTCAAACCAGTGACGATCGGGAAAAGACCGATTGACTTCTGGAAAGACAGATGACACTGGGAAAGACTAGAAACCGGCTGACCGGGTTAGCACCCCGTAAGCTGTATTCAATTGCTGCAGGACCCAAAAATGATAGATGCCCCCAGGATTCACCGAAAAAGGGGGGGGGAAGAGAATGATGAATCCACAGGCACCTCATTGGAATCGACCAGGCCCGTTACACGGACTTCGAGCTCTGAACAACGGCTGGAATTTCCATGTGCCTGTGGTAGGGAATTCTCTACTCAGAGAGGAATGAAAATCCACCGAACGAAAAAGGGGTGTGGGAGGTCATCTGGGGGAGATCAACAGCGCTCTGTCTCGACGGATAAGACGTTAGAAGAACGCAGCCAGGAGTCAATCCACAGTGCTGAGTACATTCAAGTTGATCTGCCTGATGATGATCTCCCACACTTCTTGGACGGGAAGAGAGATGCAATCAAGTTTCCACCTGCCAGTGCAAAAGGGCTTTGGGAACAGCTGGACGAAGCCTTGGCAAAAGAGTTGGATAACAACCTGAAACAGATAACTTTGGAGAAGAAGCTTGAAATCTTCGGCGACATAATATATCTGCACTGTCGCAAAGTGTTCGGAGTGAGGGAGGCAAGGGAAAGTAACCCACCACGAAAAAGTAGAAGACAAATTAAAATAGAAGAAATCAGGAAACAGAAGAAGCATGCCCTAAAACTTTTCAAGAACGCAGTTGCCACAGAGAAGGAAGGGTTACGACAGGTTTGGGAGCACCTGAAAGGCCAACATAATGCCCTTTGTAGAGCAGAAAGGTTGTGCAGGAAAAGAAGGAAGACTCGAAGGGATAGGGAAAGATTCTTCAGGGAGTCCTTCAAGTGTGCCAAAGAACTGTTTGAGCAGCCACGGTCGGGTACACTTAACATCAAGAAAGAAGACCTGGAAGAACACCTTAGAATGACAGATGGTCGCAGAGATGAGCCTCTCAGCAGCATGGCAGGCCTTAAATGGCCGAGTAAGCCAGGAGCTGAATTTAACACCAAGCCACCAACAGTGCAAGAGGTAGAAAGCATTGCCCATAAAGCTCGGTGCAAGTCAGCTCCAGGTCCTAATGGTGTTCCATATGTGGTGTATAAGAAATGCCCTGAAGTGCTCAAACGACTGCTCCGTTTACTGAAGAATGCGTGGAAAACCCAGCTTGTAAGCAAGGAATGGAGAAAGGCGAACGGAGTCTACATCCCGAAGGAGCAAAATTCCACAGACATCAGTCAGTTCAGGCCAATCTCACTACTCAATGTGGAAGGGAAGATATTCTTCTCAGTGATGGCGAAAAGACTCACTACATACCTCCTGGCAAATGGGTACATTGACACTACCATTCAGAAAGGAGGTATCCCAGGTACACCATGATGTCTAGAGCATGCCACAATGATCTGGGAAGCAATCCAAAAGGCAAAGTCTGACAGAACAAACTTCCATGTAATCTGGTTGGATCTAGCGAATGCTTATGGATCCGTTCCACACCAGATGTTGTGGCAGGCCCTAGAAATGTATCATGTTCCACAAGAGATTGCAGCAATGCTGAAGCTGTATTTCGCAGGGTTTGCTGTCAGATTTTCTACCCGAGAGTACAAAACGAAGTGGATTGGCCTTGCAGTTGGAATTGCGATGGCGTGTACCATCTCTCCGATACTATTCGTGATGCTATGCAGGTAATCCTCAATGCGGCTGAAGGAATGGCTAAAGGTCCAAAGCTCGGTGGAATGTGTCACATGCCACCGCTCAAAGCATTCATGGATGACACAACAATTCTGACATCAGATGAACATCAGGCCCGGAGGATGTTAGAACACCTGGATGAGCTAGTCAGCTGGTGCAGAATGAGCTTCAAACCCAAGAAGTCGAGAAGCCTATCAGTCAGGAAAGGGAAGATAGCAGAGGACATATTCATGGTTTCCAACCAAAGAATCCCTACTGTCATTGAGGAACCTGTTAAAAGTCTTGGCAGGGTGTACGATGCCTCATTAAAAGACTCGAAGGCAGTGCAACAGACAATAGAAATGGCAAACAGAGGGCTACAGATCATAGACCAAAGCAGACTCCTGGGTAAGTTCAAACTGTGGTGCCTCCAGTTCATGTTGATACCGAAGTTGCTGTGGCCACTGCCTATATATGAAATAAGCACAAGTACAGTGGAAGCTATAGAGCAGAAGGTCAACAAGTTCATGAGAAAGTGGCTAGGGGTACCACCAGGTCTGTCAGACGGTACTGCAAAAAGTCAAAACTTCTGCTTCCTTTCAAGTCAGTTGTTGAAGAGTACAAAGTTGGAAAGGCAAGGCTTGCAATGATGCTACGCGAGTCAGCTGATGACGTGGTTAAGTCCATTCAGCCCACACTGAAAACGGGAAGGAAGTGGAGAGTAGAAGAAGCTGTTGATGCTGCCCACGAGTCACTCAAACTGAGGGAGGTAATCGGATACACACAAACGAATAGACGGGGATTTGGTCATGGAGACATCCGCTAGTGGTCCAAGGCATCAAGCAGGGAGCGGAGAGACATGGTAGTTCAGAAGATACGAGGAGCTGAGAATGATAAGAGGTTGCAAAAAGCAGTGCAGCAGGTCCAACAAGGCCAATGGACTACATGGGAAGGAGCCCTGCAGAGGTCCTTGACATGGAACGATATATGGCATATGGCACCTCTTAGGCTCAGCTTCATTGTTAGATCAATGTATGACCTGCTGCCGTCGGCCACCAACCTTGTGAAATGGGGAAAGTCGGATGATGAGCAGTGCTCCCTGTGCCAGGGGAGGCAGACACTCGAACATGTGCTCTGAGTGTGTAAGGTGTCATTAGGGCAAGGGCGATACACTTGGCGCCATAACAAAGTGCTAAATGAGCTTGCTGCGACAATAGATCTGGCAAGGTTGAAGGCGAATAGCAAACCCGGGCCGAGCGCCGCAAATACATACTTTCTGAGGGCAGGAAAGTCAGCACACGCCAAACCGAGTAAACCTGGTAGCAGTTTACCATCTCTTCTTGACTGTGCAAACGACTGGGAGATGGTGGTAGACCTTCCTGGACGAGGGGCATATCCAGAGAGTATCAGAAAATCGCGGAGACGGCCGGATAGAGTGCTTCATTCTTCAGCAACGCTTCAGCTCATACTGATTGAACTGACCGTTCCATTTGAATCCAGATTAGACGAGCAACATTCGTTCAAAGCGGCCAAGTATACTGATCTGGCCGCGGATCTGAGAGACGATGGGTTCCCTGCAAGGATCATGGCTGTTGAAGTAGGCGCAAGAGGGATTGTGGCTGCATCAGTGTATGATCTATTGAAAATGTTGGGGCTGAAGGGACAGTCGAGAACAAGGGCACTGAAGAGGCTTAGTGAAACTGCTGAAAAGGCATCAGGCTGGCTGTGGAACAACCGCAATGGGCAATGGAAATCGTGACAATAAACGCTGCGGTACAGAAAACACTAGGAATTGTTCTAAGTCCACAATACGCTGAGTTTTTAGGCGTACTAGTGAAAGGGCTGTGGGTGAGAGGCGACAGGCGATGTATACTATAAGGGGTGTCAGGAAGAATTTCAGTGGCGAGCGCGCAGTGTCAAGTCTCGTCGGCTTCGCGTAGGTGACTCAGTGTGTGTCCGTAGTTGTGATGTGCTACGGAGCGAACGGAATAATTTGTCTTCTCTTTGTTACTTTCACAATTGCCTCCACGGCTGGCGGAGTTGTGGATTAAAGTTGCTACCATAAGTGAAATGGGTTCATTTTCGATACAGGAGGCTGAGACGCTTGGGAGTCATGACCCAAGTGGGTCCGCCCCCTCCCCCCTCTCCCCCCTTAGAGTGTAAAGGAGTATGTTGGGCCGAAACACTTGTCGGACGGGGGGACTTCTTCTGATGATCAGATTGCTTCCTGTTGTATCGCTCTGTAAAGTGTTTCCTATCATCATCATCATCTCTTATAGCTACATATATGTACACGGACGGGGACAAGACGATCTCTTATCCTCTCCGTCAGTCCTGATTAAAGTTAAAATGCACACGGTGTCTTTAGCCTATCCTTTCGCGCGTCGCTTAGCGGGTGCAGGTTTGGTTGAGGTATGCAGCCTTTCCCTACCTGCCCCGGTCAACGATCAACGTACAATGTTAATTATTAGTTAGTTATCTATACGCGCACTTAACAAATATCGCCTGTCATTAATAGCTATTAGATTGTGGCGTCTGTGGGTCGTCGTATGGTATTAAATAACAGTCACTTATATAATTTCACAAAATGAAATATAACGTGAATTCTTTGGTCCACTATCAGTCGCGCCTAGCATATAATATCAGTCAGCTACCGTATCTTCTTGTGTGAGAAAGCGGGTGATGGAAATTTCATTAAACTGAACAACTGGTTAAAAAAATAGCTACGCGTTATTTATTTCACTAGTTCTAACAGCTAGAAAATCACATTAAATCACGTAAATGCTAATTTCTATTACCACAAATCAGAATGACAATCCCCACGAAATGCTATTAACACATCTTTCACAATGGTTCTAGACTACGTGTTTAGACTATCCGAAAAATTCTGAGCGACAACTGATATCTGGTTTGGGAAGCCACAGTTTATATATCGTCATGGTATTATGATCTCTAGAGGATGTTAATTTTCACATTACCATGTGAATCAGGAGAATCGTGAACATAGTTACCCAGATAAAAGGTTCTACGGTCGCTCTGTCTCAGCGGTGCTAATCGACATCAGAGACTTGAAACCGTGTAACGGGTTTCCTCGTAGATTTAGCCCTTTTCTGGAGATCAAAGATTTACCTCCCCCTGTATGTACGAACATCAAAGGGTCCTCGGGGAAAATATTTTTGCCCGAGCGACTCACTTCAAAAGGTCCGGTGTTATTCCACGTGCGTCTGTCTGATATTCGATGATTGACAAATCAGCTCGCGTGAGAAACTCAGGTAAACAAACCAGATTCGCTATCTGTTATGACTGGCAGGTCGCGGAAGTTGGTAAACTTTCCGTTAGTTTACGTTCAAGGAAAAGAGGCGTGGATTAAAAGTGAGTAATGCAGGCAGAAAAATGCGTGACTTTTTCTAGCAAATCATAGAACGCTAACGAGGTCCCGAAAGACTGTCAAATACTGTAGGCTATATTTCCATTATACGTCACACTAACTATGGCACTGCCTGTGTTCCTTTGTCGAGTTTCTTGGGCAAATGACTAAACTGGCGGGGCCCATCCAACTCCAGGCGATTAGGGCCCGTTAGCCTGGAAGCTCACAGCTCCTGTTTCCTGTCTTCACCATGTGGAGGTAGGTTTGACTTGTGTAACCGCAGGCTTCGTCAGGCTACACAATTTCGATCTTACGTTCTTACAAAAGTGAGCTAGCAGATTCCAACACTAACGGCTGTTGTGCCAGACGTTTTAACAATTTACAGACCACATAGTGACATAAGGTTGTAGTATTGTTCGTTGCTAGATAATTAATATTCATAAAACTGACTATTAATGCTGTGAAGCTAATAGTTGAGGAAAAGTATTAACCGGAAAGAGTGTGGGTAGGGAATGGTAAAGCATTTATGGCTTGTTTTCTGTAGTGAGTGTTTCATCCTGTTGTGTTCACTCGTGTGAACGATTTATGCGTGATGTTTGGCAAAAAGAGATCTGTTAGCTGTTCTCGTGTTTTAGGAGTGAGTGAGTGAAATGACAGTGAGTCGGGCTAAGATATGTAGAGTTGAGTAGTCGGCTGAGAGATTCCGAAGTGTAGAGTTGTGTTTTGAGGTAGAACAGTGAATGTTGTCGACAATGGCCATTTCTGTGTGCTTCGGGGTTTTTCCAAAGGAGATTTAGATAGAGTGCTCTAGTGATATGAGAGCTGAGAGAAGCATGTGAATATGGGCGTTGGTGCAGCTGTGTATATGAACCACCCACAGTTTGTGTTGATCGGCCAGAGGTACCTGTATTTGTTGCACAAGTTCTTTGGTTTGGTTTGGTTTGAAGGACTATCTTCATTGCACACGGACAACGTCATCAGTGCTCCGATTTCCCCCTTAGATAACCCAAGGAGGATCTCAGCACAGTCCACGAACACCGTAGCACCAGCGAGAATCCCAATGTGTATATGTAGAAATAACACATTCTATAAATATTTTTGTGGTGGGTAGGTTTCTAATGTTTAAATTGTGCCAGGGCAGCGGCCTGATAGGCCTTCTCTTTACGATTTCCAACTGCCGTGAGATTTTTGACGTGCGCAACGTGCACACGGGACCTCCTATGTTTTTCGCCCTTATCTGAGAAGGCTAGACATCCGATCTCACTACCCAGGAGACCAGGGGGGAGTATGACATTATTATGACTACTGGTTCTAAAAAGAAAATTTCCATAAATTATATTTCCTCAACTGGGAATCGAACCCGGTACCTTTAGAATTCGAGGCGGACGCCATATCACTTAGCCACTCCGACCCCCGAAGTTTCGGCGAATTAAATTGTGGTACTGCTGTATTCAACTCATTTTTTGATGTCTCAAACATATATAAATGGCAGTGTCCTATGCTGAATATCTGTCCTTTCAACCAGAAATACACTGTGTGTTAAAATTTATTTTTTTTAACGAAATCTGGAGGACTGTGAATGGTGCCAGTTTTTTGCCACATTGAATGAATAAAGAATATTTGTAATGTAACATAAGTGGAAGTAGGAGAGCTTAGACGAAATTACTCTCTCGATCTTCGTGGGTGTCTGGCCGTGAGGAAAATTTCCAACTTATGTGCCAATGGATGTAACATTCAGTTTGTGACAAGCTAGCTTCGTGATGAAAGGAGGCGGATGGTGCTCTTTCAACTGTTTTGCTGGGGACTATTTAATGGGGCGTTTTTCTCGTTTTGTTTTGGTTTTATTTTTTTTTGTCGAGCCAAGAAAACAAAACTCAGTAAACTTAAATATTCAAGAAAATTCCAATCTACAGTATCTGCGTTTACGCAAATAGGAAACTTATACTCATAAAACCAACGGGCTGATTACGGAAACAACGACGAACGGATTGATTTGTCGTTGCCCTAAAGACGCCATTAGGCGTGATGGGAACAACGGCAAAGAAAATCTATTCGCTGTTGCCCTTAAGACGCCACTAGGCGTAGTGGCCACTGACTGCTTTGCCGGTCGTTGGCTAAGGATGGAAGAAGAAGAAGAAGAAGAAGAATACTCATAAAAGATAGTCCTATAGCAAATACTGCCGTAGGGGAGAGAAGTATTATTAAAGACTTTGCTGTACGAGATCCAGCTTTATGAGATCGAGTAACCAGTTCTATTCCTCGCAACCTTTGTCTGCCCTAACTCGACAACAGAGTCAGGTAAACATTTACACCTGGGTAGACTGAAGCTTAACGCTAGAAGGTTTCTATCTTGTAGTCATACCTTATAATACACTTGTAGTCAGCCGTGTAAGTTATGTTAATATATAAAAGACATTTGCTAAAAATCAGTATTTCATTATGTTTACATGTACAGTAAACTTGTAGTCATCGGTTAGAATACATGTGTAGCCATACGTTGTTTTTCCCGGTCTGTATTTGGGTTTCTCCCCAGACTTTCTATATGAATACTACCTGTACATTTTTCACAGTTATTATACATGACTATAGCTTATCTGCCATATAAAGGTCTCGGGTTGGGGGGTGTTTCCAGCAGAGATAAAGAACTACGATTTATCTACTGTCCAATCAGGGCCTAACACCATATTCCCAGTATGCCTCAATGGGCGTGTAACGGGATCCTTTACCTTTTCCTTTACCATCAGGACACGATTTAATTTGAGGTTAGTGCATGGGGCTGGTAAATGCTGCAGGGGCGTATGAATGCTGGGTTGGAGGCTTCCTACAGCAGTGCTCCATGTTACATAATGAGCGAACAAGAAAATAATGATGACTATAAAACGTATCTGTTTTATTGCAGTATTGTCACATGACATCTAACAGGCTTTTTAATAAATCTCTTTATAATTAAAATCTCATTTTTTGTTTCTCAGTTGTTTTTGTAACTACAATATATAGGTTTATTTTTCCTAACCTTTCTATATCTGCTTTTTCCAGTCTTTCTTCATTGCTATTGCCTATCTGTTTTCTCCGAGTCTCTGTTCTTAACAGCCAATATGTATTTTCCCAATCGTTTTATACATGTTCCCTACCCCCAAATCTTTCTATATCTTTTTTTTATGTTACGAAAACTTTTCACGTTTTAAATAAATGTCTGTTTTCCCTAGTTTTTCTACATGCTGTTACTATATTTTTAAAAACGTCTTCCTTCAAGACTATAACTTGTCACTTTTTCCCCAATCATTCTATGTGACCTTCCGTTTTTCTTTTGCAAAACTCGTTACTTCCAACAACGTCGTTTATTATTCTTCCCGATGTCTTATCGCTTGTACATGCCATACGCCTTATCGGAAACTCTCAGACGTCTACTTGAATATTTTCAAAGACAGTAGTGATCAGCTTCAGGCTATTTGTGTCTCTATAGAGTTTTTTCCACGAATGGTACTGGTGACAGCCATATGTGATTTCTATGTTTTTTTTCATAGAATGTTGATCATCGGCATACATAGTGTGAACGTTGGCTTAAGAAGGAAGGATCAACAGAAGTGGAAGATTTGGTGGTCATCAGCATTACCCTTCCGCTTCACAAGAAACGTAGGACCTCATGACCTTTGCCAAGACTTCCTGTCCTGCGTCATCTGTTGAAGGTCTCCCTTATATTGTTCCTATGCCAGTATATCTGTCTCCTCTTCCCGTCCCCATTTGTCTTTCGTCCTCCTGCTACCTCTACAACCCTAGAGAATGCTAGAACAAGAACCACCCTGCAATGGCCACCCACTGGCTTCATTAACGCGGGCTTTTTCTAGGCTGCCTCCTGGCCTTTCTTAATTGATTACCTCCCTCTGTTTGGGATGGTAGATGTGATCAGGTTTAAACTATTTTGTTCAACATGCACTTACTGACTTAGCTCAAACAAGTAAAGTTACTCTTAATTTGTCGATTATCGATTTCTAATCTTATCCGATTACATTGGAGCCTTTATGTGTGCTGCGCGGATGAATTTAGTTTTACATTTATAACTTTCCGGCTTAAATAAAATTTTAAAAAACTATTTTTATCAGAAACGCAGCAAGGATATTGACAAATTATATCCAAGAATTAAGAAACTGATGACAATTGCGTCAAGCTGTTGGGTTAGAAATTTAATATTAAATAAGAATTATAAGTTTTTTTTTTTCTTTTATTACAACATTATTTGTCTGCTTTGACCTTCAAATTGTTCAAAATATTTATTTACACGCACTGCTTACCATTCTAAATTCCTTATTTATTTTGTAACATTTAATGGTTTATTCATGTTGTAATATTTATTTCACTTGATAGCTCAGTAGATTAGTTTTGTATTTTCTTAAACTTGACTTTTACACGTTTTATTTATACTTTTTCTTCGTGCTTCTCTTCCTGGCAGCAATAATTGTAACGCACGTAATATTGGGACAGCGTGTTTACAATGTACATTTGCTGTTGCTCACAGACAGACGCGAATTATCCAAGCAATGTTTATTTAATTTAGGTAAATAAGTTATGGAGTAAAATTTAGTTTTCTTTAAAATAACTGTTAACTCTAGTATTTATAAAGTTGTGCACCAATGTAACCGTAACAATCTGAAGAAGTGTGAGCCACAACCTTCAGTAAAGTGAGGCTAAATTTATAAAAAGAATATAGATACATCAGTCAAACTGGTCATGGAATAAATGCTAAGTATGTACAAGAGCAGAATACGTTGTTCCTTTTATTAATATTTAAAAGACACTGTTACGCACAGATCATTTTTTCTAAAGTCATTGTATGATCATTTTTTTTCCTCAAGACATTGTATGATCATTTTTTGCTAAAGACATTGTGTAATTAGATTGACTGGAATGTACACTTTAATTTTTTCGGTCAAAGCTACATAACTCTGGATAATTGAGATTATCATTTAATATGATGTTACCTCCTCTTGTGTCGAGACACGGGTCGGTCCATATTTTTTGAACGAAGTGTGACCATTCTCCTTATTTGGTAGTATTGGTCAACTGTTGTTGGAATGTCTGAAACCTGTGTTGAGGTCTCTGTTCATGTCCATATAAGGCTCGATCTAGTATAAATCTTATCTAGAATGTTCCTAGATCGTCTTGTTTGATTCTTCATTCATGAGTATGGGTTCTGCGCATGTCCGGACGCGAGGCGTCTGGGAAGTTTCTTTATCTTTGGAGTCGATGAAAGGTTGTGAAGCAAAGAAGACGCGTTAAGGCGTCTCTGTGATTTTGTTAGGGAATTAGGAGCCTTTTTGTGAGTTAGTTAGCTTACAAGGTCCTTCCCTTGAGTATTCAAATCGCCTGGAGGCGTATGTTTTCTGTGGTGTGGATTTTCGAACGAAGGTAATGCCTCATTTACATCCAATCTGTAACTTAACTTTATGTTTGACAATGGTCGATCTCTGCTCACGTATGTTTTACAGAAAGGAAGGTTCTTCTATTAGAAGTCACGCCCCAGGTATCTTCATACCTGAGATCTATATGTACACGGGTCATGCTCAGCCCGTAGGACAGTCTTATGTTCTATGAACGTCGCTGTGTGTCAGCGATTACGCCTACGTCAAGGTTAGACTTAGGAATGCCTGTAAAGGTCAGTTCGACCTGCACTCCTGGAATGCTATCCTCGTGCGACTTATGATTTGACTCATTTAGCACATCTGAACAGTAGGAGGATTTTTTGATGTACTTTTGTATTTGGAGCCAACAATATAATTCCTTGGCGCCATATCATCATTTTGAGAATATGCCAAATGCATTGATGAACTATGTATGCTGATATTCGTGAATGTCATGACTTTGCTCTATTGTGAACTGGATGTAACGTACCTGTACTCGTGGCGTCAAAAATAAATGATGAAAAAAACGTCAAGAGCAGTTTGCCCATTTATGACTTCACATGTCGTACCCTATGTGCTGTAACCCTATGAACTACATCACTATTATACACAGCAACAACAACAACACAAAACCAGATAAGACACCCTACATCTTGAACTATAATACCTGGTGTCGATAGGGGTGGTACTGTGACGGGGCGAAAGATTTTCCAACGAAATTGGACTTATACCTATAACGTCCATGGTGGTCAGTTCTGCCATTATCATTTATGAAGCAACACGATAGCGGCCTTATCACCAAAGAGGAGAAAGCCCTAAATCCACCCTTATCAGACACCCACATAATAAGTGGTATCTGATCGTGACCTGTTTGTGGCTGACATTAAAGTATAGCATGTCAACAACTCATATCTGTGCTACTTGTTCGTTACTCCAATTTCAAGATTCTTTTACTATGACATCTGCAACCTTGCCAAAAGTAGTTCTTGAGTAAAGATATTCTACTTTCTAAACTAACTTTTACTCTAAACATTGGGCCATAATTCGCGAATCAGTACGGTAGATTAGGGAGCCCACGCCACACACTTACACGTCCTGGTCCATGTGTAACATACTATACACAATTTTTTTTATTTAACTGTAGTCCATTATCAGTTTGTTTTTAAACACTTCATGATAAATGTTTCTACCTTATTACGGTATTTAATAGTTTGTAAAAATAAATAGTTAGCAATTGCAATTTCCGCATCAACAAGAGGACAAACAGCTGATAGTTTTAGACAAGGCGAAGACTTAACTACTGAAGATTTTAAAAAAGTAGCAAAGTCTTACAAGGAATATGTAAGTGTCACATAATTTTTGGGACGATCTCTTGTCCTCTCCGGACGTATTCAGTTACATTTGTTGGGCGTACTGATTACGTGAAATTTCCGTGGTCGGCATATTTCTTTCTCTGCTATCAAGCAGATATTAGCTATTTTCTAATCAATTGTACACTCTCTTCGGTGATAATTCGTCATGTTACTTTAAGCTTCTCGGCTTTGCTAAGATTAAGCACAGGTAAAAAACCCAGATGGGCTTGTCAGTTTTCGTACGGTGACCGAGCGTTGTGTTTACCTAAGGCGTGCCGGGCGATAAATCATCCGCTTGCGGATAGATTACAGACAAGCACTTGACAGTCAGAATGTTGTAATAAGCTTCCGGCAGAATTATTACGAAGATAGTATTTGAGATAAAAGTAAGAAGTTATTTGTAATCACTGAAGAGAATAGTACGGAAATCTCACTTCCATATGTGGAAGACATTAAAGCACAGATATTTCCTAGCGGAAATATTTAGGGAACGGCAAATACCCCTGTTGTTTCCGTAATCGAAGTGACTGGCAAACGGGTGATCAGCCCGTTGGTACTTCCATATGTGGAAGACATTAAAGCACAGATATTTCCTAGCGGAAATATTTTGAATTACCCCACCAAAACACACCGGTTTTGAAACGATTGGAAGGCATTCGAAACATAGGAAGAACAAAATTCCTGACTGGACCCTATCTAAATCGTAAATTAAAAATTTAAAACAATATATATTAAACACAGGATTTTAATGCACTAAAAACCCAAAAATAATTTGTCAAGGAGTTTATAGTTTGCAGTAAAAACGTAACATAAAATTGACAAAAAGCCTGGCGCGCTTAAGCGCTCATCATATATTTTATCCAGAGGTGTCTAATGAAGTATAAAGCAGAAGTTAATTTCATATAGAATCAGCGCCCCAGGCGTTTTGTTGTGTGTATGTCTGTTGGAAGAAGTTTCAACATTTCTCTCAAGAGAGACAATCTTGTTGGAAAGAATACACCTACATTATATGCAGTTATCGCCCTTTTCCGTGCTGGTACAATACAAACACAAACAAATGATTATTAATTTTAATTTTATTACACACTGCCTAGATGTTACCCACACAAAAAGTGTCAGTACACACTCACCCAATGTTACCCACACAAAAATGTCAGTACACTAACCAGATGTTATCCACACAAAAAATATCAGTACACACTGACCAAATGTTACCCACACAAAAATTGTCTGTACACACTGACCAAATGTTACCCACACAAAAAATGTCAGTACATACTAACCAAATGTTACCCACACAAAAAAGGTTACTCACATAAAAAATGTCAGTACACACTGACCAAATGTTACCCACATAACAAATTTCAGTATACACTGGCCAACTGTTACCCACACACACAAAAATGTCAGTGCACAGTGAGCAGATGCTACCAATAGAAAAAAATGTCTGTACACACTGCCCAGATGTTACCCACGAACAAAATGTCAGTACACACTGACCAAATGTTACCCACACACAAATGTCAGTACACACTGACCAAATGTTACCCACACAAAATAGGTCCGTACATACTAACCAAATGTTACCCACACAAAAATCGTTATACACACTGACCATATGTTACCCACACAAAAATGTCAGTAAACACTGACCAAATGTTACAACACACAAAAATGTCAGTACACGCTGACCAAATGTTACGCACACACAAGAATGTCAGTACACGTTGATCAAATGTTACCCACTGTCACAGAGTGCTCGAAGATTGTGTCTAGATTATTTTGAAATTCCTTACTTTTCTATTCCTTCACATTTTGTCTGTTTTCTCTACGGAAATATTTGCACCTGCGATCGTTTCTTTAGCTGTTTTTTCAAGTCCTCACTAATAGTCCTGTCATACTATCCAAATTCTATCTTCTTCAACTAAGGCACTTAAAGAAATTTCTTTAGGGACGTCTATACGATTTATTCGCTTAGTCGAAACCAGTGGTTCCCAGAGTATCATATTTCCGTGTTCAGTGGTCAGCTGGAGACCGCCCAATAAATCTTCCGGCATGGCTGAACGAGAGACAGGAAATAATTAACTCTTGGCGTGGGAATCAGGAAATGTTTTAACTTCATGCGAACAAATGCTGAGTTTTAGATCACTTGCTGATTAACCGTTGGAAGACAACGCACGCTTATAAGTTATAGAATAGAAGCCTCATACCACCTCATACCTACAAGTATATGTGATTGAGAGTACTTACTTACTTACTTAGTCGTTCCCCTTCTACCGTGAGGTGTAGAGGTAAATTGAGAGTAACGCTACTCAAATTCTATTTCTTAAGCGGTGGATAAAGTCCTGAGCGGTAAGCAAACTCTCAGTATTCGCTTTATTAGTTAACTCTAATACCAAGGGATTAGTTAATGGATGTAAAGCGTGAAATACTTAATATTGTGGTTTTATTTCTTTACATTAGATTAATAGCTATTTTGCATTTATGTATTATGAATGTTATTAATGCATTATAATTATGTAAGTACTGGCTGATATGAGAAAGTACTACAAGCTAATTGTATTAGGAATGTGATGAAGAAAACTGTTGTGAACGACAGAAGAACCATGTTGTTCAATGGACGAGTGAATGAAATATTCCTCCAATGCAGTCACGCATGAACGCACACGGCCAGGCGTCTGCTTATAACAAAGGTTGACCTGACTGACCTGACCTGATTGTGAGACTACCGATAGACAGGAATTTGTAAACAAATGGACAGTCGCCTTTAAGGAAAAGACTGATGTTACGGTTCAGGTAAATATATTATTAGGCACCATTCTGAGACGAAATGTCCAGAGTGGCTGTAGTTAATATATCTGTAAAACAAGCAGAAGATTGATTGCCTGTATTGTCTTCCACAGCCCAGTTGCAGAATCCTAGCCAATTTCTGGATTTTGATTGCTGTAAATTGTTGCGAGTAAACCGCCTAGTTGCTCTATGCTACAGAGAGAACTAGTGCTTACATCTCAAACCCTCTAGCGGTGATCACAAGTCAGCAACCCTGAGCAGTCTACAGCATATAAGCCTCCAACACATCGTCAGCACCTGAACAGCATAACGCAACTTCACAACCAGGTTAACGAAAAGCCTAGTCATCTCTTGGACTGTAGCCCCACTGAATCAAATTCTCCAGTTGGTAATCCCTAGCTACTGAGACGCCCAGGAGAAGTCCAAGCAGATAAGTCTACTTAAAACCCAGACAAAAATCAGAATTCACTTATCCACGAAATAGCCATAGGAATAAACTTTCGTCAGTGATGAAAATAGCCTTTTATTCTTATCTGAACCAAAGACACTGATAGTTCTAAATTTCCTAGTATTTCTTTTTCAAAGTACATGTCAACATTGATTTTATTTTCTACTGTAATTAAAGTAATTATGTACATTCTGTCACTCACCATCATTCGGAGTTTGACTTAGTAGATTGTATGTTCTGTTCAGAAAAAACATTCTCAACCCTCTTTGTATTACTTGTTACTACTAGTTCATCTTCAAAAAGATTTGAGCAAGAAAGAGTTAGTCGTCGCCAGAAAAATACAAGAGTTGGTAGTCTAAAAGGTGAGAGAATCACTGACACCAACCTGTGCCCTTCTGTTAACTCTTTCCCTCAACACTAGCTCATATCTGTGAAAACTAGTGTCTAAAGGTCTATGTGCTTTCTACACATCTTCCTTACTATACAAAACTCTTTATGCGACAATTGAATTCTCATTCAACGTCAATTGGAGTGCACCATAAAAATATAACTGCGACACCCACACAAACATGTCAGTACACAGTGACCAAATGTTACCCACACAAGTAAACGTCAGTGCACACTGACCAAATGTTACGCACACAAAAATTGTCTGTACACACTGACTAAATTTGTGTGTGTGTCTGGGGCTAATGAAGTTTCAAGAAAGACAATCTTGTTGGAAAGAATACACCTAGATTATTTGCAGTTATCACCCATTTTAGTGAAGTTTTTTATACAAACAAACAAAATTAATATTAATTTCAATTTTATTAATTGTATTAATTTTACGATTGATTATTGTATTGACATGTGGAATACACAACTATGCCAATTTTCAGAGCTATTGCTCATATGGAAGTGATTGAAAAATCGATTGCAAGATTTGAAGGTGACACAAGGGTGACATACGTTGCAAGTTAAAGAAAAGCCTGTAAAAAGTACTTGAGGCGAGGGGTGGGTGGGGGGGGGCGGGGGGGGGGGGGGGCGAAGTGTAACATAACCTAACCCTTTAGTCAAATTAGAAAACTGTGAAAATTCACCTCGCTCCAAGAAGACAACCAGACCTTGCCAGAGTTAATTATAGCAGCAGATTTCATTTACCAGACCGTACCTTGTTTGAGCATCTTGAGGACTTAGAGCCCAGGAAAACGATACCATTTTAACACGGAAAACCGGAATCTGAGGAAACTGTAACATAAAGTCAAAGTGGGAACTTATTGCTAAAATCACAAAGTCAAA
Source organism: Oreohelix idahoensis (assembly GCA_024509875.1). Classification (NCBI taxonomy): domain Eukaryota; kingdom Metazoa; phylum Mollusca; class Gastropoda; order Stylommatophora; family Oreohelicidae; genus Oreohelix; species Oreohelix idahoensis. Next base: position 157,141 of record JAMPIV010003325.1, read on the forward strand.
GTGGGAACTTATTGCTAAAATAACAACACCACTGACCACGTGTAAGAGGCATCGTCAAGCTGCCCTAAACTATTTCTGTTAGCCAGCAGTCTGTGAGCCTAAAGATTGGCGTAAGCTGTACATTTTACATTCTATATTTTCTATTATTAACATGTGAAATAATATGTATATATTGACATGTGAATATTAATATGTGAAAATTGTTAGTGGATGTCCAAGTCATACGAGGCTGGCAACCTCAGCATAGAGAATAATGATTTCATGAACCACCACTGCAAGGGCTGGTGACTGCTTTATTGCGAGTTTCATACAGAGAACCAAAATCAGAGGTAGTCCCAAGTTCCATATGGAGCAGGGAGCGAATGTTGACAGAAATGCTGTACATAATCTATATTATTAACATTTTCAACCAGTGTAGATGTAAATATAAACATATTCAATCTATATTGTTAACATTTTCAAACATGGTAGATGTAAAAGGAAACATATCCAATTTATATTCTTAAACTTTTCAACCAATTTACAGTTAAATATACATCTATTCAATTTAAATGTAAAGAAAGTTTTCGCTCAATGGGATTAAGATTAATTCTCATCGAGGCTAAAGTTCTGAGATACATGGGATGGTGGAATAAGAAGAGAGGGACACATAAGTGTGTGTCAGGAAACGCAAAGATGGTATTTGTTCTCTTCCTTTGTAACACTAGTTGGTGGTACTAGTTGAGGGTACTATCTCTGGAACAAGTGAGGGTATAAGTAGCCTGACGTCGACGCTAGACACCATCATTAGACGGGTTTTAGAGACGCAGGACCAGCTTGGTAGTTACTCCCTGACACTTCTTGGAACGCGCTACAACTTTTAAACTTGACCAGTGACGAGTGTGATCAAGTCTTCCATCTACAAAGAACCAAACATCAGCTGGAACAGAACAGACAAACTCATTGGCAGCTAAGTAGAAACATAAAAGCTGCCAAGTGAACTATCCACATTTTAACTCCAAAACATAAATCAATGATGACTATTGTTTGTTAAAGAATTATTCATGTTTATAACTGTTAAACATAATTTATTGTTAAATGTGTTACTTGTATAAAGACAAATCTAAAGTGAATTTAATCATTTTGAATGTACTACAACCGTATGTCTCAGTCAATTTCTTAAATACACTTAAACAGAGCAATATAATAATAAGAATAATTTCGTTTTTTTTTTTTTTTTTTTTTTTTTTAACCAGCGGCACTTGGGCTTTCAGCCCTTCGGCCCAATGACATGTCATTGCGAGGCTGGGGAACCTGAGGACTTTCCTTCCAACCCGGTCAGGAGCTTCGCTCCTTCCCATCCACAGAGGGTTTATCACAGGAGCCGTTCAGGTTATTCAGTCAAATTTCCGGCCGTAAACATTTCTTCAAACGCTGACGCCCGGGTTTGAACCATGAACACCTGGTCGCCAGTACAACGCCGAAGCCATTACACCAGCGCGTTGAATTAACTCAGCTGGGGGCGTGAACGAGCTAACGAATTATAAGAACATCCTATCCTTCACAAAAGTTGACGTCGGATACAAGAGTTAACATTTGCTCAGCCTCATGCAGCATTGTTCTCGCTTTTCTGAATATCTTGTTAAAACTGCATTGAGGTAGAAGCATCATTATCCTTCTATCTACAACTCTGGCCAGAGTAATCTTGTGCGAAGGTAGACGCCTTTGTAGACCCAAATTAGTTACTCTTGAGTTCTGGCCATTGTTGGACCACTACTGCAGAGCTAAGGGGAGGCAACCCTTGACAGTATGGATGTTGCATGGAAAATTCCAGGAAGCTATTTAGCCCGGTAAAATTATCATTCTTAGTCCAATTTATGTATTTACTTACTTAAGCCTCCTATGTTCCAGGGGCTCGTAAGCCAGAAATAAATTATCTCCAGCCAATCGATCCTCAGAATGTTTCCTGTGTTTTTTTTTTTTTGTTTTTTTTTAATTTGTGGTCGCGTGTAAAGTACACCTTCGACATATCCTTGTTTTAGATTTAGTTTAGCTTTCACACACAGAAAAACGTACTTGGTGCCTTTAAAACTGGAGGTTTCTGACAGTCAGCTCAGTAATGTAGATGTTTATACAAATATATTTTATATGGCCACTAATGTAGATGTTTATACAAATATATTTTATATGGCCACTAATGTAGATGTTTATACAAATATATTTTATATGGCCACTAATGTAGATGTTTATACAAATATTTTTTATATGGCCACTAATGTAGATGTTTATACAAATATATTTTATATGGCCACTAATGTAGATGTTTATACAAATATATTTTATATGGCCACTAATGTAGATGTTTATACAAATATATTTTATATTGCCACTAATGTAGATGTTTATACAAATATATTTTATATGGCCACTAATGTAGATGTTTATACAAATATATTTTATATGGCCACTAAAATGTAGATGTTTATACAAATATATTTTATATTGCCACTAATGTAGATGTCTCACCAAGAGCTGACGCTCAGTGACAGTGGATCAAAGTCAAGTTAAGTCAATGTAGATGTTTGAGGACCCTATTCCATGACGATATAAAACAATAGCTGACGAGTCTTTGCTTAACACTTTTCTATTAATGCACACCTGAAGTCTTCACTCTGAAAGTAGGTGTCTTCGCTCTGAAAGTAGGTGTCTTCGCTCTGAAAGTAGGTGTCTTCGCTCTGAAAGCAGGTGTACACAAAGGATACCCCTTAAACCATTAAAAAAAAAAAGAATAATTCGCTTTGTGACAAATGTTAAGACAGTACAATTTCACTGAATCTATTTTAAACAGTTTTGTGTTGTTTGTTGTGGAAAGTGTGTGTAATTTTTAATACGAAGAAATCCACACTTACGGGATTAGTGCTAGTATATATCTTGTTGGCACCATGCAGCCGTAGTGGTCTGTGTGGAGCGAAGGAAAGAATAGGATTATATCAACCTCAAGCATGTCGTACAAGGCGACTAATATGAAGTTGCGCATGGGACTGGCAACTTCATCATGTAAAACAAATTGCCACAGAAAACACTGAAGCAAGATCATATAAATATTTAGTGCAGGCTTCCTGCTAGAAGACCAGCTGTAGTGGTGGCTCCATACTCCGTGAGGATCGCAAAGGAAAATGGTAATAATGATGTCAAATGTTGCTACCGGGAATGAAAAGAGAGCAAAGAATAGTTCAATAGTGATCTTCCATGCATGTAGTCAAAGACAGAGTTGTGTATGGGACAGTCAACCACATTTTGTTGAAAAAAATCTTTGTAAACTTCAGACAGATCATAATCAAGTCAACAAGAGTAGCGAGTTGCTTATTTACTCTTTCATACGTCAGACTTTGTTTCGTTACCCTGTTGATAAGTATTGAATATTATTATAACTCACGACCAACGCAGGTTCTTATATAAATAATACACTTACCGAAGTATGTTGCAGGCACATGTAAGAAATAATGAAGTAAAAAACTAGACAACAGAAAACAACAGAAGTAATCGGCTTATCGTGATTAGCATTCACTCCCGCTGTTAGACAGATGATCCTGAGTTCAAGTCCCCTGTAAGCCTATCAAGTCTGTTGTTTTTCTGGTGTCTAGTCTTCTAATTCTTTTTTTTTTTACGAGTGCCAGCAACATACCCCTTTAAGTGTATTATTTATTTTCTGTTTACACGCCTCAGTTTTCCCTCTTTATGTATTTCAAGGATCTTAAGGAGAGTATGTTGATCGTCCAGGACAGAAAGTAGCTGGGCTGTACCTTCTTATCACTCGGCCATGAGCGTCGAAATGATAACTTAATCACTTCAAGCATAGTCTCCAATTAAACAACAGTGGGGCAAAAGTAGGTATACATTTTTGTTACATTTACTTTTTTTTTTTTTAAACGATGACTTTACTAACAAAGAGAATAATGGTAGGTTACGAAATTGCCTATATTGCCATGGTTTTTTTTTTACACATTTCTGAAGATAGCTTACCGCACAGTTAGACCAGCTATGTCACGAAGGAAATAAAACGTATATTTAATTAACCCCTTATTTATGCACCGCAATTTCTTCTTCGTACACTTTCAGACATCAACTTGGACACGCTTAAAGAAAGCTGTGGTCAGACTGAAGTTGTTGGTATCTCTATAGAGTTTTTCCAGGAATAATACCTTATGTACTTTCTCTGTTCTTCACATGTTGGGCACTTTTGCGGCAGTTGTTGAACTAGCATTTGAATTCTGAGAAGAATGATTCATATTGGCTTAGCATGAGCAAAGCTCTGGTGTACTTATGTAAGTTGTGGCAGTAGTTAACTGATGTACCAACACTGAGACTTTCTTTAGATTCTTCTGAATTTCAATGTACTAGTATTTGCTGCTAAACGAACTGAGCTAGTACTTTCATAAGAATATGTTCCACACCTGACGCTGTCATGTTCGCGTACTTAAACTCTGAGTTCTGAAATCTGACTGCTCTGAGTTTTATGTGCTCCAACAGTTCTTACAGTAAGAGCCCTTACTCACGCAAATCCAGGCAAAACTCATAATTTAAAAAAAAATCATTAAAATGAGAACGGTTAGATAGCGAGGATAAACAAAAGTGATGGAGAGCGGATATATTGCAAATATGGCGAATGTCCAAACATACTGAAGCACATTAAAAACGCACCACCTGTATAATCCAGGAACAGAGTGTGAAATGTAAATATAAGTGTTTATAAGTTTACATATTTGGAATCTTTATTCATTTTCTATGAATCCATGCTGGTCATTAATTTGAACATTTGATTGTTATGAAATTCATTGCATTCTGTGCAGGCAAGGGAGAAAACCAAAAATGCAACCAATAAAAAAAATTCATTCACACTATTCTCAGTATCTGGTAAGTCCACCGCGTGCTTGCAAACAAGCTTGGCAGCGGCTCCGCATGGAAAGACAAATCTCTGAAGGAAATTCCGGGGAATCAAGTCCGATTCACGTGTAAGAGCAGCTTCGAGCTATTGCAGATTAGCTGGAGAACCTTGCCTGCAGACTCTACGTCCAAGCTCGTCCCATAGATGTTCTATAGGGGACATGTCTGGTGATAGGGCAGGCCAATCAATCGTCACAATGTTCTGCTGCTGTAGATATTGCTGCGTAATGCATGCGGTGTGCGCACGTGCGTTATCCTGCTGAAGAAGCTGCAAGTCTGGATAATTTGTGAACGCAGGAGCAACCAATGCATCCAGAACCTCATCTCGATATGTCAAAGCATTAACATTTCCACGGAAGACGTGAAGAGGCAAGCGATGGGGAAAACTGAATCCTCCCCAAATGTGAATACTTCCACCTCCAAATCGGTTGTGCTGACGAACACAGCGATCTGCAAAGCGCTGTCCACACCGTCGCCAAATCCGCATACGTCCATCAGCAAAGGATATGTTGAATCTGCTCTCGTCTGTGAATAGGACAGCATTTCACTGCAGTCTAGTCCATCTGACATGTTGCTCTGCCCATTGCAGGCGCTGCTGACGATGTCTGTGAGTCACGTTTGGCCCAACATAAGGTCGTCTTGCAGTAAGGCCTGTATCTCTGAGTCGTCGTATGACTGTCATTCGAGAGACTTGCCCATGTCTACTTGCTCTTGCTGTTTGACTTGCCGGGAGAGAACGATTCCTTAGGTGACTCAGCACAATATGACGATCTTGCGCAGGGGTAGTAACTCGTGGTTGGCCACTCCGAAGTCTATCCCGGGCACTGCCAGTGGTTCCGTAACGTTCATTGAGACGTACGATAGTGCTGTGGTGGCAATTCATCCTTCTGGCAATGGCCCGCGAGCTCATTCTCGTCTCCAACATACCAGTGGCTCGTTGGCGGTCGTTTTCAGATAGTCGTGGCATTTCAAGCACATGGACTGGGTGTTTTGTCTCAACGGCCTTTTTATACCGAGTATACTGCCACAACGCGTACACATTTTCAGGGTCATAGCTGTTGGGAATCGTGTTGCACGTGTAACTTTCATTGTTTTCATGTAGTCTGTACACAAACCCGTGGGTTGAATCATGCACTTTCCATTCCAGCAGCCATTCGCTCTCTACCTCATGACAAACACGGGGAAAATCCATTCCCACACTTTTTTTCCAGCTTCTCGGCATCAGTATATATAATAGTGATGCGTTTTTAATGTGCTTCAGTATATAAAGAGCTTGTGGTCTTGTTTATTTTTCATTCTCTTCTTATAATATGACCAAACGACAATGAGCTGTTTAATGATGTTTCCTTTGCAAGTTGCTCTTTGCTTGGCTAACAAAACCGGATAATAGATGACTAATAAAAGATGACTTTAGTAATGAGAAGGATGACCACGTCGATATAAAGAACAAACACGTAGAACAAAGAGAACGTTAACGATGTTTTGCTTACATTCTCACGCCAATCAGCTGCAGCTTTAGCAGTGTAAGAAACCGAGCAGTCACCACAAAATCGAACCGTTATTTCGGACCAAGTCGGCGCCAGACTCACAACAGACAAGCAGTAATTGTCTGAGACAGGCACACTAAAAGTACAGTCTGTATTGACTTTCGTCCTCTTGAAACAACTTTTGGGTGCCATACATATTTTGATCTGCAGCAGAAGAGGACAAAAGAATGAAGGTATATAATCTTCGAATGGCTAGAACAGAACCACAGTCAGTGCGTGTGTGTGTTTTGTATTTTATTTGTTTGTATTTTTTAATTTTTTTTGCCTTAAGAAGGGTCGTACAACTTTAATATTTAACTGCAAAATAAACAATTAAATGTGTGTCACTGTTTGGTTAAAAGGGGACATTAAATGACGTATCTATTTCTTGTTACGTCAAACATGCAAAGATGTAATGGACGGGTATGTGTCACCGTTGAAGAAGACGCTGGCACAGGATTGGAAAAAAATGAGAAAAACCTGTTGTTAGCATTACAGGGCAGTCCTTGTTCCAGAATCTACAGAGTAACAGGGACAAAAGAAGACCGAAAAAGTCAAGAAGAATAGGACTGAAGACAGAAATGAAAGAGAACAAAGAAGATAAGGAAAGATCTTGGGCGGACAGGTGACATCATTAGTTCTTGGCGTGGCTTTGTTGAAGACTGACATTTCTCTGCGATATAAGCGTTAATAAAAGAATGATTGATGTGCTTAAGTCACTGAATGTAAGAAAGACGAACGAATATGTTGAAGACGTACCTTCTCAAAATACCTCACCTAATGAATTGTGCATATTGGTACAACGAATGATTTCTGCTGAGCCAGTATTACAAAATGTGAGCTCTGATCTGCTAATACTACACCAAATGAGCTCTGGTGTGTTAACAGTCCAACAGATGAACTCTAGTGAGTGTGACGGAATTGTTTCCCATGCTCCACGGTAGTGGTTCAGCAATTGAGTATAATGAATAAGGTCTTCAAAGGTATCAACCTTCACTCAAGATTACTCTTGGCAGAGATATAAATAGAACAATGATGCTTCTACTTTAGGGATCCTCACACGAATTTAAAGAAAAGCAAGAATAACAACTAAGATCGTCTAAGCTGTCACGAACTTATTATTCCCCCGCCACTTTTGTGAGGTAATATATTTTCACTCGTATTTCTGAGCAATTGTATTGAAGGTGATTCATTAATTTTTAATTTTTTTTATCTTTCTATGTTTATGTATTTAAAACAGTATGATTCATACGGGTGCAGACATACTATTCACTCAATAGTGATTGATCCAATTATAGCTTTAAAGTTACAGATAAACAGGTTTAATAATCACTTGTGGGTTAACAATGTAAAATAAATAAGGCTGTTTATACAAATAAAGCGATCATCATCGGATGATTTAAAATATGCTGGAACTTATGAAAAATGTGGAAATGTCCTAAGGTTGCGCTGTTAGGCTACTTAGCTTTCAGTGGGTGGTCGGTTGGCGTCTCCTTCAGCCGTTGTTGGTTCTCACAGGTGGCTTGGATTATACTTCTCTACAATTTTCAAATATTGTGGCAGCAGCACGTTTCTTGCACAAGACCAAGTTAACTGCTTAGGTTGTCAAGTCAAACGTCTTAAAGATCCGTCTGATAAGGTGACTAACGTCGACTTCTGACAACTTGAACCACGAACGTGTACCACAGACTGAAAGGAGACAAATGTATCTGCTAAGTATCGGGTCTCCTGACGTAGTCATCAGGTAACCTCAGCTTCCATCCACCACTTCACTCTCCCTCAGAAATGTTACCCTCTCTGGGCGTTTATTTTAACCCCAGTGAGTCCGATTAAAGTGCTTTTGGACAGAGGAATGAGAAAATTGAAAAATAAAATTATATATATATATATATATATATATATATATATATATATATATATATATATATATATATAGGACGGAAGCTCGTCACTGCCACCTCTCGATGCTGGACCTAGTATGATGAAGACTGACACTTAACTCCCTTACGGCAGTATCTGCTATAGGACTGCCTGTACCTTTACCTTTACACCATAATATCATCATTCACTCCCTGTCTCTATGCAGCCTCGGGCCAACTCTGCTGTTCATTCCTTGTGTGGATACCCGCACGAAGCAATCACCAGCCCTTGCAGTGGTAGTTCATGTGTCAAATTATTTGCAGTAATGAGGTTACCAGCCTCATATGCCACTGTACATCCACAAGCAAATTACACGTGTCAAAATGCGAATGCAAAATCTTAATAAACAGGTTCATTTTTATGCGTAGTTAAAGCATTTGCATATTTTTGTTTTATACTTTAAACGCGTAATATAACTTAACTTTTGATCTATTCAATGCAGCTATTTAAGTTTGTAATGTGTTGTTATACTATCGATTTTGAAATGTATCCATTCCGTTCGTTTAGTCCTCATACAACCAGCCGTAAATCGTGTCATTCCTTTCTGATCCTCTGTAGCAAAATGTTTTATCCTACACATCCAGGAACCACCCACTAATCCATTCTTCTCATCTTATCCATACAAGCTATACAGACTGTGATAAATTTAACCGTGATACAACGTTAAAATATCTCCAACTATCAAGATAAAATGTAGGGATAAAAATAATGCATAAGCTACTAGAAGACATGATCGCCCATGCCGCGGTTCACTACCCGCCATGGAAACTAACTTGTTAGACGTGCAAACAAAACGTTTACACTTGGAGACGGGAGGGAACGGAGATCAAAAAGAAAAAATATGACTGAACACGTGTTTGAAACTAGCAAGGCTAAAAAGACGCAATTGGTGGGGAAAGGAAAAAATTCACGTCCACTAGTGACACAATGTAAAGAAATGGACAAAAGGGACCTTAGCTATTATATGCAACAGTCATTTCTTGGACGCTTTTGCGATACTTGGTTGTTTATTTGAAATCAGCGGCAAACGCATTACAGAAGCTTCTCGAAGATATTTCAAAAAAAAAAAAAAATAGACGAGAAAAAAAATATGTTTTCTTAATAATAATGTTACGAAAATAAAACTTAGCTAGTTTGATAGCACATCTTGAGCTGACAAATAATATACTTTAAATTATCCAGACGAATAGATAATAAGGAAGATATTGACAAAAGACTGTATTGTTCATATCAGACGAACGACTACACTGTTAACCCATGTCACTAAAAATAACCAAAATCTTGGCCTTGAGTCTGCAAACGTAAAAATCTAGTTGAAATGAAAGAGAGGGAATGTGGTGGAGAATTGTGGCTAAAAATAACTTTAAAGGCAAAATTGTGTAGGGGACGACAGAGTTGGTTCAAAAAAAACAAGTGTGTTTTTTGTGAAACGCAAGTAGAGACAGACGGACCAACAGACAATAATACATACTTGACTGAGGTATGACTGAATTGACTTTTGGTTGTAGGTTTGAAATTTGAAAGGGGGAAAGTCGGTGATTGGCCAAAGATAATCATATTATTGGCGCACAGACGCGCATTTTTGCCATTCAACTAAAAGCTGTCCAGTAGTAGACACAGTAAATAATTCAGTGGTGTATTTCCCAGAAAGCTATTCCATATTTAGAGGGACGCCATACTAGAGCCAGCAGCTCAGCTGAGTTTTGCTAGAATATAACTGTGTTCTCTATTCGTAATTCTGGTAAGAATGAAAGCATTTCTTTTGTATATTTTAATATTGTTTAATATTTCGAGTGATTTGATACTGCCATATCAAAATCTGTCTCTTACAACAAGTAAGGGGTTCGCTCTAGATCCCCAGCCCAAGTTCAGGGTCTAGAGATAAACAAAATACATAGACGCCAGCAAGGATTATGAAGGGCGGATCAAGTATTGAGATATGTGGGAACATATCACCTATCTTATTGGATAATAGAAAACTATTGAACTATCTCATATGCACTGCAGACTTTGGGGGAATTGATACAATATGAAACCAACTTGGTAAGATGTGCTGTATGGTCAGAGAGATCTGACCCATTTCTGTATATTGTTGATGTGTTGTGCTGTGTAAAAGTGGTGCAGTGTATAGAGTACTGACACAGTACCAATTTTGTTTCAGAAGTGTGAGTTTCTGATGTGGCACTAAGCTAGTGCTACATAAGTATTCAAAGTTACACCAGCAGACGTGTATGCAGACAAACAGCGTATAGAAGCAGACTATCGTTCTATTCTAGCTGTCGAGAGAAGTGGACCACCTGATTCTGCATCAGTTCTTCGCAGACCAGATGAGTACTAAATGGCCTGCTGAAGATTCACCATATTTCTAAGGAACTTATAATAATTTCCCCACCACGGTTTACTCAGCTTTGGGAAAGACGCAGTATAAAGTTGTAATCTAATGGACACAGCTCCTGTAGTTACAGAATGGGAGTGATGACGCCACCCCATCAGCACATCCATTAATCGTTCTCCCAGAGAAATTTAAAATATAAACAGTATTAATATTAACTAGTCTTGTAAAATACATATGTATACACCTTTCATTTTATTATGACATATATCCATGCATTTCATTCATAACTTCATAACCTTTCATATGTTCTGACCAAAATAAAACCTTGGTTCAGAACAAATAAACTTAAAGAAAATTTCTATATCTAAAACTAAAACAGCTGAGTCAGTTCAGTGTTTTATAAATTTTATTAATATTATTACACTTAGTAATTATCTGTGTGTGTGTTTGTATATACTAATACAACACAGTACATATCAGTACCCTAGAATTTAACGTAGCCACATTCATTAGTAAAAAAGATATGTATGAGGTCGTAAGTGGTAGTACGAAGGGCCTTCTGTAATTCACATCTACATTTATCTCAGGAGCCTTCACAACTGACCTCATACATCCCACTAAGTGACATCAACCATACAATACCATCAAAACCCACTACACAGACAATCATAACTATATATCTGTAGTTTACTAATAATAGCTCTGTATTTCTCCGTTCTGCCCTCTGTATTTCTGAATGCCAAGATGACAGTCTAGATGTGCCAGATTGCGACATTTCGTTTATGAAATAATCTCAGTAAAATGTTTAAACATGGCTGCGTCTGAGATGTCCACTGATTACAAACATCATTATTGAACGTATCCGGCTTCACTTCTCTAACCCCCCCCCCCCCTCCCTTCCACAGCCCACATACACACACATACTCACACAGAAACAGTTCTCTCCTTGCCTCACTTAACCTCCCCTTAACTCCAGGCCATATTTTCTCACGTCTTCAATTATATTTTATTTTCTTGTCTCTCTCTCTCTCTCTTTTTTTTTGCTCTCTCGCTAGTGCTGGCTTTTGGGTGTGAAGACATTTATCCCCCGCAACAAACTAGCTAATGTGTCTGCCTGGATCAAACTGGCTTGCGGCGTTTTCAATATTTTTTTTAATGAAAGAGCCGCTCAAACGATATTATGATTTTATGCTAAGAAATGGGCACGTTTCACACAAATATTAATATTTCTTTAACCTATACAGTCACATTTTGTTGGCATATTCGTCCCCTTTTTTTGCCACTAACTGTCTATCTCTCTGCTCTCAGTTTATTTTACAACCAGTTATTTTGTTACTTATGTAGTAATTGTTAAGTCCCTCAGAAAAATACGATGTGCCACAGGGTTGGAGGGAGAAAGGATACAACTAAACATCTATGGTGGTATTTAATTAAAACGTGCTGATATCAGCCATCCAAGCCAGACGCTCTTCTAGTAATGCTTGATTGTGTAGAACAGAAGGACTGAAATGGAGAGACAAGATCACTAATCGGAACTGATAACTGTGACGTATAATGTAATAATAGCCACAGAAATCTGACCACCTTAGCTTCTTCAGTTAGTGATTACGTTTTGCGAAGGCAAAACCATTCAATTCGCTGTCTGTTGACTCACTTTTGAAGCCACGCCTATTTTTCCTGTCTTACATGCGCTAATGAGTGTTTACAAACTTTCGCACCCGGCAGTCAACAAGGGGAGCGAACCTGGTTTGTTTACCTGAGTTCTCACGCGAGCTGATCTGTCAATCATCGGATAGGGACAGAAAGCACGTGGGGAAAAGACCAGATCCTAGGTAGCAAATACAAGGGCGATAATAATACTTCCCGACCACCTTTGTTGTCCCTGCAAAAGCCTTGATCTGCGGAAACGGACGGAAGTCTAAAGGGGGCCCGTTCGCACGGCCCATGTCTTTTGATGTCGTTCGGCATCGCGAGTAGAGCGAACAGGAAAATCCTTTATCTCTGAAGCCAAGCTCGTTCATTTCCCCTGCTAGGCCGAAGGTGTGAATTGTCACATCCTTTAGAGATAATTACCCTAAATCTGTATATATACTGCGTTTTCTCCAAGTCAGTTATCAAGTCTCTCAACAAATTTTGGATAATCTAAACGCGTACGCTAGAACCTATGTGAAATAGCGCGTTAATAGCCTTCGTGGGGATTATTCTGTTTTCTGTGCTTGATCAAAACCAGCGGCCAGCGGTTTTTTTCTATTGTGGTCCTTTTCTCAGTTACTGAAGGAGTAATAGTTGTCGATTTCCTTGGCGTTCGTCCCTAGTACAGGTGTGAACAGGAATTGCCAAAGGCGACAAGCTAACATTTTAACTGTAAATTTGAGGCAACTGGACTTACAAATTCCCAGATTATTTTATTCAATTTATCAGCCCGCGGTGGCAATATACATAACATTTTTCCCGACTTCTGACAGTCGTTTTCCCAAGTGCATTTTATCCAGGAGAATACGCTGTTTCATAATCGGCACTCACCACAGAGCGAGCCGATAGGATTTATCATCATCATCTTAATTAACAGTTTTTAGCAACCAGAGTTTTCTTTTGCTATTGGAAGTACTGACTGCTGTCTACTGTGAACACAAGATCGCGTTCTATTTTTTCTAAATGAACCATTCGAGGTGACAATACATATATACTACTCGTCAAAAGTCAAGGGCCACCCTATTATTTTCAATTCACTTTTATATAAGCGCATAGAATGATTAAATGAAGGAAGTTTTTAGTAAAAATGGGTGCAATATCTTCCTCTGACAGTCCTCTGTGCACGTTAAGCATAAAAACAACTCACCGACAATCATGGTGATCACGTGCAATTTGGTTTGCTGACCATAAATTCACATTTTTAATCTGTTTTTCAAACTTCCGTAGAACCAAACAGGTGAAGTAATCGTGCTGATTGACATTCCACGTGCAATGGCGACTTTTCGTGAACAGAGTTCACTCTTAATTTGTTTTACAATCAGCAGACTTAGGGTAGTTTCATCACTTGCAAAAACCATGCCACCGAGAAGTCTTGACACCTTACAAAGAATGAGGGCTATAGTGGGGGTTGAAAGTGGTTTATCTGTCCGTGAGGTTGCTAGACGGCTTGCAGTGTCACACTCTACTATTCAAAGAATTTTGGAGATATTTCAGGCCACAGGAAGTGTGGAGGATCGCCACCGGCCAGGTCGCCCTAGATGCACCAATAAACATGATGACTGGTACCTCTTGTTGTTAGCCCTGCGCCATCGAACAGTGACTTGTTCCACTCTAAGATGTCAGCTGAGACAAACTGTAAACGTTAATGTCAGTCAAAGCACCATTCGCAGACGTTTACATGAATTTGGACTGGCTGCTCGACGTCCTGCAGTCAGAATCCCTCTTACTCCTGCTCATCGCAGAGCCCGTGTTGCTTGGTGTCGCGAGCACATCCGATGGACAAGGCAACAATGGAGTCAAGTTCTCTTCACTGATGAATCTCGCTTCATTGTGTCATTCAATGATGGCAGGATTCGAGTTTGGAGACGACCAGGAGAGCGATTTACCGATAACACAATTCGAGAGGTGGATCGTTATGGTAGGGGTTCTGTCGTGGGCTGGGGAGGCTTCTACAGACACGGCAGGACCCCACTCTACATCATCCAAGGCAATTTAACCGGCCCAAGATACCAGAACGAAATCTTGAGACCAATTGTTCTGCCTGCTCTGGAGGCCATAGGTGGTAATGCCATCCTCCAAGATGATAACGCTCGACCCCATCGAGCTCGTGTGGTGAATGAGTTTATTCAGCAACATGGGATCATCAGGATGGTGTGGCCAGCTCATTCACCTGACCTTTCTCCGATTGAGCACCTCTGGGATGTCCTTGGTCGAAAATTGTTAACAACTCACCCCCTGCCTTGAATGCCTTGCTGCAAACGGTGGTCATACCCGATTTTGAAATGTCTATTTGTCCAATATCTATTGTGTGACTTTTGAAAAGGTGGGTGACACACTTCACAGCTTCATTGCGTTTGAATGTGTGTTTCCATTTCTTTATGTGACATGTCAATTTGGTATTCAATAAATGCCGTTTTGACTGATACCAATTACGTTTATATCAGATTTGTTTTATGGTTTCAACCAAGGTTTTTCTAAGTGGCCCTTGACTTTTGACGAGTAGTATATATCCAGGAACTCAACCACCAAAATGAGCGTCCCCCTTATAAAAATTAATTATTAGTGGAGGGACTGGGGCTCAATTCGGAGGATAGAACTACTGGATCATGATACATGTGCATGGATGTTTACTTTCAAGAGATTGTTACACCAAGTTTTGGTAAGGCGTGATTGATATGGCCACGAATGACAGAGTGAGAATGAATATTTTCCAGTTACGGAAACTGTACCATCCTTTAATTTCTTTGCAAATACTGTTATATTTTACTGGATAGCTTAAGTAGGAGCTTTGTTCTTTTCTTTACTGTCTGTTCTATAACCTAGTGTTAATCTTTGACCTTTTGAGTTATTAACTTCTTTTGGGATCTTTTCTCAACAAGGGGGGAGGTTACTTATTGGGTTATTTTCATATGTCTGTAAACATGTTTTTATTGATTTCCATATGTTTGATATTGTAAAGTTTAAGTGATAATAAACTAAACAAAACTTAATTTAGTGTGTTGGTCAGACCCATATCCATTTACCATAGTTTTTCACGCAGCTTGGCTCTTGTGTGTCTTCTTAGTCTGTTCTCACTGGGCGGCTCTCTCAAACATAGACCGGTTTCGCCGCTTGCTACCCCTTTTTATAAGCCCTGGCCTAACCACTCAATTTACTGCGCGCTTACGCGCATTAATCTGCGCCACACAGATAACACACGCGATTATTGCTCCAGAATGCATGAAAACACAGATATACACAACTAGAGCAAAAACACAACTAATATGTAGGCTTATTATGGCCTTGTAATAAATCTGCTTGAAGATAACGTGATCAAAAGGCACTAAACCACATAGACAACATGACTGCCCAGATGGGGCCAGCGCCGAGAACGACAGACCTCAAGATGGCGCTGTCACATATTCCCCGCCTGATTTTGTTGTCGTCCCGACAACTGCACTAAATCAGGCGCTTCAGTCGTATTCTCCAAATCTGGAGGATCACCTTTTCCTTCACTTCGTCTCAGGTCATTGCTGGTTACTCTAATGCTCGGACTCGCTCTGTCCATTCGTTGGATGATATATGGACCCCCTGTCATTGTGGGAGCACGAACTACAACGTACTCGTCTTCTGACCACATATCACGAATCTCGGATCTCTCAGCGTCGTGCATTCTCTTCTTCACCAATTCTCCGACCTGTAGTGGAGTAGAACACGACAGCTTGTCACATCTCTCTTTCCGGACTGCTGCAAAACTCTGCAACGGTGGCTCTGCTCTTACGTGCGCCCCTCGTAGCCTGGAAACGTGTCCTTCAACGAGTTTTAGATGAGTCTCCTCCTCTAAATGTCGACCACTTTTCCCGGCGCCCTTGTGGTGACAGTTGCCACGGCCATCTCTTGGCTTGCACTGTGACGGCAATGTAGATGTGTTGGTACGCTTAGAGAGGGCGCTCTTTGATGGGCAAACCGATATCAAATGGTCCGGGGACCTACAATGGAAACATCGCTTAGGAAGCGGGCCCTGGGGACACTTGGCTGCCATGTGGTTCGAAAGGTCTCCACAGTTGAAGCATCTTATTTTCCTAGGCTTCCTCGGTGTCCTGGGTCGCCTCCTGCTACCCTTACATCCCTGGCCGCCTTTGACTTTCTTCCCTGCAATAAGCGCCTCACACTCCGGTCGACCACCAACCATCTTTATCTTTGAGTCATTCTGCTCCCCTTCTGTAACCTGACTCCCAGCCGCAGAGGGGTCTAGTTTAACGCCTGTGGACATCGATTCTGTACGTGGCCTAGTTCTCTGCATCTAAAACAACGAACTGCCCTGGTACGTCTCCCCTGCTCCTGAGACATCGCATCAATTTTAGCCTCTAATTGAGCCACCTGCGCTCTCAGCCGCTCTACTTCTGCGTTTAATGCATGCGTATCTGACACAGTCTCTGTTCTTGCCACTTCAACACTGGCAACACCAGCCCCCGAAGCTGCTTCGACACTGGCAACACCAGCCCCAGAAGTGGGCTCAGTCTCCAAAAACCGTAGGGCATAGTCCCTCACCGACTTAAACGATGCTGTAGGCTCCTTGATGATCATTTCCTTTGCAAGCTTTCTTAGTAGGTCATCTCTCAGACAAGCAGCAAACTGGTCACGAAGAAAGGATGGCGCCAAAGGAGTGACGTTGTTCTGCTTTTGTGCCCTTACAACACTTTCAAACACCTCGTGAATGCGATGGGAGAATTCCCAAAGAGACTCCCTTGCACCTTGCCGGGTAGAGTAGAACGCGGCCATTACTTCTGGGATGCTCCGACGCTCCCCATACACCCTAAGAATGGAATGTAGCATTGCTTCTGGGTCACCGTCATCAGCCTGAATCCTCAGCTCCCTGCGGACACTTGGGGTCACACTGTCAAGAATAACATCTGCCTGGTCCTCTTTACTCATCATCCCTACTCTCCAGGCAGCTCTCACCTCTCTGACATATTCCTCGGCCGTAGGACCCGTGCGCTCCCCAAAGCACCGCACCCTCTTGTGAGTAGGTACCACGATGTACTGCACTCGTTCTGGTTGACGATCCAGCCCTACCACAGGGTCATCCACCTCAGCCACATCTTCGTTATCAGTTCTACTAGCAGCGCGTGTGTTGCGTGCCGCCATCTTGTTGCCAGTAGAGTTGACTAGAAATCTTGACAAACTGGATGATCCCGTCCCTCGCCTTGCACTGAACTGGGTGTTCTACTGTTTCGGCTGTTGCTGCTCTGATTGCTGAAGAGTTGCTTCACTGCGTGCTGTCTGTCAATCCTGCCGACGACGCCACTTGTGACAGGGGCGCTAGGGGTACCTCACACCCAAGACCCGTGCACTAAGAAAATTTATAAAGGATCGTTTGACAGGGGTTGCAATTATTGGTTGCTTGCAACCCTCTCAGCAGCAGACTTAACAATTCAAGCAACCCAAAGCCTTATGCAGATCAACATTTAATTCTACCGAACAGAACCGAACACCAAACAAACAATCCAACAAACAATCAAACGAACAATCAAACGAACACCCAGTCAGTGTTCATAGACTGTGTGCTCAAGGCATTTACAGCTTGGCTCTTGTGTGTCTTCTTAGTCTGTTCTCACTGGGCGGCTCTCTCAAACATAGACCGGTTTCGCCGCTTGCTACCCCTTTTTATAAGCCCTAGCCTAACCACTCAATTTACTGCGCGCTTACGCGCATTAATCTGCGCCACACAGATAACACACGCGATTATTGCTCCAGAATGCATGAAAACACAGATATACACAACTAGAGCAAAAACACAACTAATATGTAGGCTTATTATGGCCTTGTAATAAATCTGCTTGAAGATAACGTGATCAAAAGGCACTAAACCACATAGACAACATGACTGCCCAGATGGGGCCAGCGCCGAGAACGACAGACCTCAAGATGGCGCTGTCACATTACGTTTCGCCAGGTGAACTGTGCTATTAGCGTAACAATACCCATTCATTAGACCAGTCAGTGGATTATACGCTTATAAATTCAGTCAGTCTGACCACCTTTTGATAGCGACGGGGCCTGTTTACCTCAGACGGTCTCGCCCGATCGACATAAAGAAAGGCCAGATTTGATGTCTGTGAAATCAGTCTGGGGGATTCACACCCACAGGTGGTAATGAGATGATCGTTTCTGCTGGGTCCGTCTCGGTATCAATATTACCGATAACCTGTCTGGGGAAGACAACATTTGAAGGTAGCATCTGGACATCAAATAAGTTCCCAGATTTGTTTGTGAGTTGGCGGAAATATTACGTCTTATTATAGAGGTCACGCATTGGAATATTAAATGTAATATTTTAAACACATGGGGATATTTTGAATTAAAGCACCCTTACACAGTTCTAAAGAGCATACCAATGGTTTGATTTGAGAAGCCGGAATAAACAATGATTCTCAGTGGAAAATTCGGCGGAAGTACAATCCGAGATTTGAACTGGAAACTGAGAATATAATATAGCGAAAAGCGGAGTCACAGATCAGACATCTTCGCAACTTCAAGCTAGCAACTCCCAAAAGCCAGAAAGAGAAGGATCGGACAAAGGATTCCAACCTTAAAAGGACAGATAGAAAGTATTTGGGCAACTTAACACATTAACTACCGAATTAAAAAACACACTGTGGCCGAATTAAATTTTGTTCCCATTTTCATTCTGTAGGTGTATGTAGAATTTTATCTGTAGTTTTCTTAATTTTAAACATATTTTTATGAATTATATGTCATTTTAATGATAAATGAATGTACTGTTGCCTAAAGCTGATAAAAGGAAAGTTTACTTAGTATGGTAGATATTAATAGTAATATAAAATGATTGACAGACAAAAATCAATTCAAATTTGTTTCCAAATTATCAACTTATGTTATGCCACTTCCCAAAAAATGTCTGAAATTTTTTCCTCATTTTCTCCCTGTAAGTGTTTGGAGAACTTAAGCTGCAGATTTATTAATTTTAAACAGATTTTTATTACTGATATGTCAATTTGATGACAAATGAATGTACTGTTGCCTAAAGCTGATAAAAAGAAAGTTTACTTAGTATGGTAGATATTAATAGTAATATAAAATGATTGACAGACAAAAATCAATTCAAATTTGTTTCCAAATTATCAACTTATGTTCAAATTTCTTGTTTCTATGGTAGGTAATGCCTTTTTTAAGGTGATTATTATGTAGTATATCCAATAACAAGAAAAACAAGCCAAAAAACACACACACTGACTAATATTTACACTACTGGTAACTTACATTATCACACCTATGCCACTTCCCAAAAAATGTCTGAAATTTTTTCCTCATTTTCTCCCTGTAAGTGTTTGGAGAACTTAAGCTGCAGATTTATTAATTTTAAACAGATTTTTATTACTGATATGTCATTTTGATGACAAATGAATGTACTGTTGCCTAAAGCTGATAAAAGGAAAGTTTACTTAATATGGTGGATATTAGTAGTAATGTAAAATGATTGAAAGAAAGAAAAAGCATGCAACATTTTCTTTAAATTATCAACTTACCTGGAACTTGCTTATTCCTGAGGCAGCTAATTTCTTTTCTTGGTGATTTTCATGTAGTATATCCAATGGCAAGAAAAACAAGCCCAAGAACACACACAATAGCTAATAAATACACTATTAATGACTTACATTATCACACCTACACCACTTCCAAAAAATCTCAGAAATTTTGAATAAATAGCTCCTTTGACAAAGCACATTATCTATAACTTATTTACAGTATGTCAATGTCTTTAGTAAGTTACAGCTGAAGGATCATGCGTATGGTACAGCCTAAAACAGCTCTTTGGATGGAGATGGGGCTTTTCGGGGCAACCGATGCAATAAAAATTGGTTCGGACTCGTTTCGCAGGTGTTGAGCACACTATACAGTTCCTATCTTTGTCGGTGTAATCCACAATGTGCTTTGCACCCTCAAATCTTTTAACTTTGTTTCCTAACAATTTCCTACCTTTCTTGTTGTTACTGGTATCTACTAGATCAGGTGGAGTTATTGAGGCAGCCTTCTCAGTCAACTGATCAATCAGTTTGTCTTTGAAAAATTTCAATGACACTGACTTCTCATCAGCATGACTGAGGGTGTACAATATATGGGCATTTACCTGGGACACCTCTATAATCCAGTAAAAAATTTTCTTCCACCATTTTCTAGTTTTTCTTTGGAAATTGCCATAGTAAGCTACCATTTGATCATTGTGGTCACATCCATTCATGCAAAAATTGTACTGGTGTACTGGTTTGGGTTTTTCGACTAAGTTGTGATGTCGAGTTGTGACTTGCACCATCTCAACTGATGTTTCAGTGGACACAACAATACATGGTTTCTTTGCCTTTTTGTCTCGCCAAGCAACACATATCTGAGATCCATCACCATTTTTTGTACCACCTGGCTTCTCGGTGATGGAGGGAGAGGGTCTTCAGTTGAAGTGGAAAATTTTTTCTGTTGATGTTGACTGTGCCAGTATAATGAATGCCCCTACTCAACAGATAGGTTATCAGTGTATCCACAGTGTAGTATCTGTCAGCAAATACATGGTGGCCCTTCCCAATTCCTTGCAGCAAGAAATCAAATACCTTCACCGCCTGACTTGTTGTAGAGTCATTAGCAAGAATATATGATGTATTCTTCCCAAAGTATGTCAATACAGAATTGACATATCCAGTGGCAGAATCACACAATCCAAAGGTCTTAATGTGATACTTGCTTGGCTTTGTTGCATTGTACTGCTTGTGTTTCCAGCGTCCATTATACCCAATAACCATTTCATCAATGGCTAAATTCTGAAATGGATAAAATGCATCCTGGAACTTCGCAACAAGCAAATTTAAAAAAGGCTCTATTTTGTCCTTCCCTTCTGAATCAGCATCTCCAACATGCATCATTGTATGGTAAATTATTTCAAACCTAGATCTTGAAAACATATTGCCATACCAGGGTGTATAATTATGAGGTGTATGTGCCCAATAATCTTTTACCGATGGCTTTTTATCTAAACCCATCGCAGTTGTTACTGCGAAAAATTTCAAAAGCTCATAGTCAGTGACAGGTTTCCAAGCAGCAGACGAAGATCTGTTTGAAGATGGGGGTTTTGAATTCTTTACTTCAGCATAATCATTTATTACTTTGACCAAAGAATGTAAAACATCTGGTGTCAGCAATGTAAGCCAGCAATCAAGTACAGAGGAACTTGCATCAAGATTTGCTTGCAAACCTGGTTCATGAGTTGGATCAAAATAAAAACTATTTGTTGTTTCACCCTCAGTCACTTGATCCCATTGTTCTCTTATTTTAGTTAGGCCTAGGCCTACAGTATTTCCTGCACTATTTCCTTCACTATTGGTAACTCTAACCGAGGTTTTCGCTCTTTTACGACCCACTGATGGCCCAGGACTTCTAATATCTTCATTGCTTGAATTTTCACTTCTAGTGTTATCATCACTGCCATACAATTCACTACCTGAATAAATGTCCACATTGTTTTCACTGTCCTCATCGTCGCTAGAACTATCATCAATCAATTGCTGAAATAAGTTTCTAGCCTGTTCAGCAGTTAGACGAGGTGTACGTGCATTTTTTGTGGCGATATCATTCGTTGCCATAGTAAACAGTTTTGCGATTTGGTAATTAACCTGAAACGTGTAATAAATATGAATATAATATCACTTTTGAGAAGCACAAATTTACCCACGCTTTGGAATGTCGTTTTCCGGTGTTAAATTAAAATCTCGAACCAGATCAGAATGTGTTTCGTCATATATTTCATTCGTTATCTTACTAAACTTAGAAAGCCGATGGGACCGGTTTGCCGTCCAAATGTGTTTCTTTCGTAAGCCGCCCCCATCGGCTTGCGGTAGTTAATGAGTTAAAACTTAAAAAAGTAAACCCGCATTTTTAAATACGAAATCTGGATACCTAACGAATCAGATCACACGTCATAAGAGGAATAAGAAAGTTTCCCAGACCAAGTGATTCACAGAACACCCGTCATAAGAGGAATCATAATATTTCCCAGACCAAGTGATTCGCAGAACACCCATCATAATAGGAATTACTAATATTTCCAGGCCAAGTGATTGGAGAGCATATAACTTAAATTGCTCGCGTCCATCCTAACCTGTGCGAGTAGATTGTAGATTCCCAAATTTTTGAGGTAAGTGTAACATTTATTTTACAAATATGAATTAGACATGTTTTGCTTGGCTAGTGGTTATGTAGGAGGCTGGCAACCTCAACATAGGAAAATAGTATATTCATGAACCATTACAGCAAGCGCTGGTAATTTTTTCTTGCTAGTCGTGCTGAAAACCGACAGAAGAAGTTACCACAGACTCCGAATGATTGATGATTACAACACAGGTACCTGAAGTGTATAGTATCATTTTGTGAGATCTATGTACTTTGTTAATTGTAATTCAGACTCGCCATTATTTGCGCTGTCCAGACACATTTTCCAAGTTTAATACCCAGAAGAGTACTGGTGATTTTTAATCATCTTCTTTGAACTTCACTGTGTACTCACGAATTTAGTTCTTCTGAGAGATTAACATTGGTGGGTGGCCAGCGAGACCGTGCGCCTGTTAAGCTTCCAACTCAGTATACTTAGCAGAGACATTTGTTCTTTCTATTTTGTCTAAAACGTTCGTGGTTACAAGCTATCAGACCGTTTGAAGTACTAACTTTACTACGCCACTAGTGTGAGAGAAGAGCATCAACACTGACCGCCTACATTGGACGAGTTATGTGGAGAAGGGCATTCATCACCAAATAAGAAGCGACGGAAAACACGGTGACAGGACTCACCTAGATCAGTTAAGTCCTGATTAAAGCAATCAGCAAAACGATCTTTTATCACTCTCCTATTGTCTCTATGAAGACGCTTTCATCTAAAATTTCACCAGTCTTTCCAATTTTATTTTAACCTGTTAAAGACTAATTCACTTTTAAATTTGTTACATGTTATTTTAAAACTAAACAAACATAGTTGATTCAGTTATTACATGTATGACAGCAAACGTAAGAGCACGACTAATATATATAGATATAACCAGTGGCACTCGAGCTTTCCAGCTCTTTCGGCCCAATGACATGTCATTGCGTGGCTGGGGGGTCAGTGGACTTTCCTTCCAACCCGGTCAGGAGCTTCGCTCCTTCCCATCCACACGGGATTTATGTGCAGGAGCCGTTCAGGTTATTCAGTCAAATTTCCGGTCGTAAACATTTCTTCAAACGCCGACGGCCGGGTTTGAACCATGAACACCTGGTCGCCAGTACAACGTCGTAGCCATTACACTAGCGCGGCTCCCCAATATATATATATATATATATATATATATATATATATATATATATATATATATATATATATATATATATATATATATATATATATATATATATATATATATATATATATATATATATATATATTTAGACATATATTTAATTCTAATCAGAGCTATACCATTATAAGAGGAAATTCGCTGAATTGACTTCCAATTGCCATCCTGCAAGTTTTTTTTAAAGTTCATACCACTTCTCCCAGTTGTGTGTGTGCATTATTTGTGTTTTTATTACTTGTGTTTTTTTTTTTTTTTTTTTTTTTTTTTTTTTTTCCTTAACCAGCGGCACTTGGGCTTTCAGCCCCTTCGGCCCAATGACATGTCATTGCGAGGCTGGGGAACCTGAGGACTTTCCTTCCAACCCGGTCAGGAGCTTCGCTCCTTCCCATCCACAGAGGGTTTATCACAGGAGCCGTTCAGGCTATTCAGTCAAATTTCCGGCCGTAAACATTTCTTCAAACGCCGACGCCCGGGTTTGAACCATGAACACCTGGTCGCCAGTACAACGCCGAAGCCATTACACCAGCGCGGCTCCCATACTTGTGGTTTAAATATATGAGTAGGTGAGAGTAGTTTATGGAGGAGGTCTATGATGGTTCATAAAAGTGACATAACTATTGCTTTCTCACGTGACTAATACAAGGTTATGCTAGCCGCAGTGGTTCTCAAACTTATTTTCTCTGGGCCGCACTTTCCGAATGAAAATTTGCTGCGCCACACCGAATTTTTTACTGGTAAGAAATAACTTTGAAAAAAAAAATCAACTCCTAGTAGAACGTGATTTATAACACTAGTCTAAAAGCCCGTCATAAGACGGGAATTAAATTCAAAAGCACCAATACCTAACGGCAACAAAAGTATTTTAAAAAAACCACTGTGCATCACCACAGTATACGAACTACGTAGCAGCAGCGAGGATCCCAATGTGTGTACACGGGATCACACATTCTATAACGATTTTTGTACACACCTTCATTTGCGCATTCTTCTTTGGAAAGTGTTATTATTTTCGGGAAAGTACATATAAGGGAAACTATACAATTAATGTCTAACTTTCAACTAAAGTTGCTTCTCTTAGCGTTATGTACTGACAGAAAAAGCTGGGATTTTATATATAGGATAGAACACGACTACTTTATAACATGATCATGAGACATCCAGAAATTACAAAACAATACAGCTACATAAACACATGATTCATTCACAAAATTTACAAATTCAGAGAGGTGTGAGCTTGTTTTTGTCGGGTACCCGGTAATTTCATTAGTGTTAGGTCTTATTTGAGACAATCGAACTCTCATCTCTGCATCAACACAAAGAAGCCGGTGTCTTTGATATTTGTCAGAGCTGAAAATTCCTGTTCACAACAATATATGGTGGAGAACAGTAGGTAATACTCTTGAAGAGATGTGTGGATACTGTTTCTGGTTGTATATCCAAAATAGAAAAGAAAATAATCTTCATATTTATTTTTGGCATATTAATTTTTTGAAAATGTCTCTAAATCTTTGTTTGTCTTTGTATCTTCCCGCCACACCTGCCACCAAGGCGCGCCGCACCAGTGTGGCGCGTCGCACCGTTTGAGAACCACTGTGCTAGGGACTGAAAACTTCATCGTGCAAAAAGCACATTGCAAGAGGAAGCGCCGCTGCAAGAGCACAAGAATGTTTTAGAGCAGACGTCCCCCCCCCCCTCCCCCCTCCCCCCTGTAGCGGAAGGTTTTATATGTGTGATGATGATAGTGCTAGAGTAGAAATAGTATTCTCTCCAGAATGTGTAAGGTCCCAGTGACAGAGAAGTACACTGGTATCACTCGATAGTCACGTCTGTGACAGTATCTGGACTGAAAATATTCAAAGAACAGTCAGACCTTACTGCGCCACCTCCGCTATGTGACCACCTGTGATATTAATAACAATTCAACCAAACTCAATTTCAACTATATTGAATTAATTAATAAAGCTGGTGAATATAATCTATATGTCCTCTTTATTTACATCTATCTAATTGTGGTGATTGTATGTTACTGTTGATAAAAAAAAATTATATTTCCATAAAAAACCAAATTGGTGAAATCAATTTCAGTTTTCACAAGTCAAAACTAAAATGTCATTTCTTTAGAATCTTCCAATTTGTTGGGTAATAGACTTCTTCACTGTCTTATTCACTTTATAGCTTTCACTAGTTTATCATGCAAATTGTCATCATAAAACTCTGCTTGACAGTTATCACTTCTTGGGTGCACGATTGTCACAAATATCATTCAACTTCTATGATAATCAGTGTTCATATGAGATGTACAGCTTCAGTAGGTCGTGCTTCTACCAGTCCAGACACTGCTGGGGCGATTAGCATTGATCATCGAGCAATTCTTGATCATGGACCTCTATCTTTGAGTTGACAAGTATGAACCTGCAGATAATTGTAGGATATGTGGCTACTGTAGATAATAATTGCCACATCCCTAGTGTAGGTGAGATGAATTTGTTTTCAGATGTATGCGTGGAAATGCATGATTATGGATCAGTGACAAGACAGGTGTCTACTGTGAAACATTTTATAAAATCAAATAATACAAAATAATATGTACACACATATATGGTATGAGGTTATAGTATCACTCTGTCTGACGAGTCAGCTATGTAAAGTGCCATAACTTGAGGTCAGAGTGGATAAGTCTTGATAATGACTGTTGGTAGTCCTGAAAAGAACTGTTATTAGTCCTGAAAAGGACTGTGCTAGCCTAGATAAGGACTCAGTCACGGTGGTTATATTTTAGGTTCCAACCTTCAACAATACCAAGTTACCAATTAATATGCGTGATACTTTCATAACATATAGATTAAACAAATCCTGAAATAGAAGTTGTAATTACTGTATTAATTTACATAGTAACTTTACATACCCTCGGAGGATCTAATTAAGATCAGTAAAGACTGGCTTTTGTGGAGTAATAGAACTGCCTATCTGCAAATAACAAGATATTGGCCTTAACACGTCTCTCTCTCTCTCTCTCTCTCTCTCTCTCTCTCTCTCTCTCTCTCTCTCTCTCTCTCTCTCTCTCGCTCCAGCCGTTGTCCTTCTGTCTTCTTCGCTGTACAAGTGAATTTGAAATTTAAAAACAAAATAAAGTTTTGCCTCGTCTTGGCGAGGCGCGTCACCTTCAACCTAGTCGGTTATATTAGGGCGCATGTCCAAATATAAAAGACCGTTAGGTCTGGAGAATTATTGTTAATGAATTTGAAATCAATTTGGACCGACCTTATATATGGAGCTTCCGGACGTATGAGAAACAAGGCTCTCAACTCCAGCTAACTTCCCAAAATATTTCTAACTCAGAGGGGTTTGTGCTAGATGGGTTTCAAACCTTGGTCTCGTGCATCGCACCTTTCCCAGTTCAAGCCTTTAGAATTATAGATTTCCATTCTCAGTGAGTTGACCTTTATATCTATATGTTGTCTTCCTATATCGGTCGTGTTAACGATTTTATCTTGAATTATGAAAAGGAAAAACATAGGATTTCTCAATGCACGGACACTTATTCTTGCAAAATTCTTCACAACTACTTATTCCCCACAAATGTCCTTGTACCTACACATAAATGAAGATATTCCCGTCAAAAGGAGACCATTCTCATTCTTGTCTATCATTTCGTTCTTCTTCCCGATCTCTAATTCTAACTATGTTTCGGACGATTTTATACTTCCATATACAATCGTCGAAGTCTGTCCTCTCTGTCCGTTTCTGATTGGCTGCCCTAGATACACACAAGAAAATACCCTTGCATTCATTTTTTTCGGGCTTGTATACTTGTGTTCCACTTTCCGGTCTTCATACATTTAACTAGGCAACTGCGTAACATGCTACACCCCCCCCCCCCCCCCTTTTCCCCCAAATCTCCATAGTGAGCTAAAGGAATTAAATAAGTGCAGTATTAACATCAAGTCTTTCTTGTTTGTGAGATACCGCAGTAAATTTACCTGACCGATTTTCGTCAGACCGACAGGTAAATATTGTCACGTGGTGTCATACTGTTCTCCCGATAGTGAAAAAAAAACAAAAAACAGCGCTGATGACTTCAACAGTTATGCAAAAATAATTGACATGTAAGAAATTAAATTAGCATTCACTTTGTAATTTATCACTTTAACACGCACATTTAAGAGTTGTCTACATACCATTCTGGTGTTAAAATTGCTTGGTAATTTTTAGCTATTGTATTTTTGCTCAGTATTTTTTACTCACGTGTTTGCTCCGTTTAAGAATGATTACTTATCTTAATAGCGTTGTACTTTTGAACCCACCAGATTTGTTCACTGACCAATGACTGACTTAATAAACAAACAAAAACTGGCATTAAAATATGAAAACTTTTATTTCACGGTTGTATTGTCACGCATGGATTAGTGTCAAATGTTTATTAATCTTGTTGTGTGTTAACCAATGAAAATTTGTGAAGTGTACCCGTCTCACGTAATGTGTTACTGTGATTGCGCACATCGTGCCTACCTCTACTTCTCATAACTTGGTGATTCTAAAACAGGCACTGCTTTGTAATGTTATCAGCAGGTTACCTGTGGCAGAATGAAACAAATATCTTAGGGATTGATTCTTGGAAAAGTAAAAATAGCCGCCAATCAGAAACGCACCAGTCACGCAAGATGGCCGCAGCTCATTTGCATAATTATATTGACAAAATGGCAGTGGACAAAGTATGCAATGAATGTGTATTTTTTATTAAAGTGTAAGAAAACGGATGGATAGAAAGTGATTCTACTTTAGAATTTTCTCAAGGGAAAGGATACGCACATGTGGATATAATGAGGAAGGCAATGCATGCTGTAGTTACTGTGGCTGTGTTATTGGCAAGTAACTGTGTCGAGTGGTTAGTAGAATGATGCAACGTTCACTTTCAGAAATCGTATTAAAGCGAAGGACGAACCAATCTGGGAACATTTGATATTTGAAGGAAGCTACACTTCAGCTGAATAAAATGAGATATCAACGAAAGCGACAGCTGTATAGAAGACGAGTATGACGATGTAACGTGTAGAGGAAAAACACAGTTTGCTAAAATTTACTCGGCAAGCAGAAAAAGCTTCAGTCCGAATTGGGATGACGTCAGAGCTCTATCAGTCGCTCGCGTTAGCCTTACTTAAACAAGCGGCAAGTTTGAATTTGAACACACACACAAAATCAGTTGTACACAGCGGACGGAGGAAAAAAGCTAGTCACGACTTCATTTACCTATTGTATATTCTATGAGAGCCTACCGTTATCATATAAAGTCCAGTTAGTGTATTTCTGAAGACCGAAGGGTCAGTAGAATTACTGTACATAATTCAATAATTTGTTTCAGGTTTTACAAAATAATTAAGTGTGTAACTACACGATCAATCATACCATGGATGAATATTTATAAGAAGAAGATGGGTGGAAGTTGGAAAGCAACCCGGATACCCTCAGTGTTTATCATAAGTCATATCAACAATATGTAAGGGTCATTCTATATTTGTGGGACCAACACTACACTTTTCAGAGTTGACTGGAAAGGCAGCAGCTATAAAAGTGACTATGAAATCATATCATGTTGTAAAGTAGTTGGTGTGATATACATATACATTATAACTATGTAATTTAGGATTGTATTTGCAAAGTAGATATCTGTAATACTGACAAGGTAACAAGAACATGTGAACATCTCATACACATGCATCATCAGATGACACTGAACAAACATACACTAGTCTAGAGGATCTTTTAGGAAGAGGCTAGCCACAAGCATTGTATTGTTTCAGGATTGGGTCAAATATATAGACTCGGAAGTACTTGATTTCTTAAATTCCTCTGAGGCTCCCTAGAATTGAAGCATCATTCTTCAATTCAAATCTCTCCCAAGAGTAATCTTGAGCGAAGAGTAGATATCTTTGAAGACCCTCAGTAAATACTCTGAATTTTGGCCCCTGTTGGACCATCACTGTATGCATGCAGGCATATCTGGAGTCATCTTCATATGACCACCAGCTATGCATAATGCTACAGTACACTTACGTGGAAGTGAACCTCCAACGGTGAGGCTATTACATCCTCCTTGACTTTTGAAATCATCCACACACTTCTAGGGATTCCCCCTGTGGTGAAACTTTTTGAGAACCCAGCATTGCACACTAAGCTTGGAGAAGTCACTTGAACCCCAGGCTTAGACCTGGTTGATTGCATGCTGGAGGATCTCACTGTGGATTCAGTGATAGGCAGGGGAAGCTGAGAAGTGGCTCTGTGCAGGACGTGACATTTCCTTGGGAGAGCCCAGAACCATAGCAAAGTATTTAGCTATGCTTAGTTGGAGAGCCCCCTAGGATGGCGGGAAATGCACAGTATGCCACGCGCTTCTTACTGCTAGCTTGGGACCAGATGTGACGAATCTTTAAATGCAAGCCGGGTTGGAGAAAGTGGAGCTCATGACTTCAACTCAACACGTTTCGGAATGGCAGAAAAGCCACAGGGAAAGCCTAGATCTACAGTGTAGATAATACCAAGGAGTCTTCAACTTGGTATTGGCTGCAAAAGAGCGAGAAGCTCAGCAGCCCTAGTTAAACAACAACAACAAACAAACAAAAAACCTTTCTGTTCTGCGCAAGCACACATTTATGAAAGTCTGTAACATCTTGGTTGTCGGGTTTTATCTTCTCCGTAGTTCATACAATAGGACTGCTTTGACATTTAAGTTTTAAGTTTGTATTTATTTTATTGAACTTTATGTATTTTCATATATTTCACAATTTATTTATAGCCCCTTTTCAATCTGTAGTCTAATTTTTATATAAGTGTACACTTCTCCAACTTTGTGTCTACGTTATAGACAAGATAAATGTAGGAGTTCATGAATGTTTATCAGAATACTTACCATCGTTTACCGTTTCAGACTTATCTGTTGTGATCTCGTATCCAGTATTTACATTTTGTCTTGCATCTGGCTGCGATTGCGAAATGCAAGGACAAGGTCATCGGCGTAAGCCAGATTGTCAAGTTATTTTGTCCAATGAATTCCATTTCCGTTGGTTTACGTTGTGGTGTTATTTAAATCAAATCCATATCTAGTAGAAAGATAATTGCGGACACACGGCATTCAGTCTAACTCCATTATTTACCTCAACAGTTCTGTAAATTGTTCTTGGTGAAGAATTCTACATTTCATTATGTATCATCATAAACGTGCGTCAAACTGGAGTCAGAAACGTGCAAAACCGGCATGTTTCGGCAGCAAAACCTTCCACACCGATGTCGGTGACATTCGTTTTTGTTTATTTGTTTGTTTGTATGTGTTGTGTTTATTATGACTATTTTTTAAAATTTAAACTCCATCAACAAGGGCAGTTATATTGTCAGACTCTCAAGTCATGCTTCGGAAAGTTCAGAACGGATGGCTGCGGCAGAAATGGAAAACATCAATAGAATCCTCAAGTCTTCAAGAACTGGTGTGGATCTTCTGTCTTGGTCATGCAGGGTGTGTGGCAATGAGAGAGCTGACAGGCTGGCCTCGAGAACACTCATAGTGGGAAACTGTACATGGATAAGGGAGAGATACTAAGGGCATTTAATGATCTCTGCTGGATAATGACACTGCAAAGGATGAATCAACAAGGCTGAGACTGTTGGAGTTGGCATCAAACGTGGGACTTGTCCAGAAATGGAAGTGAGAGAGGATGCATCTGTCGTATGCACAACCAACGTGCTACAGGTACAGTTGGCATTCATACTCTTCGACATTTGCTGAGGGAGACTGCTCACCTATGGGTTTGCCCGGAGTGCAGTGAGGTCGATTCTGATTAACAATAACAATAACTATTTTGTTTTATTTAAAAAAAAATTATTTCCCATTATTAATGTGTAATTATTACCCCCCAAAAAAACGTTCACGGATTCGAGAAGCTGAACAGATGTGTTAGAGACATCTAACTGTCGCAACTAGCCAGTGAGACCTGTGAAGATGGTATGGCTGAAAAAACGCGAACTTAAAACACTGAAGACAAGTTGAAGTATGGGTATCCACATGTAGATACAACAAGTTCAAATACATAAGTAAAGACATCATCTTTAAAGTTAGTGTCCGATTCCCTTAAAACATAATAATCTACACGGAAATAAAATACCACTCGGCCTGAAAAAATTTAACTCGTCGGGGCCTGCATGTCTGTCACATACTTATTTTTAGACCGGCCCGGCCTTACCCCCTACCTGCCCCGGCCTTGTCCTTACGGGCCTGGCAGTTAAGGCATACCTCGGAGATATTGCGGGTTCGGTTCAAGACCACCGCAATAAAGCGAAAATCGCAATAAAGCGGGTCACACCCATTTTTTGGCTTCCCATTGCATATAAAAGCCTAAAATCATGTTTTCTCTATGTCCATTAAGTGCGCAATAGAATTAGGTCTAAAAAGATCAATGTAGTGTACAATTAAATACTTTATTGCTAAAAAAAAATACTAATCTTCATCATCTGAGCCTTCAGGGAATCGTAATCTTTTTGCTTGTGGAGAGCCAAAATCTATCGGAAGAAGGCACGTTCAAATAAATAAACAAGAATAATTTGAAAAAAAAGCGCAATATCTGCGAAGCGCAATAAAGCGAGGTATGTCTGTATATCTCGATGTTATTCTTTACTTTTCAAAGCCATACACTTGAAATGTTTTATTCGCCATTAATGCTGTAATGATATAAGTCTTTTGTATTACAAAATAAACTTTCTTAAAATAATTGATCACCTAACAATACAGTCAGTTTAGTACTTTCTTTAAGTGTATAAGGTATTCAAACAAGCAAATTTTACTTTAAGATTACTTGTTGTTACTTCCATGACTAAAGCACGTCCTGATGCAATTTTAAACACATAAATATATACACACACTGTCATGTTCAGATGTAAAACAAATATTTTGGTTTTTTGTAAATACTTTTGAATAAGTAAAATTGCCGTTAGGTATCGGTGCTTTTGAATTTAAATCCCGTCTTATGACGGGCTTTTACACTAGTATTCAGTTATAAAATGTACTTGCAAATACATCTGGCTAATTCAGTGACCGATAAATGATAGAGGAGACAAATAAATAAATGTGTCTTTGTCGCCTGTTTGTAACTGTAGCTGACGAAGGGTGAACCCCGAAACGCCCCGTGTTTCCAGTATACGTTAATTTGTAAAACTGATTCCATACCATTTTATTTTTTTAAATTTATAGATTAAAGTCTTGTAAGTGAGTAAGTGTTATGATTTAAATAATGCCGTTTTGACTCCAGAAGAGTTATATTAGATTTGTACATTAAAGTCTTGTAATTGAATAAGTGTTATGATTTAAATGATAGCGTTTTGACTACAGAAGAGTTCTATTAGATTTATACGAGTACATCAACGTCTTGTAATTGAGTAAGTGTTATGATTTAAATGATGGCGTTTTGACCCCAGAAGAGTTATATTAGATTTGTACATTAAAGTCTTGTAATTGAGTAAGTGTTATGATTTAAATGATAGCGTTTTGACTACAGAAGAGTTCTATTAGATTTATACGAGTACATCAACGTCTTGTAATTGAGTAAGTGTTATGATTTAAATGGTTCCAATGGTTGTTATTGCCGGGAGTTGTAGTGAGGATAAGCTCTCACTGCAGATAAAATACTTCTATGGCACGCGCCTCACTGCAGATAAAATACTTCTATGGCACGCGCCTCAAACAGCCTCTGACAACCAAGTCCAGCTCCCGGCCTTCACGTGTGGCTCAATTTGAGCCCGGCGGAACTGTTTCCACTGACGGGAGAAGGGGCA
Organism: Oreohelix idahoensis; assembly: GCA_024509875.1. Classification (NCBI taxonomy): domain Eukaryota; kingdom Metazoa; phylum Mollusca; class Gastropoda; order Stylommatophora; family Oreohelicidae; genus Oreohelix; species Oreohelix idahoensis. The sequence goes on from JAMPIV010003325.1 coordinate 190,719, forward strand.
AAGGCGAGCGACTGGCGCCTTAAAACCAGCAGCTTCGGGCAGATAGGGCTCGTGATCCTTGGTTGGTAGCTTATCTAAGAGAAGGAACTCTGAATTCAAACCACCGCTGCCTTGCGGGAATATCCATTTGTGGAATTGGCTTCGGGAGTAAACCCTGAGGATAAATCCGGAGTCGGAGTCCCTAAGGCAGTCTAATGTCGATTCGACATTATTCTGGCAACTCCTGCGACATGGCTGGTACCAAACTGTATCGGCTACTGCCGTTCCTTTGGATCTACCGGCTGTGTGGAGAGGGGGAACATGCTGCATGGGCAACAGCTTGATCTCCATATAACTGTGCCCAAGCTCGCGCCCTGGAGAGGACACTCCAGCTTCACCCTATAGGTGTCGGCAAAACACGGGAAGTAGCAGTTACCGGTTATAAGCATTATGCCCAATTGGCGTAGGGCATGGCGCCAGGGGCTACTTCCGACAGTGGGAGAGGTTCTAGGATCTCACTGGACAGCTACCGCCCGCTTCAAGCTGGGCAGCCCCCAGTCAATAAGGTGTTGTCCCGCCACTGTCTGCTTTCCCCATTGGGTGCATGGGGATTAGGGTCAAACCCGAACTGTGGACAGAAAATTTTGCACCAAGCAATTATCGAAAAAATAGAAATAAGCAAACTCTCAGATTGGGATGCTGGAACGTCCGGACTATGTTGACTGGACTATCCGAAAACCTACAGGATGTAAACGATGTAAGGAAGACAGCCATAATTAATGATGAGCTTAAACGACTTCAGGTGGATATAGCTGCACTTCAGGAAACGCGCCTGGCGGGCTCTGGAATGGTGAGCGAGAAGGACTACACATTTTATTGGCAAGGGAAAGATCTTGATAAAGCTAGAGAACACGGAGTAGGTTTTGCGGTCAAAAAATCGCTAACTAACATGGTTGAACCAGGCGAGAATGGATCAGAACGCCTGTTAACGCTCCGCCTGCAAACTAGCACAGGTCCCATCACCCTTGTCAGTGTGTATGCTCCTACTCTGTACTCTGCCTCAGAAGCTAAAGATGAGTTCTACGAGAATCTAGCAGCAGTAATCAAAAGCATACCTAGGCAAGAACAGCTTGTTCTCCTTGGTGACTTTAACGCTAGAGTGGGTGCCGATAATGTTTCATGGCCTTCGTGTCTGGGCAGGTTTGGTATTGGCAAGATGAATGAAAATGGACAACGGCTCTTAGAGTTGTGCGTCCACCATGACCTCTGCGTGACCAACACCTTCTTTCAGACAAAACCCCAGCATAAGGTGTCATGGAGACACCCACGATCCAAGCACTGGCACGAACTTGACCTGATTCTCGTCAGAAGGCCACTCCTCAGGTCTGTGCTCTCCACGCGCTCGTACCATAGTGCAGACTGTGACACAGATCACTCCTTGGTTTGCTGCAAAATCAGAGCACAACCAAGAAAACTCTATCGTGTCAGACATGAAGGGAAACCACGCATTGATACCAGCAAGATGTCAGACACTTTCATGATCGCTCAATTCACTGCGACCTTCAAGAAAGTGCTCAGTAGCCCTCAGCATGGTGATACTATTACAGAGAACTGGGAGCATCTACGGAACACCATTCAAAGTACTGCACTTGCCACCTTTGGTAAGAAAACAGCAAAGTCAAATGACTGGTTTGACGCTTCATCAGATGTGATGGCACCTGTTATTGAAGCTAAGCGCAGTGCTATGAATGAATACAAACGTTCACCGAGTGCCAGAACCCTACAGATCCTGAGGGCTACGAGAAGCAAAGTTCAACAAACTGCTCGACGCTGTGCAAATGACTATTGGCTCCAGCTCAGTGAGAGCATCCAGATCGCAGCGCAAACAGGCAACATTAGACAAATGTATGACGGTATAAAGAAAGCACTTGGCCCCCATAAAAGTAAGACGGCACCGCTAAAAACCATCAGCGGAGAGAAGCTAACCGATAAGGGTAAGCAGATGGAGAGGTGGGTCGAGCACTACTCTGAGCTTTACGCTAGAGACAATACCGTTACGCCTGCAGCCCTTGATGCTGTCAATAGTCTGCCAACTATGGAGGAGCTGGATGCCGAACCAACATTAGAGGAACTCAGTAAGGCCATTGATAGCTTGGCCTCTGGCAAAGCACCAGGCAGTGATGGGATTCCTCCTGATTTAATCAAATGCTGTAAGAGCACGCTATTATATCCCCTGCATAGGATGCTGTGCCAGTGCTGGGAAGAGACAACTATTCCTCAAGACATGCGAGATGCCAAGATTGTAACACTGTATAAAAATAAAGGAGACAGAAGTGATTGCAATAACTACAGAGGCATCTCTCTTCTTAGTATTGTTGGTAAGGTTTTTGCCAAAGTCATCTTAATGCGACTACACAAGTTAGCTGAGCGCATATATCCAGAGGCACAGTGTGGATTCCGAGCTGGCAGATCAACAACAGACATGATCTTCTCTCTCCGCCAGCTTCAGGAAAAATCAAGAGAGCAGAAAAGACCATTATATATCGCCTTTATAGACCTCACAAAAGCATTCGACTTGGTTAGTAGGGATGGACTCTTTAAAATCCTCCTGAAAATAGGCTGCCCTTCTAAAATGCTGGAAATGATAAAGTCATTCCATGACGACATGAAGGGAACAGTCCAATATGCTGGAAGCACGTCACAGCCCTTTGATATACGAAGTGGCGTTAAACAAGGCTGTGTTCTGGCTCCGACCCTCTTCGGAATCTTCTTTGCCTTACTCTTGAAACATGCATTCAGAGATGCAACTGATGGAATATGCCTTCACACTAGGTCAGATGGCCGTCTGTTTAATCTTTCAAGGCTGAAGGCAAAAACAAAAATCAGAAGGGTCACTATAAGAGACTTGTTGTTCGCTGATGATGCTGCAGTCGTCACTCAAAACCAACAGGAGCTTCAGAGCTTGATGAATCGCTTCACTAAAGCATGCAAGGACTTTGGCCTCACAATAAGTCTAAAGAAAACGAATGTGCTGAGTCAGGATGTGGGTGCTGCACCAGTTATCACTATCGATAACTATGAATTGGCAGTGGTGCACCACTTCACATACCTAGGGTCTACCATCAAAGACAAACTCTCACTGGATACAGAAATCGACAGCCGCATTGGCAAAGCTGCAGCTACCTTTGCCCGCCTCACATCGCGTGTTTGGGGAAACTCTAAACTCACAATGAAGACCAAAGCTGCGGTATATAATGCCTGCGTCACCAGCACACTCCTATATGGCAGCGAGACCTGGACGACCTATGCTAAGCAAGAAAGAAGGCTCAATACCTTCCATTTGCGGTGTCTACGCCGCATCCTCGGCATCTCGTGGAAAGATAAAGTGACAAATGTCGAGGTGTTGTCACGTGCTGGCCTTCAAAGTATGTATACGCTGCTTAGACAGCGCAGACTTCGCTGGCTTGGCCATGTTCGCCGCATGGAAGATGGTCGCATCCCAAAAGATATCTTCTACGGACAATTAGCAGAAGGCAAGAGAACAGTTGGGCGACCACAGCTGAGGTTCAAAGATGTGTGCAAGAGAGATATGAGGGCACTGGACATGGATCCAGCAACATGGGAGGATGGAGCTGCTGATCGCACTAAGTGGCGATGCTATTTACGGCACCACCTCAGATTGGGCGAAGAGAGGCTCACACAAGAAGCAGAGGTGAGGAGAAAACGTCGAAAGGAGCACCAGGAAAATAAGCAGCTGAGGGCTGCCACCTCAGGGGCGCATTCCCATAGTCAGTTATGACTGAAGGGGCTATTATTATTATTATGATTTAAATGATGGCGTTTTGACCCCAGAAGAGTTATATTATATTTATACATTAAAGTCTTGTAATTGAGTAAGTGTTATGATTTAAATGATGGCGTTTTGACTCCAGAAGAGTTCTATTAGATTTATACATTAAAGTCTTGTAATTGAGTAAGTGTTATGATTTAAATGATAGCGTTTTGACTCCAGAAGAGTTCTATTAGATTTATACGAGTACATCAACGTCTTGTAATTGAGTAAGTGTTATGATTTAAATGATGGCGTTTTGACCCCAGAAGAGTTATATTAGATTTATACATTAAAGTCTTGTAATTGAGTAAGTGTTATGATTTAAATGATAGCGTTTTGACTCCAGAAGAGTTCTATTAGATTTATAGAACGACCGGATCGCAGCGCTGTTAGAGCGGTTATACTAGTGGAAAAGTGACTATATTCGAAACTAGATCGAACCCGCTCCAGTTTACCCAGCTGTAAAAGTAGTAACTGACTGGTCTCTTTAGGTAGAGAAGGCAAAGGCAAGAGTGCAGGTAACCCCACCACATCAAATATCTAGATCTAGTATGTGAAGAAGTAACACTCCACCCCCGCACGGCTGTATCTGCTATGAAACGTGCATTCATTTAAAGGTCAAGGTAGTCGCTTATCAGATACTGCCGTAGGGGATTAAAGCGCTAGAGACTTCACTTTATTAGGTCCGGCATCGGTAGGTCGGGTGATTAGTTGCCTAACTTTATTAGGTCCGGCACCGGTAGGTGGGGTGATTAGTTGCCTAACTTTATTAGGTCCGGCACCGGTAGGTGGGGTGATTAGTTGCCTAACTTTATTAGGTCCGGCACCGGTAGGTGGAGTGATTAGTTGCCTAACTTTATTAGGTCCGGCACCGGTAGGTGGGGTGATTAGTTGCCTAACTTTATTAGGTCCGGCACCGGTAGGTCGGGGTAATTAGTTGCCTAACTTTATTAGGTCCGGCACCGGTAGGTGGGGTGATTAGTTGCCTAACTTTATTAGGTCCGGCACCGGTAGGTCGGGGTGATTAGTTGCCTAACTTTATTTGGTCCGGCATCGGTAGGTGGGATGATTAGTTGCCTAAATTTATTAGGTCCGGCACCGGTAGGTGGGGTGATTAGTTGCCTAACTTTATTAGGTCCGGCACCGGTAGGTGGGGTGATTAGTTGCCTAACTTTATTAGGTCCGGCATCGGTAGGTGGGGTAATTAGTTGCCTAACTTTATTAGGTCCGGCACCGGTAGGTGGGGTGATTAATTGCCTAACTTTATTAGGTCCGGCATCGGTAGATGGGGTGATTAGTTGCCTAACTTTATTAGGTCCGACATCGGTAGGTCGAGTGATTAGTTGCCTAACTTTATTAGGTCCGGCATCGGTAGGTGGGGTAATTAGTTGCCTAACTTTATTAGGTCCCGCATTGGTAGGTCGGGTGATTAGCTGCCTAACTTTATTAGGTCCGGCATCGGTAGGTGGGGTGATTAGTTGCCTAACTTTATTAGGTCCGGCATCGGTAGGTCGGGTGATTAGTTGCCTAACTTTATTAGGTCCGGCATCGGTAGGTGGGGTGATTAGTTGTCTAACTTTATTAGGTCCGGCATCGGTAGGTCGGGTGATTAGTTGCCTAACTTTATTAGGTCCGGCATCGGTAGGTGGGGTGATTAGTTGCCTAACTTTATTAGGTCCGGCATTGGTAGGTGGGGTGATTAGTTGCCTAACTTTATTAGGTCCGGCATAAGTAGGTGGGGTGATTAGTTGCCTAACTTTATTAGGTCCGGCATCGGTAGGTCGGGTGATTAGTCACCTTCCTCGTTACCTTTTTCTCCCGTAATTCAAGTACCCAATACCGTGAATCGAAAACCCGGCACTTTTGCCGCCAGAGACCATCGCTCTCACCACTCTGTCAATTGGACACTCACCTTTACTCTATGTTATTATATTTCTAATTCATTGTTCAACATTAAGTAAGCACTGCAGTTACGCTTGCTGGTTTTTATTGTTATCTTGTGTTTTTATGAAAAACGAATTTTCTGAATATTGCATGCGGATTTGCTTTGACTCAAAGGACAGCGAAAGAGCATCGCCTGCTCAGATGAGAACAAACTTACGGCATGTCCATCACTTCGTAGGCTCGGTTATTAATCTGTCCGTTGTCAGTTCACATGTTTTAAAATTTTCTGCCTGGTCATATTTTTCCCTTCTTCAAAGTAAATAAAATTATAATCCTTATATAACCCTTATTATATAATACTTTTTATGGAAAATGCTCTCTCCTGTTCTCAATGTGCTTGGTTTGTTTTTCTTTGTTTCTTTCCTTGACCGATGAACGGGAAAAATGATAGATATAAAAATAACAAACAAGACCATTGTTATGGTCACTTTTCTAAATTTTCTTTTTCCCTTATGTCTCTGTTTTTTTTGTTTTTTTTTTGTTTTTTTTTTTAATATGAGCACTTTTTATTTTATTTGATTAGTTTATTTAATCATTGTACATCACATTGGCTAATAACAGAACTCACCTAGAAATCTCGCTTTATCCATAGAAGAAGATGCGCCAAAAACTGAGCTTTTCGGATTAGCTTATTGTCAGTATTCTTTAGCAAGAGCTGTCAAGGCGACATTAGAGCAGATAACATGTCACACCCAAGAATGAGCCTCAATATCATTTTTTTTAACCGAACGTTGAATTTGTTAGTTGACATTGCCGGGTCATATGTAAGTGCAGTATAATAAAGAAAATATTGTGGGGAACACAGTTTCACGCATTTCTTTATTTTATAATTAAATTTGGAATTTCGGTTTTAATGTCAGTGGCGTAAGCTTGCCTACTTTACTTGCTCCATCCACTATTGCCGTGTAGCGATCACTATTGCCGTGTAGCCATCCACTATTGCCGTGTAGCGATCACTATTGCCGTGTAGCCATCCACTATTGCCGTGTAGCCATCTACTATTGCCGTGTAGCCATCCACTATTGCCGTGTCTTCTTCTTCTTTGATCCTTAGCCGCCGACCATCAAAGCAGTCAGTGGCCATCACGCCTAGTGGCGTCTTGTAGGGTAGCATCAAATTGATTCCACTTTGCTCGGTCGGTGGCCATCCTTCGTACAGTGCCCCAACTCTGGTTCATTCTTTGCATCTCAGCCTCCACAGTCCTCCGATAGGTTGTTTTTGGTCGGCCTCTCTTTCGTTTTTTTTCAGGGGTCCAAAGCGTAGCTGTTCTTGTGATGGCATCGGGGTCTCTTCTGAGGACATGGCCAACCCAGCTCCAGCGTCTGCCAGCTATGATGGTGTGCATGTCCTCTTGCTTGCTCCGAGTAAGCAGATCATGGTTGGTGATGGTATTCGGCCAAAAGATTCGGTGAAATTTTCTTAGGCATGTTGTGTGAAAAGAGGACAATTTCGACATTTCCTTCTCTGTAACTCTCCAGCTTTCCGCACCATAGAGAAGCACAGAAAGCACACAGCTCTGATATAATCTTAATTTTGTGCTTGTGCTGTATTGAGAGGACTTCCAGATGGTGTTTAAGCTAAAAAAGGCTGTTCTTGCCTTATTCATTCTGATGTTGATGTCTTTGCCTGCCCCGCCGTCTGGTGTTACTATGCATCCTAGGTATGTGAAGGTGTCTGTCTGTTCCAGTTGCTGATTCCTTACTGATATGGGTTCAGGGTTGTGGGCTTGAACATCAATTTAAAGAAGTCAGAGGTCATGACGCTCAATGTGAGCAACCCTGATCCTATATTGCCGTGTAGCCATCCACTATTGCCGTGTAGCCATCCACTATTGCCGTGTAGCCATCCACTATTGCCGTGTAGCCATCCACTATTGCCGTGTAGCCATCCACTATTGCCGTGTAGCCATCCACTATTGCCGTGTAGCCATCCACTATTGCCGTGTAGCCATCCACTATTGCCGTGTAGCCATCCACTACTGCCATGTAGCCATCCACTATTGTCGTGTAGCCATCCATTATTGTCGTGTAGTTATCCACTATTGCCGTGTAGCCATCCCCTATTGCCGTGTAGCCATTCATTATTGCCGTGTAGCGTCCACTATTGCCGTGTAGCGTCCACTATTGCCGTGTATCCATCCACTATTGCCGTGTAGCGTCCACTATTGCCGGGTAGCGTCCACTTTTGCCGTGTAGCCTTCCACTATTGCCGTGTAGCGTCCACTATTGCCGTGTAGCCATCCACTATTGCCGTGTAGCGTCCACTATTGCCGTGTAGCGTCCACTATTGCCGTGCAGCCATCCACTATTGCCGTGTAGCCATCCACTATTGCCGTGTAGCCATCCACTATTGCCGTGTAGCGTAGTGCCGATCTCAAGTTTGCGTTCTTGTGCCAAGTGTGTCGTCCTGGCTGCTGTGATCACGTGTTGTTGTAGAATCTCTGTGATGTTGTCTATCTATCTGCCTCTTTGTCTTCCCTATGTCTTGAAACATGTCTTCTAGTATTTAAGACGCATAGTGGTAATTTATCTCGTGCTCCATTCTCGTGAGATGGCCACACCACTTGATGTTCTGTGTCTCTGTGTGGTAAAGTGGGATATTATAAATATTTATAGGGGACTTAGTGTACTGACTGAGATCAGCTGTGAAGGTATCTGTATATAATAAGGGTAGTGTATTACAGATGACCTTACTTGCTACCACATATTTATACCTCAGTCAGAATTATTCTGGAATATTGTGATGACTACGTCGAATGTCTAGGGTATGTATATGATGAAGTGTAAGTCACAACAACAACAGACAGATAAACAATTTAATTTATTCCACCACACTTGACAACACTGTGACACTCACACACATGTAACACTCTATAAGACTATTCTTAAATGAGGCACTGGTAAATTTTCAAATATAAATATATATTAATTACTGTCACTAATATATAGGTGTCCTGATTCAAATACAAAGTGAACCAGGAATCACAATCAATTTTAATTACAAGTTATATGTACAGAATTTATCAATATGAATCTGGTAGTGACATATCTTATTAATATTATCTTATGTGTGTCAGTTGTGTAGTAGTAATATGAGGTAATACTGGTTTTGTTTTTTCAAGCTATGTTGTTATTTGTCATCATGACTTCAAGTGTTTGTTTCTGTTGGAACTAGTATTGGAGATGTTCTCAGTTCCGTTCATTAAAACAATTAATTTCCCCTCTTATTTTTATACAATGTCAGTTTACGATGGGGTTACATAATGTTGAGCTCCGCTGGCCACATAGGCTTATCTTTCGTGATGGCGGCAGGAAAAGACTCCTCTGCTCGATTGCTCCCCTGTGTTATGGAGACACCTCACTGTTTGCTATATGGACCAAGGAGTATGCTGTCCGCCTCTGGATTCAGCAAAGCTCTGACCAGGTGCTGCTCAATAACTTTAGGACCACAGTCCCTGAAACAAGAAGGTTGTACCTCCTACTTCAGAACCAATTTATACTCTATTTCTACACTGAGCACAATACATAACAAACACTGAGTTCAGAGCGGTAGGCCAACTGCTATCTTCATCTGAAACAATTTTCACCAGTATATTCCTCCCTAATGGTTACCACGCCTCTGCAATTCCAGCATTATTTCTTTCTAGTCAATAATATAGGTGTCAGTGTACTGTTAGGCGATTCCATGTAGTTTTACTTTCCTCCGACACCTTCTGTTCAGGCTGGAGCACTATATAGGCTTTACCTCATGTTCGCTACTGAACCACACATATATACAGACATAAATTATCAATTTACATTCAATTTTCATTAAAAAGATATCAAATATTTCAAGCTTACCACAATTCATGGAAATAATACAGAATTACGTTGACTGGCACTGAATATAACACAATTTCGATCTGCCGATGTCCCAGGCTTTTATTTAGAAAAATATGCACTGGCGCTCAACGCACTGGTTCTGTAGTAAGTTTATTTGCAAATGTGGTGGTGACCTGACGCCTCTGATTGACTATATTGGCAGGTCTAACCAATCGTGCCATGTTTACACAGCTTTTCAAAAAAGTACTCCTACTCACGTTTCCCCTGACAACAAAAGATAGTATTTATAGCCCGACTAATCGTGTTTAGCCTTACATTTATTGCGCTCCAATCAAATCGGATTTAACATGGAGACCCATTTCCCGTACAATGGTGGGGTGAAAATCTGCCACTGAGCGATTCTGATTTGGGTGTTGTCTGACATCCCTCACTATTTCTTTGGCTATACTTTGGTAATTCCTAGACTATTTGCGTAACGTTTAACATATTATTTGTCAGCAAGTCCTAAGGAACCCAAATATACAAATTTAAAGGAGCTAATTTAAAGTGGCTTCGTTCAAAATGTGCATTTTCTACTACCTCCTGTTCACTTCGAATACGATGTGGTGTCTGGGTACTGTAATGTTTTCAAACGTAAACCAGTATAATGTCATATTTCCTAATAAGAATTTTCAGGTTTTCTAAAAACTGACTTTCGTATGGGTAGTGTTGTTTATCACTGTCGATTTGAAAAAAGCTAGTGCATGTGGCCTTACACGCGTGATGGTAGTAATTGTGTATCGCGCGACTGTGGTAGTATTGCCTGCGTTCCGGCTTTCAGCCTCTCCCTTTCTTTCTATCTTTAGTCCATCTGTCTTTCGTTTTTGGGTAACGTAGTGTATAAAATGACATGAATGGAATTTTAAATCTAGGTCAACTTGCGTATCTCAAGGTTTTTCTTAGAAATGCAGCACATGTTTTATCGTAGAAAGCGGGTATTGAAGCAGTAGGCTTTTACTATCAACGTGAAACGTTACAATTTGCAGACGAAGTAGAAAACAAGGGGGATTTCGAGTACAGTCATTGTGACAGCACTGTTCTTTACCATTCTTCTTTCCTTTTATTGAATTTATGTGTTAGGCTTTACATTTACGTTTTAATTTATATATGTGGATTAGAATATTTCACGACATCTCCCCTCTTAAAACAGCCATCTTATGTCAGTGCTTTATTCTATATACACATAGATAAATGTAAGTCAACTTGACTTTACTCTGCTGTTGTGCTATCATGGTTTTATGTAGTTGGGTCCATTCAGAGTAAGCACTACTCATGAAATCTGCCTCAGACCTCTACAACCAATAATATTTTTCGGTTATGTTACTGAACAGCCACAAGTGTGACTGCTTGTCTTAATGCTGCTTCACAACCCGTATTCACCATTTCTCTTCTCTGAGTCTGCGCAAGGACATGTCCAGAGAACATTAGATTTTCCCCAAAATGTACGTTATGAGGAGATAACATATACCTGGTGATAGCAGAGTTTTCGTAGTGGATCCCATAATCTTCTTATTAGCCTGTATGAAACATTCGGAATATCCTCAATCAAAGAGGCAACTCAGGGATTCAATACGTTCCTCCGAATTGTTTACATCCAACAAGTATGTCTGATCTCAGGTTTTACTGGAATCTGATAGTATCCTTTACTCAGATCCACTTTTGAGAAATATTTAGCTTTATTTAGTCTGGCAAACAGCTGATTTGTATCCGGCAATGGATCCACCTGTCCTTCTGTAATAGCATTCAGTCTCCTGTAATCTATACAGAGTCTATGTTCTCCAGAGGGCTTCCTTAAGAGTACAACACCGGAACTATACGAAGATTCACTGTGTGAAATAATTCCTTCCTTCAACAAATAGTCTATCTCTTCCTTCAAAGCTTTTTCCTTAGCAAAAGGAATCGAATATGGTTTCATACAGACAGGTGTGGGGTCTATCAGTTTCATATCATATTCCAATAAGTTTGTATGCCCAGGTCGGTCTGTTAACACCTCTGCATGATTATCTAGAACCTGTTGTACTCTCTCTTTCTGAGTTTTCGTTAAATGTGTACTGATTTTCACCTGTGCCGATATCTCACAGGGGTGTAATGGATATTCAAATGATGAAAGTGGTTCCTTTTTCATCTCCATGGCAATGGACAAGGTCAACAAGTGTGTCTCTTCCTGATGTTCTCTTTCCAAATATTTCTTCAGGAGATTCACATGATAGATTTTTTCTTTCCCCTTCTTATCTATCTTATAATTTGTTCTAGACACCTTCTCTAGAACTGTATATGGACCTTGCCATCCAATCTGTAACTTATTCTGACTACCGGGGAGAAGAAGCAGTACCTTCTCTCCCACAGCCAAATCTCTGTCTTTCGCTTTCCTGTTATAATAGGCAGCATGTTTCTTCCTGGCTTGTTTCAAATTTTCATTGGCAAGTTTCCAGCCAGTTTTTAAACGAGTGGTCAGCTCATTCACATATTGGTATGAGGATGTAATATTTTCCTCTGCTTTTTCATCAGTCCACGTTCTTAACAGCGCTTACATATGGACCTTTAATTTTGTGGACCTATTTGTCCATGCACCGATATGGTCTCTTCCACTCGAAGCTTTATAGTGATGATTTTTCTTCCCAGAATTTTCAGTCACAAAACGACCGCTACCAATTTTTTTCTTGGGGCTGTCTCCCCACTTAAAATTCTTGATGAGAGATTTTCTCTCTACATTTTCTTCCTCCAGTTTGTTTAAGTCCGATTGAGGGATTTTCGGCTTATCCTGGGGTAAGACATCTTTTTGCACTCTCCGCATAGTGGCCATTGTAAAACAGTTAATTGAAGCTTGTCCGTGAAAAGGGGCTTCCCATTTCATTTGGTCCACTTTATCAAATTTATTTCTCTTCGTATTGTCAGGCCTAATTTTGCCCCTTGGCGTGTCCAGGTCCTGATCAAAATTCCCACTTGTGGGTGTTCCCTCATGTGCTATGCTACACCTTTCTACAAAATTCTCAATGTCCCATCTTGCCTTGGGCCAATAATAATTGTGAGCCACCTTTTGGATGATGGTACCTATTTTCTCATGGTCCCCATCTGGTTTCACATGTAGGCTCCTTATTAATTCTGTCCTATATCTTTTAGGAAGTACCAGCTGTCCCTGACCTTTGGATCTAGCTCCAGTCTTCCTATACATCAACTTGTTTTTCATGTAAAAATCTCCCTTGCCTGGAGTTGTATGACAAGTTGACAATTTCCTAAAACAAGGCTTAAGGGTCTTATCCCCAGCCTGTGCCTTCCTCATCTCTTCTGGAGTGGTATCTAACATAATATCCTCCTCCTTTCTTGAGGTCGACCTGACCTGAAGGGTTGCCATAACTATAGGGTTCCTTCTGCAACGGTCAGTGTCATGATTGTTCATCTTACAATTTTTACACAACCTTTTTCCTTGGTTGAAAGATTTTCTTTCATCATATTGCCTCTTGTCTCCATTTCTTTTCTTGCTGGCAATAGATTGGGTTATGAGATCATCGACAACACACAACAGAAATGGAATCCAGTGGACTCTGACTAAGCAGTTGGATGATCTGGATTTTGCTGATGACTTGGCTCTTCTGTCCCATAACCGTAATCAGATGCAGGACAAATTGAAAACACTCGATGAGAGGTCACAGCAATGGGGTCTGAAAATACACAGGGAAATGACAAAAATAATGCGAATAAATGCAGGTAATGATAATAGGGTTGAACTTGAAGAAACACCAATACAAGATGTAGAATCATATACGTATCTTGGCAGTAATATAGACAAAGTTGGAGGGACAGACAGCGATATCAAAATAAGAATACAAAAGGCAAGAGGAGCTTTCATTGCATTGGGAAATATATGGAGATCAAGAGAAATAGGATCCAACACGAAAATAAGAATCTTCAACTCAAATGTGAAGTCAGTCCTATTGTATGGCTCTGAGACATGGAGAACAACAAAGACAACAACCAAAAAGCTACAGACTTTCATAAATGGGTGCTTGCGTAGAATAGAGGGATTAAAATGGTATGACAAGGTTACCAACGTAGAACTGATGACAAGAACTAGACAAGTGCCAGTGGAACAAGAGATGAGAAGAAGACGATGGCGATGGATAGGACACACACTGAGGAAACCTGTTGATAGCATTACAAGGCAGTCCTTGTTCTGGAACCCGCAGGGCAAGAGAGGCAGAGGAAGACCAAGAAGTACATGGAGAAGAGAGTTGGAAACAGAGGTGAAACTGATGAGGAGAACATGGAAAGAACTTGAGATGATGGCACGTGACAGGAGGACTTGGCATGTGTTTGTTGAAGGCCTATGCTCCTTTGGGAGTGGAGGGTTATGAATGAATGAATATTTCCTTTCATCGAATTGTGGGGTTTTATTTTTATTGTCATACCGTGGCCTATCAAACTGGTGCTTACCTTTGTTTTGATCTCCAGGATCAAATTTATTAAAGTTCTGTGGTGCCCTAAAATTATCCACCTGTTTCTTCTTATTGCCTGATACTTCTGCCTGAGCTGCTTGATACCTTTCAGCAACATTTAGCAACTCACCCAGCCTCTCTGCACCTTGTTCCATGAGAAACTTTCTCAGGTCTGGAGTCATGGACTCTCTTAGTTGTTCTATAAGGACCATTTCCTTAAGATCTTGGGTTTTCCCCAGAGAAGTCCATTTCTCCAAGTATGTCTCTAACCGTGCAGAGAACTGGTGATAGGTTTCACCTGACAGTAGTTTAGCATTCCTAATTTTTTTCCTATAAAATTCTGCGTTCTTTTCATATCTTAACAAAAGAGCCTGCTTTAGCATGTCATAATTTTCCTGATCACCTCTGCTCATTTTGGCAAAAACTTCATAAGCTGCCCCACGAAGACCTTGAGATAACTTTAAGCTCCACCTTTCTCTCTCTAACCCATATGTGGTAGCTAATAGTTCATATCTATTTAGATAGCTCTCAATATCATCGTCTTTCTCAACGAAATGATCTAAATGAAAATTCATAGCTGAGGTTGAGGCTCCCTGACTAGCAGTGGCATCAGAGGCAAAGGGACTGGCACCATTTTCAGGAGCATGGCCTTGAAACTCAAACTCCCTTAGTCGTAACTCATGTTCCCTTTGTAATCTCTTCTCCTCCTTTTCTGCTTCCCTCTCTGCAGTCAATCTTCTTTCTTCTGCAGCCTGTCTTCTTTCCTCGGCTTCCAATGCTTTAGCCTCTTTGTCAGCCTCAATCTGCAACCTCTTAGTCTCAGCCTCGGCCTCAAATTGTAACCTCTTAATTTCTTTTTCAGCCTCTATTCTCTTATCTTCGGCCAATCTTTCAGATTCTAATTTTCTTTCGGCCTCTTTTTCTAATCTTCTTTCTTCCCGTTCAATATATTTGTCACATTCAGCAGTGACATAAGCAATCATAATTTGTCCGTCCATTCCTAACTCTTTCGCAGTCTGTACAGCAGCAGATCGAAATTTTGCCAAGTCGGCCATTGTCTAACATGCAATTGTAACAATTCAATCTATCAATAATTATCTAAGGACACTACAGGCACTGAGAGCTCAACGTTATTTATTTCCACCCAAGGATACCTTTTAATTCTTATTATTCCCAAAATCTATAACAGGAGAAAGTTCAATATCCCTGGAGCGAGACCCCAATATATGTGGTAAAGTGGGATATTATAAATATTTATAGGGGACTTAGTGTACTGACTGAGATCAGCTGTGAAGGTATCTGTATATAATAAGGGTAGTGTATTACAGATGACCTTACTTGCTACCACATATTTATACCTCAGTCAGAATTATTCTGGAATATTGTGATGACTACGTTGAATGTCTAGGGTATGTATATGATGAAGTGTAAGTCACAACAACAACAGACAGATAAACAATTTAATTTATTCCACCACACTTGACAACCCTGTGACACTCACACACATGTAACACCATATAAGACTATTCTTAAATGAGGCACTGGTAAATTTTCAAATATAAATATATATTAATTACTGTCACTAATATATAGGTGTCCTGATTCAAATACAAAGTGAACCAGGAATCACAATCAATTTTAATTACAAGTTATATGTACAGAATTTATCAATATGAATCTGGTAGTGACATATCTTATTAATATTATCTTATGTGTGTCAGTTGTGTAGTAGTAATATGAGGTAATACTGGTTTTGTTTTTTCAAGCTATGTTGTTATTTGTCATCATGACTTCAAGTGTTTGTTTCTGTTGGAACTAGTATTGGAGATGTTCTCAGTTCCGTTCATTAAAACAATTAATTTCCCCTCTTATTTTTATACAATGTCAGTTTACGATGGGGTTACATAATGTTGAGCTCCGCTGGCCACATAGGCTTATCTTTCGTGATGGCGGCAGGAAAAGACTCCTCTGCTCGATTGCTCCCCTGTGTTATGGAGACACCTCACTGTTTGCTATATGGAACAAGGAGTATGCTGTCCGCCTCTGGATTCAGCAAAGCTCTGACCAGGTGCTGCTCAATAACTTTAGGACCACAGTCCCTGAAACAAGAAGGTTGTACCTCCTACTTCAGAACCAATTTATACTCTATTTCTACACTGAGCACAATACATAACAAACACTGAGTTCAGAGCGGTAGGCCAACTGCTATCTTCATCTAAAACAATTTTCACCAGTATATTCCTCCCTAATGGTTACCACGCCTCTGCAATTCCAGCATTATTTCTTTCTAGTCAATAATATAGGTGTCAGTGTACTGTTTGGCAATTCCATGTAGTTTTACTTTCCTCCGACACCTTCTGTTCAGGCTGGAGCACTATATAGGCTTTACCTCATGTTCGCTACTGAACCACACATATATACAGACATAAATTATCAATTTACATTCAATTTTCATTAAAAAGATATCAAATATTTCAAGCTTACCACAATTCATGGAAATAATACAGAATTACGTTGACTGGCACTGAATATAACACAATTTCGATCTGCCGATGTCCCAGGCTTTTATTTAGAAAAATATGCACTGGCGCTCAACGCACTGGTTCTGTAGTAAGTTTATTTGCAAATGTGGTGGTGACCTGACGCCTCTGATTGACTATATTGGCAGGTCTAACCAATCGTGCCATGTTTACACAGCTTTTCAAAAAAGTACTCCTACTCACGTTTCCCCTGACAACAAAAGATAGTATTTATAGCCCGACTAATCGTGTTTAGCCTTACATTTATTGCGCTCCAATCAAATCGGATTTAACATGGAGACCCATTTCCCGTACAATGGTGGGGTGAAAATCTGCCACTGAGCGATTCTGATTTGGGTGTTGTCTGACATCCCTCACTATTTCTTTTGGCTATACTTTGGTAATTCCTAGACTATTTGCGTAACGTTTAACATATTATTTGTCAGCAAGTCCTAAGGAACCCAAATATACAAATTTAAAGGAGCTAAGTGGCTTCGTTCAAAATATGCATTTTCTACTACCTCCTGTTCACTTCGAATACGATGTGGTGTGTGGGTACTGTAATGTTTTTAAACGTAAACCAGTATAATGTCATATTTCCTAATAAGAATTTTCAGGTTTTTTAAAAACTGACTCTCGTATGGGTAGTGTTGTTTATCACTGTCGATTTGAAAAAAGCTAGTGCATGTGGCCTTACACGCGTGATGGTAGTAATTGTGTATCGCGCGACTGTGGTAGTATTGCCTGCGTTCCGGCTTTCAGCCTCTCCCTTTCTTTCTATCTTTAGTCCATCTGTCTTTCGTTTTTGGGTAACGTAGTGTATAAAATGACATGAATGGAATTTTAAATCTAGGTCAACTTGCGTATCTCAAGGTTTTTCTTAGAAATGCAGCACATGTTTTATCGTAGAAAGCGGGTATTGAAGCAGTAGGCTTTTACTATCAACGTGAAACGTTACAATTTGCAGACGAAGTAGAAAACAAGGGGGATTTCGAGTACAGTCATTGTGACAGCACTGTTCTTTACCATTCTTCTTTCCTTTTATTGAATTTATGTGTTAGGCTTTACATTTACGTTTTAATTTATATATGTGGATTAGAATATTTCACGACACTCTGTATACTTTATATAAGGTTTAGTTCCTACACTTCTTCTGGTGTCATAATTTCTCATTCTGTCTCTCCTGGTAACATTAATGACTTTACATCTTATCTCACAGAATATGATTTTTACATCTTGCACCTTAGTCAGGGACCATGTTTGACACTGATAGCAAAGAGTTGGTAAGAATGTACTATTTATCAGCTGTCTTTTCGTTTTCATACTGATATTCTGATGACAATTGATACTACGATATGTAAAATAAGTCACACTAGGACAGAGGAAACATTAATTCTTACTGTTTTGTGGACAATTACTGTTATTGATTTAATTGTATAAAATTATAGGACTAGTGTAGAACTTATTTAGGGGATGAACGAGTTGAAGACGAGAGAATGTGCAGGAAATATCTGATCCTTCGAGTCAGTTAAGCATGACTAATCTTATTGCGAAAGTTTTTTATGAGTGTAGTGTCAGTAGTAGTTACTGAAAGAACATAAATAAAATTATGTCTGAAAAGAGTGTAGTCCTAGAGTTAGAGAAGAGCACTGGTATGACAGGATAGTCACGGCTGTGAAGGTCTCTACTTTAGATAGTGATTAGATACAAGTTAGAGCCTAAGGTGCCACCTTCGTTATGTAACTACCTGTGATAATCAAACAATTCAATAAAGCTCAAAACTCAACAATATAAAATAAATAAGTCCGAATATTTCAATTTACGAATCATTTATTATCTACATCTATCTTTTTGTTCTTCTTGTGACATATGACTGGTGAAATGATGAAATTGAATGAATATAATTAATTACAAAAATTGAATGATTGTTTCGCTATATTATATAACTAATTAAGAAGTCCTTTCTGGATTCTTCAATTTACTTAAAAAAGATTCATTAAATGTTCCTTTATCACTATAGTCTCTTGTCTGGTCTATTAATTCAAACTGTTTATTACCATAACACAATAATCCCTTGGATTTGACTGGTCACACTGGTTGCAGGAATTTGGTTACAGATAGGGTCTCCATGAAAGATTGTACCCTTTTCAAAAAATTTATTCTCGGCCCCATGACGTGGTACGAAGATGCTTTCTATCACAAAAGTAAGATAATCTCTGCAAGTTTTTAAGCATACCTTACAAATACTCAAAAAAAGTGCGTATGCGCCTAGCGGCTATTTCAAATGAAACTTTTGCAGTTGAGTTGCAACCGGTAATTGTTACATGTCTTTCAAACACACTGGTCAAGTAGGTGAAAAAAAAAGAAATAGGTACATTCTTTTTGAGTCTTTGTAAGGTATGCTTAAAAACTTGCAGAGATTATCTTACTTTTGGGATAGAAAGCATCCTCGTACCACATCATGGGGCCGAGAATAATTGTTTTGAAAAGGGTACAATCTTTTATGGACACCCTGTACTTATCATTAAAGTCTATGCCTGTCCTTAATGAGAATACACAGCAATATTGATTGAAGGTCTTGCTCTAGACCACCAAACACTGATGGGAACTAGGGCTGAAATCTAGAAGACAATATCTGAGGCTCCTGTGTTGTTTCAGGAAGCCCTTATTTATCTGGATTCGAGACCTCTGATGTATGATGACACATATGAACCCTCTTAGGAAAGATGTAAAGTCCAGAACAGACTTGGTTTGGTGAGATAGCGCTGCACGGCAAACAGATGTTAAATGTTTCAGCTTTGACGAGCGTCTCTCTCGTTCTGTCTTTCTGACTTATGCTGTGTATGTAATTTGAATAGTTCGTTCGTTCGTTCCTTTGTCTACTATGTTGCTGTTATACCCTGTTCAACCTGAAAGTTGGTTATAATTGGGGTAATTTGAATAGTCCACTGCTTAGCCTTTATATACAGGGGTGACGAGCGTGTCGGAGAGCATTACGTCACAGCTTAATTTCAGACAGTGTTTTGTTGCAGTTCTGAGCGAGTTTGTGTAATCTGGGTCCCGAAATCTTCTTCATGCTTCTCCCCTGTTATCCACGACTTTTATCTATATCTCCTTTCACTTTACATAACTTCTGCTTTCTTGCTATGTGAAGTTTTCCATAAGTGGATATGATACGATCGGCAATACAGTTTTTATCATGCTGGCACCTTTTCCCTCAATTTTCTCCAAAAGTAAAGCTCACATCAACTATTCCATTGAATTGAATAAAGCTGGTCTTATCCTCCAAAAATTGAAATCACTGTCAATACTTTCTGTTACTGCATTTACTTGCACTATACACGAATCCATTTTATACGAACACAGTTTCATTCCCCTTGTAGAATGCCATTATAAAATCGTTCGTCTGTAGCGCTTCGCGACTTTTGATTGGCTGGTACACTTAACCTTATTCTATCATAACTAGGCATCGTGTTTGCAGCACATGACAAATCTGTTGAATGGAATATCTTTCGTGAGAAAATAGACTGGGTAAACATAGATAGACAGGGCATTCGAGACCACCACTACTGACAAAACAAAAAAAAAAGCGATATAACGCAAGTAATCTTTCAAAATTGCTAGACAGAAAAAAAAATTACAATCGAAAATTTAACAAAACATTAACTGGGGGTATAAAATTAAAATTACGTAGAAACCCCCTCTGTAATTACCAGAGAGTTAATGTACCGTGCTTACATTTTTTTTTTCAGTTTCTGGCGGAGATTAACACCAGTCAAGAGGTTATAGAACATTGATGACTGGAATATCCTGAGATGCAGTCAAGAATCAATCTGTATGTGGCATTGAAAAACCCTGTCAGTGAGACTCAGTGATTTTCACGTGCATACTCGCGGATAGCCATCACAGACACATGAACTCTCACCCAGCTGGTGGTGCCGTACAGAAGTCAACACATACCTGACAACCCACATCAACTGTATACTAAGTATTATCATATTTGAGCTCAGACTAGCATCCTCCAAACCAAAACTTGAGAGCCAGCTTGCCCATACCTCCATAACACTGAGGCACTGAAACACTGAATGATGAGTGGGATATACACACCACTGTCGAAATCCACTGTCTTCAGCGATTGATCAAATCAAATGGTGTCTCAGGCTTACGTCATGGAGATTTTGCTTCGGTCAGAGATTGTTTACTAGTTTCATACATTTTCGTAATTGAAATCCTATTGCATTCTCTTATTTTCACAATTTGACATATGTTAGTTTCCATGCATTAAATATTCCATTCTTTTTTTCTACCATTTACTATAAATCATAACAAAAATTATCACTGAGCAAATAATCACTTCCCTAGACTAAATATCACCAACATAAAACGAATCTGGCAGGCACTGTTTCCAGATATTCACTGAAATATGGGCCACATCAAGCTGGCATAGAATATCGTCCAAACGGGACGGCAGTCCAATCACTACTAAACGTTCGCGCTCAACCCCTTGGCGCCAGAATTTCCGATGGTCACATGACCCGGTCGTTCGGCTATTTCCGTCGGCTTCCGACCGGCTTGCCTTGTCACTAATAAACAAGCAACCACAAAATAGCGTTGTGACACTAACATTCATTCCATCTTCCTCAATAACATATATTTACAATCTACTGTAGCTATTTTATCTACTACCAGCGGAACAGGGAGTAGGCGAGTGAAAGAAAAAGAACTATAGTGCCAGATAATTACACGGGAGAATCCATTGCAAAATATTTCTCAAATTTTGACAAATGTGTAACCCAGACCACAACTTATTTTATATTTGGACTTGCGCTTTAATGTAACAGACGGACCTTGTTTCTAGGTTGATAATGAGGTGAAATTCCAATTTTAAAAAAGACAAAAAAGTGTCCTTCTATCTTTTTCTTAGTCTGTCTCGAGTGAAACCTCTGAGCCTAGCCTTCCCCCTCTTGACTAAAACCTTTGTCATGTGACTGCATACATCCAATGTATCTCCAGTCATTATCATCTATACATACACGCGACACCTACATTATTGTCACAAGGTCTTCGCCAGGGACGCATGAAGAAAAACAGGGACACGAAAGGAAGAGCTAGCTAAATACATTTGTAAAAAGTAAATAAATGAACAAGATAAGAGCAGTAAACGAAAATCCCCACTAGGAGATCACAATATAGTCGCTGTTCTCATCTAGGGCCGCAACACTGATCATTCATTAAATGTCAATGACTTGTTTTTCCATTACTGTCAGTCAGCAGGGTGATCGCAACGCAACAAGTTTTAACTTCATGTCCGTTTATTTTTCCCCCCATATAAGTAAAATAGAATGCAATAATCCTGCAATAGTCACAAGTACAAAGGGTGTGAACAAAGTGTCTAGTGTAACAATGTGACGGCTAAGTGTTTCTTGTCAATGATAAAAACGGTAAAGATAGTCACAAATAGATAATGCCGTAGATTGCGAAGTCCTCTATAGATTTCACTAAACAAGATTTCAGCTTTATGAGGTGGGGTGACCAGTTTGTTTCCTCTTTGTCTATGCATCACCGAACCCATTTATGGCTGGGTAGGTTATAGCGAGACGTTACCAGGTCTGAACTCGGAACCCAGTAACTTTGCATGGAAAGTCCAGCGTTCTAAGCACTCTGCCAATTGGACGCTCGCAAAATGTAAATTATTGGGTACAATTAGACAAAGAATGTTTCTTAAAATAGGACAATTGTGTAATAATTTTATATCTGGGTTATTCAGTTAATCTTCACGTGTTCTGAGAGTTCTATACTCCTTGTCTTTGTTCTTTGTCACATTCTGCTTTCCCACTCCGTATTTCGTACTATCTGTGCACTGTGCACCACAAATGCACGGGGGGAAATAATGTCTGCTGGGTAATAGATTCCAGCAGATACAGGCATTTCAAATACACAAACGCCGTGCTCGCCAAAGTTAACTGGAATGCCAAATTCGGGGTCAACATTTTTTTAAAGAAAGTTTAAAACACAATAATTAGACAAGCATCAATGACAGGGTGAAGATGCTTTTACACAAATTCCTATTCACACTGGGACGGAACGTAGATTAAATAATTCATCAGATTCGCAAAGTTTTTGAAGCTTTTTTAAATCAGTAGACTATTTTTATCCCGCCTATGACATGTCACCTTGTTTCCTCCATTTTGTAGCGTGAGGTCAAGATGACGACAACGCTGATTTAGTTTTAGCTTAAAAGAAGAATAATGGGTTGTTAACGGAAAAAAGCTAGCAAAACATTTTCATATTTATGAGTTTGGCAGACTTTCAGCCTAACTTAAGAAGTCTGGTCAGGAGTTAAGTCAACAGTTGCAACTATTATTTGCTGGGAACTTGTCTTGGCTACAACGTGTCTGTTAGGAACTTTAAAAACATAAAGTGTTGGCAACTACGGGAGAAGTGCTGGTTCGTGTCTTTCTTATGCTGTGGTAGCCAATCAGAGAAAACCCAAGATTGTTTAGTTAATGTTTAAGTTGAAGTTATATAGGAATTATTAGGCAAACACTGGATTGATTCTATTTTGAGTAGAAAGTTTATTATTTTTAAGGAGGCTGTACGAATTAAATATTATTATTATTATTTGACATTGCTAAATCAACAAAGTCATTGGGAAAAAAATCCACAAACCAAAAAAAATAATTATATTTTAAATATTTAATCATGATTTTTACATATTTTATCATTAGGTTTGGTATTGTCAAGTCGAATGAAAATGGACAACGGCTCTTGGAGTTGGTTCCCATCATGATCTCTCCGTGACCAACACCTACTTTCAGACAAAACCCCAGCATAAGGTGTCATTGTACAATAGTGCAGATTGTGATACAGATCACTACTTGGTTTGCAACAAAATCTGAGCACAACCAAGAAAACTCCATCGTGTCAGGCATGAAGGGAAATCACGCATCGATACCAGCAAGACGTCATACCCTGTCATGATCGCTCAATTTACCACGACCTTCAGTAAAGTGCTTAGTAGCCCACTGCATGGTGATGCTGTTACGGAGAACTGGGAGCACCTATGGAACAACATTCAAAGTACTGCACTTGCCACCTTTGGTAAGAAGACAGTGAAGTCAAATGACTGGTTTGATGCTTCATCAAATGTGATGACACCTGTCATTGAAGCTAAGCGCAATGCTGCGATTGAATTCAAACGTTCAAAGAGTACTAGAACCCTATATATCCCGAAGGCTACGAGAAGCAAAGTCCAACAAACTGCTCGACGTTGTGAAAATGATTATTGGCTCCAGCTTAGCGACCGCAGCGCAAACAGGTAACACTAGATAAATGTACGACAGTATAAAGAAAGCCCTTGGTCTTCAAAAAAGTAAGAAGGCACTGCTAAAAACATATTGCACCACTTCACATACCTGAGGTCTACAATGAAAGACAAACTTTCTCTGGACACAGACATTGACAGCCGCTTTGGCAAACCTGCAGCTACCCTTTCCCGCCTCATAACGCATGTTTGGGGAAACTCCAAACTCACAACGAAGACCAAAGCTGCGCTATATAACGCCTGCGTTACCAGCACACTTCTATATGGCTTTGAGACATGGACAACCTATGCTAACCTAGGCTCAATACCTTCCATCTACGGTGTCTACGCCACATCCTCGGTATTTCGTCGAAGGACGAAGTGACAAATTTCGAGGTGTTGTCATGTGATGGCCTTCACATATATACACTGTTTAGACAGCGCAGACTACGTTGGCTTGGCCATGTCCGCCGCATGGAAGATGGTCACATCCCGAAAGGTATCTTCTAAGGACAACTGGCAGATGGCTAAAGAACAGTAGGTCGACCGCAGCTGAGCTTCAAAGATGTGTGCAAGAGAGAGACGAGTGCACTGGACATAAATCCAGTAACCTGGAAGGATCTTCTTCTTCGTTCGTCCTGAAAAGGACGTTGGTTGCGTTGTGTCCGTTTACAGCGAAGCTGCGATATTTGCGCCTTTCGGCCGACATATCCGACTTCAGCACGGCATTTTTTGGACCAGGTTAGCCTTCCCTCTTCGATCTTTATTCACTCAGCCAGACTGCAGTGATGCAGCCTGTTTCCAGGACCACCACTTGGAGGTGGAATAGGGTCTTGGTCAGCTCTGGTTCGCTGACCCTGACGCAAGCAGTCTAGCTATGGGTCGCTGACTGCATTCCTCACTGTTGACGCGTCTTATGACCAAAAGAGGATGAAGCTGTCGTTCGCACCAAAGGGCCACCTCAGATTGGGCGAAAAGAAGCTCTCACGGCAATATTCCTACACCCATTTAAACAAACTAATACATACATGCTTACGTACGTACATATATATATATATATATATATATATATATATATATATATATATATATATATATATATATATATATATATATATATATATATATATATATATATACTTTCGTGTGTGTGCAAGTTAATGTGTGTGTAAGAATGTATATAAATATTCACCACTTCTTTCACATCCAACCATCCCTTGACACGGGTTGTCAACCCAGCTCTGCAGTGATAGTCCATCAATGGCTAAAATTTAGCATACGTAATGAGAATCTTTAAAGGTATCTACCTGCGCTCAAGATTACTCTTGACAGAGTTGTAAATGGAAGGATGGTGCTTCTGTTTTAAGGAATCTTCATAGGATATTTCAGAAATCAAACATAACGCTGAATTTATCAATGCTATCGTGAACTTTGTACCTGTCCGCCCCTACTATAAACATAAAAATATATTAGCTCGTTTCCGAGCTCCCAACTGAATTATTCAGTAAAATATTTATTAATTAGCTCTGTTGTATTTCGTATATTTAAGATAACTGATTCATACATGTGCACTTCTATCTGTATGATAGGAAACTCTATACAGAGCGATACAACAGGAGTCAATCTGATCATCAGAAGCGGTACCCCCGTCGATCAAGTGTTTCGGCCCTTTAATCTCCTTTACACTCGGGGCTCGGGCCCACCTGGGTCATGACTCCAAAGTGTCTCCGCCTCCTGTTGTTTTATGTAGAAAATGAACCCACTCCACCTTTGTTGCAGCTTTAAAATCCACAATTCTGCCAGCCGGAGGCAATTGTGAAAGTAACCCTTATATTGAAAACAAATTATTGCGGTCGTTCCACCGCACACCACGACTAGGGACAGACACTGACCCAGCTGCTTGAAGCCAACGAGGCTTGAAGCTACTGCGGCCTAGCAACTGAAATCTACTTGCGCCCGACACCTCATATAATACACCGCGGGTTGCCTGTAAGCCACTGTCCTTTCACCAATACAACGAAAAACTCAATGTATTGCGGACTTAGAAAAATTTTACTTTCCGGATGTTTCCTGTAACGCAGGTGGGGATAGAGTTTACTGTCCCGAGTTCCATAGCCCATTGCGGTAGTTCCACAGCCAGCATGATGCCTTTTCCGCAGTTTCAATAAGCCTCTTCAGTGCCCTAGTTCTCGACTGTCCCCTCAGCCCCAACAGTTTCAATAAATCATACACTGATGCACCCACGAGCCTTCTTGCACTCACCTCAACAGCCGTGACCCTTGCAGTGAACCCATCGTGCCTCAGATCCGCGGCCAGATCACTATACTTGACCGCTTTGAACAAATGTTGCTCTTCCAATCTGGATTCAAATGGCACGGTCAGTTAAATCAATATAACCAGGTGCAATGATGAAGAATGCAGCACTATATCCGGCCTTCTTCGAGATTTTCTTATACTCTCTGGATATGCCCCTCGTCCAGGTAGGTCTACCGCCATCTTTCAGTCATTTGTACAGTCAAGAAGAGGTGGTACACTGCTACCTGATTTACTCGGTTTAGGGTGTGCTGACTTTCCTGCTGTCAGAAAGTATTTATTTGAGGTGCTCGGCCTGACATTGCTATTCGCCTTTATCCTTGTCAGATCTGTTGCCACAGCCAGCTCATTTAGCACTTCGTTGTGGCGCCATGTGTATAGCCCTTGCCCTAATGATACCTTGCAAGCTGAAAGCACGTGTTCAAGTATCTGCCTCTGATTGCACAGGGGGCACTGCTCATTATCCAACTTTCCCCATTACACAAGGTTTGTGGCCGATTGCAGGAGGTCATACATTTATCTAATAATGAAGCTGAGCCTAAGAGATGATATATGCCATAAATCATTCCATGTCAAGGACCTTTGCAGGGCTCCTTCCCATGTAGTCCATTGCCCTTGCTGGGCCTTCTGCACCGCTTTTGAAACGTCTTGTCATTTTTATCTCCTCGTATCTCCTGAACTACCATGTCTCTGCTCTTTCGGCTTGATGCATTGGACCACCAGCGGATGTCTCCATGACCAAATCCCCGTCTATTCGTTTGTGTCTGTAATAATTAAATCAACTATTCATTTGTGAATATGTAACCGCGTATACCGTAAGTTTTCAGATACAGGCTATATTAACATATAAAATAAATTTTTATAGAAACAGAAGATTAAAAAAGTCTTGGCGCAGATGTTTAATTAAACCAGGTTAGCTTCGAAAAGCCACGCATTATTGTAGGCTAAGCTTAGCTTCGCTTACGCCAAGCATTAATTAGGGTAGCTTCGCTTACGCCAAGCATTGGTCACGTGATTTCCCACCAATGGTTAGGCTGAGTCTTTTTTTCCCCGGAATGAACAAGAGACGAAGCCATTTTTTTAGTCAGTAATGAATTTAGAGCGGTGGAGACAAGACGTAATTCTCTTTGCTCAGTGATATTCTATAGAGGAGATTGACTTCGCACAATTAATGCAACTGTGTAACTTCGAAACGTAGAATAATTTGTTTGTGAATTCATGAAAACTGTAAGTAGTGCTAAGAATTGCATGCAATAACTGTTAGAGCCCACAGTCATAACTGAAACGGAGCTACGCTCGAAAACTGGGTAAAGAATTGTAAACCCAGGCATATATCTGAACCTTTTACCAAGAATGAAGGTCCTTAAGCTGAGAGAAAGTCAAACTAAGGAATACTAATGAATAAGAGAAAGTTTGGCTCTTCATTGAAATGAAGAGATAAGAAAAACGTGAAATCTAGACCACATTAACAAATAAACGAAGGAACACTAGAAGGATAGAGGAGCCACGCCATGTTTTAGCAACTTGAAAAGATTACGAGATGCAATAAGGAATATTGCATCATTAAAATAATGCATTGACTTTTTATGCTTGTTTATTAAATGTCAACATGCTATTATGCAAATTTGGTGTGGTTACCATTTGACTTAACCCAGTTCCTGTTGGAAATTGAATAAACATTTGTTTCATTGAACACAAATGCTGTTGACGAATCATATGTTTGCAGTTAGCCCTCATACAAGTTATTAAAGGATCATGCCAAAGCTAATCGTTGCAGGTGCAACACAAATAATAACCATATGCTCTAAAAATAAAACATCATAGAGGATTGTCCCCGAACCTGGTAAATTCCTGTAAGTCTGTAGAGAGAAATCATCACCTCTAGCAGGCTAGCTAGTAATCAAAATCTAATACTCTCGAGTTAAACAGCAACCCCCACTTCCCTACCCGGCCACAAATACATATAACAAAGTTAATAATCAATTATTGTTTAACATGAGTAATTAAATAAGTGATGTGAGTGAATTTACATATAGAGTTTCTCCTCATCAAAATTAGTTCAGGTGGTGGTTTATTTGGGTGTTGGAATATTTGCTTTGGCCGGATTTAAATGACTTATCCGGCAGATGTTGACTGGTTTGCTGACTGCTCCATCAATTATTGACCTATGTGGTGACGGCACGTTCCAGGAGTTGTTGCAGGGAACCGCTCCAAAGTCAAGGCAAGGATCTTCACAACCCACTGAAGGTAGGCATCTAGCATAGACCACAAGCTCTTGATTCACAGACTAGTAACAAGCTGGTATCACACACTTGTATCACAAACTGGTAGCACCAACTTGTACCAGGAAGAAAACAAATGTCTCTGCTAAGTATTTGGTTCCTGACACTTAGTCAGGTGCCTTCCCTGATGTCTGTTTTACCGACCATTCACTTTTTTCTCAGTAATTTTACCCACCCTGAGCGACAATGATAAACCCAGTGGAAAGGATGAAAAATCATCGTTAATTCAGGCAATCTGACGGGTAAAAGTGTGGCTGGACAACGGAAAACGACTTTTGCCTGATTTAAGTATGTTTTAAGATACATATGAACTTATTAAAATGTTAATATAATAAATATGTACACCATGATGTCATCATCATCCACTCCGTGCTCTACTTGGAGCCTGAGGCTACCTCTGCTTTTAATTCCCTGTGAGAGAACCACCATGAAGCAGTCACCAGCGCTTTCTGTGGTGGTTCACGACTCTATCATTTTCATATGCAAAGGTTGCCAGCTTCGTATGAACTTGTACAACCACCAGCTAGTTAAACATGTCAAATGTAAAATATAAAATGATAAAATGTATGTTACAACTCACCCCGTATCGGGTTATATTTTTCTACAAGCGTCTGGCACAGGAAAACGTCCGAATAACGTCGGGCCACAGGTGTTGAAGCCGTCTTACAGGTAGTCGAGTGTTACTTTAATGATAATCCCACTATTATCCTGTTTATGGGTTCCGAGGTCTTTGTGGATTCCAGTATTATAAAGTCGAGCTTACTTGCTCTTTTTTTCAGAAGATCCTCAATACTTGGTCCAATCCTCTTTCTTATAATCCTATATTTCTTCGGTCCTGCCTTGTCTGAAGGTGTCGCCTTGACTCAATGGAACACAGTGCTGGAGTCTGAAAATGTGCTACATTATAGGGTCCTTTTGCCCCCGCTCTGTAAGTTTCCTACGTGTCGAGAATTGCTAATAAAACGTAGTCTATTTTAATATATCTTGGCTAGACCAAGCAAATCTAAACGTTTGACTTAAGTATATATCTTCTCCCCTTTCACGTAGTAAATTTCGCGTAACACAGGTAATTTCAAACTCCTCCCATATAAGGTATTGACACTTCCACTTTTAGATGACTCATGTATGTACTTCATAACAAACCTCCAGTTTCATTTGTTATTATAAATGTTGAAAAACGCAAGCGTCCATCCCCCGGTACGTTATGTAACTTTCCTGCCGGCAATTCGTGTTTATTTTCCTATTGTTAATACAGGACGTATGGGCACCAAGATTGGTGTGAACGAAATACGCCTTTGGGTATGTTTAAACATCGGTAAGTGTTAAGGAAGATTTATTCTGTATTTTTACATGTTGGCATCACTTAGATTTGTTAGCAGTTAATATACGCGGTAACATTTCTATCTGCAGTCGACATGATATGTTGTGCACCATTTTTAATGAACGCGATAGTGGGTTGATTCTCTAAGGAATATGACGTAGTGAGGTGCCGCGCTAATTGAGTAAAACGGTTGATCTTGGCCTTTTGTATTTTGTATCCGTCGAGTGAAGACGTGATCTACTTCGCTGCTATGCGAATTGTAGTTTATGATAGTCCTCCTACGTGGCTTAGTTGTGTAAAGGTCACCACAAGTGTTTCGTTGATGTTAAACGCAAGTATACTAATTCCAGAGTAATTTTATAAGAGGAGTCCTTGGTTATAGGAGCTATCGAAATATAATTGTAATCTACGTACTTTGGTTATCGCTACTTGGGTGTTACGGATGCCGTCACCTTCAGTATATAGGCCAGAGTATGAGATGATATGAAAAGGACAGTAGGAGACGAATATTATGCATGGATTTTATAAGATGCCATAAAACTTGAAATGAGGACTTGTCTGAAGAATAAATATGTCTTGTAATTGTTGGACCCAAAAAACCCAGGAGTTTGAATCTACTGAATATGCATCATGTTTGAAATCACCCATACCATTCGTTTGATACAGCACGATTTGGTCATATGAACTTCTTAATATTAGTTCTTCAAGTTGCAAGAAATTTATATTCACTCAACAAACGAACGCAACAGAGGACATGGCGGCCTAGTGATGGGGAAACGAATTTTTCAAGAGCTTTGAAATATATATATAAGAAAAAACACTGAGAAGACCAAATTCGTTGATTTTATGAACTTTGTTCCACCGCTTAGAAACCAAATCTGCATTGTCAACTCATGGCGCATGCGTACTGGAAAAAACCATGACAACGCCCAGTAGAAAATTTCTGCCAAGATGCCGGCTTGCAGTCCGTTGAAGAGATTTTTATCAAGAACCTGAAGATTTCCGACGTACGATCGCCTCAATTTTATCGTGGGAACTAGTGATACGATACTGACAACCTGTTGCAAATCACCAGTCTGTCTCCGGCAGTGGCCTTATGGCGCATACCAGCGGTGTCGGAGATTGTATTCTGGCATAAGATAAGTACCATTTTTGGTCTAACAAATTTGTTCAGGTTGTATTCTAAGCGATCCCTTTTGCAATATATCTGTGTTCCTATATATTATATGTATGTTAATATGTTATTTATGCGAGCGGATGGCGGGAGCTTTGAATTTGTTATACCGCTTCGGCAGGTCGCAGATTCAAAGCCGTTCCTAGGAACAGTTTGAATATTTTCAGCTTGCAAAAGATCAACTGAGAAAATCTCGTTGCATAGGCAACTCTGTTTGCTACTGAATCTATTCAATAATATATGTTTAGGTGTAACGTATTGTACATATACGGTGTATTTTCATTGTACTTTGTTTCATTTTCACTTATCTCTGTCATTCGTTCGTCTAATATTCGTGATTCTGACCTAGCTATCATTTAGTTCTACATGTCAGCTGTGGTTTGTGTTAATGGGTCCGGTCTAGTCTATTTTTAGATTTTTGTTTGCTGTAGTTTGACCTCATTTCTGTTTTCGTTGTAATTTGCTTGTAAGAGATTTTATTTAGTTTTAAAACATTTTTCTTGGTGTGGCGTTATACATTGTGGTGTGATAATGTTTGTACGTAGTATAATTGTATTCCTTGGTTTATGTAATGTTAATGCTCAATATGATACTAACATGGCGTGCATAGTTATTTATGCACATATTATATGATTACAATATGTATTGATTGCAGTGCACTAGTAGTCCATTAACTACTGTTTATTCGCCTGAGGAAGGCATATCATTATATGATAGAAACAAAAAAAATTTTACTTTATTTTTTGATTAAAATTAATCTATAAAGCAACTTACTAGTTATCTGGGTGACTAAGTACGTTGATTACTGATTGTTACAGTGTGGAATTCTGCTGTAACACTTTCTGAAGTTAGGGATGGCTGGACATGTGTGCACAAGTAGTATGGAGGACCAATGTTAATATGGTTTCGCTGATGAACACGATCAGCTTATGTCGGGCTTAATCCTTGGCTTGGAAGTAATATAATATTCCTTTTTATTCAAAATATATCCTATCCTGGGACACACTGACGAAAATGGTCTAACATCCTCGGAGCTTGGAAAAATAATCCATAGCTTGTGAAAGAACTCTTCCCTTCAATACACAAAAATATCCCCTCGTACACACAGCGAAAACATGGTTGACAACCATCCTGGCAAACTGCCCAGAACGAACTGTCACGAAAATAAGCTACTCAAAAACCGCTCAGTACAAATTCATCCCAGCGCGAATTCGTCGCCCGAGGCGTGAGCTGAATTCATACGCCTGTTTCCGCTCGAACTGTATCTAGAACATTCGAGCAGATTCCCTAACATATATTTAACAACAAACCAACAGCCAGACAATAGATCTGTGTTCAAAAATTGCTGGGTATACAACTCCCAACTAAAAAAACATCATCATCACCCAGAGCGTGTTTACAAGGGTGATTACTAAAAACTGACCTGTGCATACAAGTCTGTTAACGCTTAACTCCCCTACATTAAAATATGCCTTAACATACTACGACCCCCGGGGGAAAAGCGATATAATCATTTTTTGTTGTTGAAAAAATACATCAAAGAAAAAATTGAGGTCGATAGAATACTCATATCTACACATAAGGATACACTATGTTAAGTCATGTTTAACAAAAATGAACAAAAGAGTGATAGAAGTAAGTGTAAAGTAAAAAGAGCAGGTGAAGTACAAGAAAAATAAGCAATAATGAAAGAAAGCAATGCAATAAGAATAAAGAAAACAATGATATATCATGGTAAACAATTACATTAAACAATGCATATCTAAATCAGAGAACAAATAACTAGCTATCATCTAGAGAAAAAAAATAGCATAATGCGCATGATAACCAAGTTAATAAGCCCATGGAGTACCAATGATGAACCCATATAATTATCAAAATTACCAATACCTTTATACATAGCTATTCCCTGACGCACAATCAAGCGCCGGTAATGAAAAAATTACATCACAACCTCAGAGAAACATTTTCTCAATGTACTAATATCGCTATACATAGTTACCCCTAGTGCACAATCAAGCGTCGGGCAAAGAAAAACATTATAATGTCAGAAAAAAATCATATTCTCTTGTCTTCATTTTCTTCAAAAAGTACAATACCGATATGTATCGTAATGATTAGTTACGTAAAATAGTCGCATCATTACAATTGTCCTTCTTTCAACATTACAAAACACAGTAGTATACGAACAATATAGTAATGCAATGGTGCATAAAGATGAACCAACATGTTATCATAAAGAAGTCATAGCATATTATAATACAATACTCTCTAATATACTATTCTAATACTAATATACAATATTATCTACTAACTTAAATAAGTTATATAGTAAACAACTCTTGTGGTCTTGAAAAATCCTGTAAACTTCAGGAGGTAACATCATACAATGAGGAGTGAACATGCTGACTGGTTCCACTGGAACAGCAAATCTTGCGAGAAATACCATCGGTAAATGGTTCAAACAATCAATGTAGCAGCTCAGACTCTTATGGAAAAGCACTTGCTGTGAAAAAACACAAATTAAAATCTATGTTTGGTAAAGGTAAGATTTTATGATATGCAACAATTAATTTTAATTTATCAAATGTGGCCGTGTGTTGGGAGTAGAAAATCATTAGTTTTAACGCCCAGGTCAGTGTCCAGCAGTTTTACGGTTGAGATGTGTGTTTGGGCGTGTGTGGATAGCCCTAATGTATATTCCTGTTTTACATGGAAGTATTCTAATGTATGGCATATTTAACATTCATAATTGTTCATGCAAATGAGTGACTATTATTATTATTATTATTAATCTTGATTGTGTTCTTATTGCCTGACCACATCAATGGGTCTATTTTGAAGTTTCGTCATGTGTATTAAAGTTACAAACCGTCATTCAGTTATTATTACTTTCGTTGGAGAAAGAGATGTGTGCACAAAGTAAGTTAATACTAAGAGTTAATGTTTATTCGCCAGGCACGTAAAGAAAGAACCCTGGACATTACATTCCTATCTATATTGGATACAAACAAACAGTCGTGCAAAAGCAAAAGGCAGGAATAAGCACGAAATATAAATAAACCACACCCACAACAGATGGGTAGCAAAGCCTTGTGCCTAGCGATGTTTTATGCCTGAATTAAGTATGTGCACCAAGTTTATCTATAGGCCTAATGCATTTGCATCAATTGAACTATAACATGATTGAACATGAAACAGGAGTTCAGATGCACTTTTAAGGCAACGTGTTTTAAGCTGTTTTGAAGAACTGGGCTCTTTAACAATGACTTTTTGTTCGTGTATATGAAATATCTTGCAAACGAACCTTTTTGCAAAAACTGCGGTGAAACCAGCAATCGGGAAAATGAGATTCCCGTGCAAGCGAAAGTTTTTGTCGCACAGCGGCAAATTAGCCACGCCCCGTGACCTTTAACGGCAGCAGGAATTTAGGTCAACAAACATGCTCTTATCGATTTCTGTTTATGGAATATTTTAAAGACGAACGGAGGACCTAGTTTTTCCAAAAACATTGAAGGCTTTCATGGACCATACGTGTACTAACATTTATAAATCTAAAAAAGAAACTGTACGGACCTTATTATTAAGAAATAAATAAAACAGTTCGACCAGACGACATATTATCAAACAAGTTTTCAGAACTATAGTTTCTATTTTGGCTCAGTGTTCCTGATTCATGCTAGACAGTGTAAACTACGTTACGCCGTGTTCAGACTAAAATACTTTAGTCTGCATTTAAGATACGTCTAGTTTCATTTTAACAGCTTGTTTAAAGCATCTTGTGCTTTCATAGCGTGCTCCATCTTTGCTATTTTTCTTTTTTTTCTATTCTATATGTTCAGTGTTGCCATTTTTGTTTTTTTAGGTATCATTTTTTTTCATTCATCTTCGGAAGTATGATGAAAGGGGATTTTCTATAGGTTTATGTGAGGTTTGCATTTAAGGAATTTTAGCGCTTTGACGCATTCATACTGATAGTCCTTTTTTGCATTGCGAACATTTCATTTTTGTTTAGATGTGGCGTTAGGTATCACGTTTTGTTATTGTTTCGTATATATGTCTCACATTGTCAGTTGTTGTAATAGTGCTTTCTATACCTTCTTCTCCTTAGTTGTTATTGTGACGGTTGTTTCGTTTTAGTTGTGAATTATTTGTAGTGTCTAATAGTTATTATTTGTTTACATTTTAATATAGAATATTGGTTTTGTTGTCTTAGTTGGTTAATTTTTATTTGTTTTTGTGTGTGTTGTATTTGAAAATATACCATCATCATCATCATTGTCATTGACATCATTGCCTTCATCTTTTCATTGTACATTTGTCTGGACCCATTGATATACATGGCATAATTTTGCATATTTTTTTATTTTATTATAACAGGTATTGATCACTGCAGTGTTCACTAACAATATCACCATAATTTAACACATTCTAATTATGTCCTTGGTGGGTTTGTACGACTTACATAGGTATTGAGTTTTGTATTGTTCATCATTATAAATATCACTATATTTTGAACAGAAAGTAGTTTCTGGTAGGAAACCATGTCTTCGTTTCAGGACTTTATAGAAATTGGGATTAAATTTAATAAATCAGGAGTGGAACTAGAGGCGTTTGCTACTGCACAATTTGACAGCTATAATGCAAGAATTGAAAGACAGAATGAACGTGAATTAAAACGTCTTCAGTTAGAACATGATGAGAAGAAAAAGACACAAGATTTGGAGAAGGACAAGTTAGAACAAAAGGAGAAATTGGAGAGAATGAAGATGGAAGAGAAAGAAAAAGATCTTGCACAAGCTCTTGCGCTAGAAAAACTAAAGATTGACGCTGAGCAAGAAAAATTAAGATTAGCTGCTGCAACTGCTCAGAAAGCAACTGATTTGGAGATAGAGAAATTGCGTATTCAGAAAGATATAGATGTTGCTGTCGCCCTAAGAAAAGTGGAGTTGGACGCTCCAAACACATCATCTAGTACACCTGTGACCACAAATCGAATACGACTGCCTAATTTCAACCAAAAAATCGACTGCATCGATAGTTTCTTACAACGTTTTGAGCTCAAGGTCAGTGCGTTGAAGATCCCCAAGGGTCAATGGAGTGCAACATTATGCAATTTTTTAACAGCGGACGCTCTACAGGCTTATTTTGCTCTGGACAGCGGTAGTAGAGAAGACTACGATGTTGTCAAGGAGACATTGCTACGTAAATTTCAGCTTACGGAAGCAGGATTCCGTGATAAATTTCACTCCTGTCTGCCTAGCAGGAAAGCTGACTTTGGAGAATTTATCTCATTAATAAAATTATATTCTAAAAGATGGATAGAATTGTCCGGAATTGATAAGACCTTCACTGGCTTACTTGATCTAATTTTACGTGACAAGGTGTTGTCGTCATGTAGCACCGATCTTGCCTCATTTTTTCAAGAAAGAAAACCGAAAGACCTTGAGGCAATGGAGATACTTGGGAGACAACATATGACAGCTCACCCAGATAAAGAGATTCACAAACACCTATAAAGGATGAACTCACAGTATGTGTGTCTCGTCATGACTTTAGAGATGGTGGTCATAGACCTCGATCACAGAGTGTGGACAGCAGAGTAAGGCAAAGCTATAGATCCAACTTCCGAGGAAAATATAACTTCCCAAGGCAGAGGTCACCATCTAACTTCTCACAGAGGCGAGACTATGGTTATTCAAACCAAGGTCAGTGGCGGCACAATTCTAGCCGTGGTGAGGAAATGCATCACAAACGGATGGATCATAGACCCACACAAGACAATGCATCCTACAGTGGTAATAGGAATAATGGCAGATGTTGGTCATGTGCTAGGAATAGACCTTACAAGAAATACTATGGAAACAGTACTAACAAACACTGTGGGCATAATGACAATAGCAATCATTAGAAGAGTAATGCATGTGTAACTACAAAAAAGAATGATGAGAAGGGAACCGACCATGCCAATGCATGTATTGTTAGCTCACTTAATGATGAAAATTGTTATGGGTGCAAATCTTTATTCCAACCTGGTTCACAGCCCAGATTGATCTGCGGGCATGCTCTACCTGCTATGTCATCTTGTGAGAACGTGGGACGCCTCACGTTATATACTGGTTTTCTGTATAACAGGCATGTAAGTGTCCTTCGTGATTCTGGCTGTACCACTGTCGGAGTACGTAGATCATTAATTGATGAATCTGCCTTTACTGGTAAAACAGTGAAGTGCATAACATTTGGTGGGAGTATAGAGTGTTACCCAGTGGCAGAAATAGATATTGCCACACCTTTCTTTACAGGTAAAGTAAGGGCATGTGTCCTTGATGAACCAGTATCAGACATTATCCTTGGTAATATACCAGGTATTAAGGATTGCTCTCCAGAGGAGATACATAAATGGGTTGAATCTCACCCAGTGTTGGCTAACGCTGTGGTCACTAGGGCCCAGCATGCCGCTGAATCCAAGGCAGAGCCAGCTATACCATTTAGTGAGAGAGCATCTCTTCAGAATGTTCATAATGTTTCCCCCCTGTCGTTTGCGACCAAACAGCGCGAAGATGGTGCTTTGCAACCATTGTTTGCTCTAGCAGAGAGCAAGCATGTGAAGAAGACAAAAACTTCACGTTATTGGTTTGAATTTTAAAACTCAGTACTCACTAGATGCTTTGACAACTATGTTTTAGTCAGGAGACAGGTAGTTATTCCAAAGAGTTTTAGACCTATTGTATTGAATACTGCCCATGACTCGCTTTTAGCTGGTCATATGGGGATTAAGCGTACTCTGTTTCGTGTCACCTCAAATTTTTATTGGCCCTGTGTTAACAGAGACGTAAAGCTATACTGCAGGTCATGTACAACTTGTCAAAAGGTAGCACGTAGGGGCAAGCACCCCGCTGCACCCTTACAAGTCACTGATGTGCCACTACTGCCTTTCACCAAGCTTGCAATTGACATAGTTGGTCCTATGTCCGTCATGTCAGATAGAGGATATCGATATATCCTAACGTGTATAGACTTATGTACACGTTGGCCGGAGGCCATACCATTGAAGACTATCACCTCAGCAGCTGTCTCTGATGCTTTATTTATTTTTTGTCGCATAGGATTTCCTGATGAAATCTTATCAGATCGTGGTACTCAATTTATGTCTCAAATGATGAAAGATATTGAAAACATGTTAGCAATTAAGCATTCGTTCACAAGCCCATACCATCCGGAAAGCAATGGCGTTTGCGAACGTTTCAATGGCTCGTTGAAGCAGTTGTTAGGCAAAGTCACCGAGACATGCCCTCGTGACTGGGACCGAATGTTACCAGCAGTCTTATTTGCTTATAGAAAAGTGCCCCACGAGAGCACTGGCTTTTCGCCATTTAAGTTGGTATATGGTGCCAACCCTAGAGGTCCTATGCACATATTGAAGGATTTGTTGTTGGGATCAGTGGAGGATGTTACTGTCCGCACCAGCTATGAACTGGTCATTGATCTTAGACAACGCCTTGTAGATGCATGTACTAATGCATCAGGTATGATACGTAATGCTTCACAGAGGTCGAGATTGCGCTGCAACCAATCCCAAAGATTATGTTCGTTCTTACCCGGAGAACAAGTATGGCTACTTCTTCCGACCAAGGAAAATAAACTGCTAATTTTCTGGCAGGGCCCTTTTAAGGGGGTTGAGAAGAAAACTGATGTAGATTATGCCATTGACATAAGGGGCAAAGTTAAAACATTTCACATCAATATGTTAAAATTATATGTGGAGCGCCCTACAGAATTAGAACCTATCTTGGACAGTATTTCTGATGAACCAGTGCAACAGACTTTGTCAGCTGTTGTGGAATCTGATGATTCTACAGCGAGCGATATTTCTTTTAATTTTCCTCTGCTGCCTTTAACATCTTCCGAATCTTGGAGAGATGTAACTGTATCAGGTGATTTAGATTCTAGTTATCGAGAACAGGCTCTTGCTGTTTTAGAATCTTTCTCTGATGTGCTGACTGAACTTCCAGGTCGCACTGGTGTTGTCTCTCATGATATTACATTGACTGATGATCACCCTATCAAACTCAGACCGTATACTATACCCTTACACTACAGATCTCAGGTGGATAGTGAACTTAAGGATATGCTACGTATGGGCATCATTTCTCCTTCTGAATCATCCTATTCTTTTCCTATGGTTCTAGTTAGAAAGAAGGACAAATCTCTTCGCATCTGCATTGATTTTAGACGTCTTAACAGTGTCACTCTCACAGATGCTGAGCCTATGCCTGTTTTGGAGAATCTCTTATCATAACTATCCCAGGCTACATACTTAAGCAAACTAGATCTTTCCAAGGGATATTGGCAGATCCCTTTAACTGATAAAGCCAAACCACTAACCGCATTTATGACTCCATATGGTTTATTCCAATGGAATTATATGTGTTTTGGCCTTGTCAATGCTCCTGCGACTTTTGTGCGCATGATGCGGAGACTCTTAGGAGATAGATCTGATGTCATCACATACATAGACGACATCTGTTTATTCCATAGTTCTTGGCAAGAACATATCACAGGATTAAAATCTTTATTAATGCTACTCAGAAAGCATGGTTTGACAATTAGACCTTCTAAGGTTCAGATTGGTTGTCGAGAAATTTCATTTCTTGGTCACCGTGTTGGTAACCACATGTTATACCCTGATGAGCACACTGTCAAACGCATATTAGAATTAGATATCCCTCGGACAAAGAAACAGGTTAGGAGCATGTTAGGACTCATTAACTTCTATCACAAGTTCATTCCGAACTTTTCATCTATTTCTTCTGTCCTGTCATCTTTGATAAAAAAGGGAGCTCCTAATAAAATTGTTTGGTCCGATACTTGCAGTGGAGCTTTGAAAAAATTAAAACTGTATTTTCCAAGGCACCTATTTTGGTGTTACCTAATATCACTATGCCATTTCTTCTGAGGACTGATGCGTCTCAGACTGGCATTGGTAGTTGCCTGTATCAATGGTTCAATGATACTCCACATCCATGCTTGTATGTAAGCAGGAAGTTGCTACTAGCAGAAACTCGGTATTTCACCAGTGAAAGAGAACTCTTGTCCATCATTTAGTGTATGGGCAAGTTATCACGCTATTTACTTGGCGCACACTTCTACCTCCAGACGGATCACCGTCCACTAACATCCCTAAATCAAAAAACTACGACAAACAGTAGATTACACAGATGGTTTTTGCTTATCCAAGAATATAGATATACAATTATTCCAATCAAGGGATCAGAAAACTTTCTGGCAGATTTATTGTCAAGGAATGTAACTGCAAAGTGAAATTGTTTGTGCCAGATGTTGACATTGTCTGATCTTGTTTTGTTTTCAGGTGATATACTATTGAAACATTCATGCTACGACTTTAATTGCATTTTTTTTTGGGGAAGATTGGATTATATTTTGTCTACACTGTTTATATATATATCTGTTTTCATGTCATTTGGTACTACAATTACTATTTCATATATATTATTCTAAGCAGTATGATTTTTCTTTCCTAATAGATTAATAGTTCTTGGGCTAACTATCCACTGTTCTCAAGCGAAAACCCTTGGTTTCCGCTCGAGAACAGGGGGGCACTGTTGGGAGTAGAAAATCATTAGTTTTAACGCCCAGTTTTGGCATTTTGCAACTTCACCCAAACAGCCACTCTATGTCACGTGATGAGACTGGCTGGGGAAGTTTTGCTAACAAGGCAGGTAAAAAACGAGAGAGAGTTAGCAGCGAAGAGGGGCAGTCAGTGTCCAGCCGTTTTACGGGTGAGATGTGTGTTTGGGCGTGTGTGGATAGCCCTAATGTATATTCCTGTTTTACATGGAAGTATTCTAATGTATGGCATATTTAACATTCATAATTGTTCATGCAAATGAGTGACTATTATTATTATTATTAATCTTGATTGTGTTCTTATTGTCTGACCATATCAATGGGTCTATTTTGAAGTTTCGTCATGTGTATTAAAGTTACAAACCGTCATTCAGTTATTATTACTTTCGTTGGAGAAAGAGATGTGTGCACAAAGTAAGTTAATACTAAGAGTTAATGTTTATTCGCCAGGCACGTAAAGAAAGAACCCCGGACATTACATTCCTATCTATATTGGATACAAACAAACAGTCGTGCAAAAGCAAAAGGCAGGAATAAGCACGAAATACAAATAAACCACACCCCTCAACACCGTGTAAACTTACGACCCCTGTATGGTGATAATCAAACCTTCCTCCGTTACACAAAAAATGGTAACAGAGAAAGAAGCACAGTGTAAATTGGAATAATTAATTGTATAGGGCAATATAAGTGTTCGAGAAAAATAGCAGTGTGCAAAGATGTATGGAAAAGTCGTGAGTATACACATGATACCCACGTCAAAAGGCAAATGCAGAAGATGGTAATGATGACTAAAAGTGTCATGATGGCTGAAAATCCGAGATTTTGAGCAAGATAAAGGAAATGCAGTAGACAAAGGCGTACATCTTAAAGGCTGAACTGAAGTAATAGTCTGTGTACTGGGAAAAGAAAAAAGTAGGAAAGATATAGTAAAGATGTAAAAGCATACAGTAGCAAACTTGGACCAACGTCGAAGTTCAAAAGGAGCGCAGTGAGTGCGACAAAATGTCGTAAAAGACGAAGATACCCAGCTTACCGGTCCAGCAAGAAAGCTAAAGAAACCCATAAGGTAAAAATATGTACTAACAATTAAGTTCGTACATGTAGCAAAGAAAACGCTAGTCATTGCAGCAAAGAAGTTGCAATCAGCGTGACTGGATGTAGATTCAGTCGTAGCTATAAAATTAGTGTGTGTATCAGACAAAACTGAAGGATCTTCTTCTATAATAGTAGTTAAAGAAGAGTCAAAATTAGAATAACGACGTGCTGAGGTATGTCGTACTGGGCTAAAAGAAGCACCAAAATTAGCATGATGAACAATAGTATCATCCATACTGCAAGATTGCACGAAATTAGCAGAATGTGTCACTTCAGCAGAATGTACTTGGTGATAAGATTTTGGCACAGTGGCGGCAGTAAGATTATGTTGCCGTCCCAAGCAGCAATTTGTACCGGTGAACACACCTTTACACCATGTATCTGTCCGACAGTAAGGTCAGCGATAGGCGCTCTGAGCATACATGCGTGTATATAACCAGTGAAAAACGGTGTGGCAATGTGGACTATGGAAGTCGGAAAAGTCTCAACTGTCCCACCGAATGTCACACATTTCACCATTTTACCTGTAGCACAAGATGGATGGACTAGAGGCTGTCTAATCCCAACAGTTGTGCATCCAGAATCAAATAGAACTGAAACGGGATTATTATTTACAAATCCCTTATGTAGAGTAAGAGACCCTCTTCCGTCGTGTGCAGACAAGGCAGGAAGAGTAGTCGGAAGAGGATGATCGCAACTCAAGGTAGTTCTAGCTGTAGGTTGGAACAAAGTTTTGCACTCCGGGCACTGAGATGCTCTCTTGAAATCGAAAGCAGAGCAAGCAGTAGCATTAGAGACACTATTATTATTGTTACCTTGATCATTAATAACCTGGGGCTCTTGTTGAGCAGAGTTAGCATGACGATACGATCTATTATTTGATGACCTACCGTCATATCGCGATCTATCGCGGCTATTATCCATATTGGAAGCATTGTTGTTTCCTCTATTGAAACTATTGTTCTGATTTGAACCCCAGTTAGAATTGTCGCGATTACTATTTCCCCTTTGATCAAAATATCTATTCGATGGATTTTGTTGTCTTCGAGAAAAATTATTGTAGGGTTGATAACCTCTATTGTAGTTACCCCTTCCAAAATTTCCATAATTGTTGGAACAAAAATGTTGAGGACCATTAAATTGTCTCCAGTTCCTTGAAGAAGGAGAATTACTACGTGATGGACCAGCTTGGTACTGTCCAAAATCACGATTATCTCTCCTACCAAAATTGCGATCCGCACTTTGAGATCTACGGCGCAAATTAGGACCATATGGTATTGCTAAAGCCACGGGTAAACCTTCTTTGACTTGAGAATTGCTAACAGTCACATTTGGATGTGCCGTGACATATTGGCGACAGTATTGTTCCATATCTTTTAAGTTTGTAGGCTTTCGCTCATGTAGAAAGGAAAGAAAAGATTCATTAACTGACGACATGACTTTGTCACGAAGCAATAAGTCCATAAGGGCCTCATATGTGTGTTCAGTTTTAGAAAGTTCAATCCAACGTGCAAACGTTAGACGTATATTTGCTATGAACTCTGAAAAATCTACCCCAGTCTCCGGTAACGGAGTCT
This sequence comes from Oreohelix idahoensis, assembly GCA_024509875.1. Lineage (NCBI taxonomy): Eukaryota > Metazoa > Mollusca > Gastropoda > Stylommatophora > Oreohelicidae > Oreohelix > Oreohelix idahoensis. Next base: position 234,002 of record JAMPIV010003325.1, read on the forward strand.
TAAAGCGCAGACGATAACCGTCTTCGTCAAGTTGGTATTTCTTCAATAATTCAACCCTGGCAGTATAGTAGTTATTTTTGTCAGCCCCCCCCCCCAATCTCATTACAACATTCATTGCATCACCCGTAAGTAGTTCCACAATTCGTGCACAATATTCCGACTTGTCTATCTTCTGAGATTCACATGTAAATTCAAATCTATTCAGGTAAAATAAAATATCGTTGGAGGTAGGTTTAAATGGAGGCAATCTGAGTTTTTGGGAATTATTATTTGTTTTATGAGAAGTAGTTTGAGTGTCTGTCGCACTCTGTGTATTGATCATATTCACTACCTTCATTTTCTCCAGCTCCATAGCTAACAACTTCTGCTCGTGAAGCTTTCTCTCCTCCATTTGTAATTTTCTCTCTTCAGCCTGCATCTGCAATCCCCTATCTTCAGCTTCCATTTTATTTTTCTCAACTTCTAATTTCTGTTTCTTTTCTTCAGACTTCTGCGCCTTGGCATATTCAACAAGTGCGAAATCTCTTACTTCCTCAGTATTCATACCAAGGGATTTACCTTGCTCAATGAAGTAATCTAAAGTAGACATTATGTCTAATTATATGATATAGATAACTTATGTCAATATACTTATGAAGAACCTCACTTTATCCCAACTCAGTTGGTGACAGGTCCTTGCTCAAGAACTTGTATAATTACCTTAACTAATAATAATATAATTAATCAGTTATATATATATTATGCATTATAATATTGACAGTGCATGACAAAATAGACAGTACAGACAAGAGTGACAAAGACAAGATATGAAGCACAAATGACCACATTCGCAGGAATCAACTAAAGTAAGAAAGCAGAAATAAATAAAAAATTTTGCAAAGCTTGCAATGACAGCTGCGAATAGAACGACAAGACAAGCGACAGCACAGTGTATAAACGAAAAGTGTGTATAGAAATAAAAGATAGGAGGAGAGAAGGACACTCACGAACATATTAATTAATAAACTAAGGAACAGAGAAAAAATATAACGACAATAACACTGAAACGTTTCGTCACACCTAAACAAAGATATTACAGATTACCAGACACAGTGAACTGAAATACGTCAGCAAAAAGTTCGCTGGAAATTTCCACTGCGGGAAATCCGCAAGAATGTCCATAAAGAACGCTTTCGTAGGCCCTCGGTGAAGTGGGATATATCCTACCGAAAGTCTCCACCCAACCAAACCCGCAGAAATATGAAACATATAACATAGAAAAACAAAAATATTTTTTTATAGCGCACATTCTGAAGAAGGCTCAATCAACTATACAGTGGTACAGTTTACACATACAAAACAGCCAATTATCTTCAAAAGGGAAACAATCCTGGCCTACGTAACAGCAACAATGATGACATGCAGTATCACACAGTCCGAATAAATCGAACAACGATAGGTACTGGAACGTGTAGGTGACAATGGCATTCAGACGGAATTGTCGTCAACGGGCGCTGAAATCTTGAAAAACTAGCAACCTCGTACTTCCAGTAGAAACTTGCTCACGAAAAACTTGAACTGGTCACACTGTAGATCTTGTAGACTTGGAAATGCTGACATCTTCACTTGATCTCTGTGTAGTAAGCACAATGTTATTGGTAATCTAAAGCCACAAATCACTGGTGACAACTTATAGTTTGAGTGGCCCAGGAAGACAAATGTTAATGAAATTTGTTGATGTACTCTTGTAATTCGAATATCATGGGTATCACACCCCGTAAGACTGGCTCACCAGTTATGTTACAGTGTGGAGTTCTGCTGTAACACTTTCTGAAGTTAGGGATGGCTGGACATGTGTGCACAAGTGGTATGAAGGACCAATGTTAATATGGTTTCGCTGATGAAGACGATCAGCTTATGTCGGGCTTATAGGTGGTCGATTGATGTGTGAGTAAATGACTGTCAACAGACGCTAATGTCATGTAGTACTGGATTGGGTAAATAGCAACCACTCACATCACAGCACACATAGGAGTCAGTAAACATTGCAAACTCCTAGTAACGTTATGCACTGTTATTTAATTCCACAGTCACAGGAAAACATCAAGGTAATACACTGTCACAGGTTACAGTTCAAAAGCACATCATGGAACATCGACAGTTCAATACATCCGTATACAGCATAAATAGTATATATATATATATATATATATATATATATATATATATATATATATATATATATATATATATATATATATATAAAAGCCTATCCCTGGCTTAGACGTAATGTGAATATGTTCGCTATGTTCTCTTCAATCTACAACAGCGTGCACAGCACATGATCAACAAGCCGCAATAATCCTTGGCTTGGAAGTAATATAAATATGTTCTCCGTGTTCTCTATCGGTCTACAACAGTGTGCACTTCACATGATAAACAAGCCGCAATAATCCTTGGCTTGGAAGTAATATAATATTCCTTTTTATTCAAAATATATCCTATCCTGGGACACACTGACGAAAATGGTCTAACATCTATTTCATAGCTTTGCCCGGATTCAACTCTTATTTCCATAATCTCTTGGAAAATTAATCCATAGCTTGTGAAAAAACTCTTCCCTTCAATACACAAAAATATCCCCTCGTACACACAGCGAAAACATGGTTGACAACCATCCCGGCAAACTGCCCAGAACGAACTGTCACGAAAATAAGCTACTCAAAAACCGCTCAGTACAAATTCATCCCAGCGCGAATTCGTCGCCCGAGGCGTGAGCTGAATTCATACGCCTGTTTCCGCTCGAACTGTATCTAGAACATTCGAGCAGATTCCCTAACATATATTTAACAACAAACCAACAGCCAGACAATAGATCTGCGTTCAAAAATTGCTGGGTATACAACTCCCAACTAAAAAAAACATCATCATCACCCAGAGCGTGTTTACTAGGGTGATTACTAAAAACTGACCTGTGCATACAAGTCTGTTAACGCTTAACTCCCCTACATTAAAATATGCCTTAACACTGACGCTATTAGACAAGATGTCTATATTAGAGTATTTTATGGCAGCGAGAAGGTTGAGTGATTTGAATGGTGAGGCTTTAGCAGTGTATGCAGCATATGCATCAGAAGAGAGGAGAAGAAATACTCCAGAGTGGTATGCATAGAAAAGGAAGGAAGAATTATCAAAAGATAATCAGGAAGTATTGCATTTGTTGGATATGAAGCGGGTAGAGAAATTGGCTAAGACGAGGAGAGAAGAATCATTAGCTAATATGAAGAGATTAGAAGAAGAAGCTAATACGAAGAGATTAGAAGAATTAGCTCCTTCTCATGACAATACATTAATACAATCTAAGCTGATGCAGCTAAAGTTATGGTATGAGAAAAAGGTGTCGGTCCTACAATTCGATAATGTTACACTAAATAATCAGGTGTCACTCCTTAAATCTGACAATTTGAAATTCTATGATTTCTCTACTCGACAGAAAAAGGAGCTAGAGGATGAGGTGAGCTCATTAGAAACATTGATTGATGAAGAAAGAATTGCCCGTGGTGAGGTTGAAAAGCTTAATGCTGTTTTGAATATAGAATGTCATACACATGTGGCTCAGATTCAGGAGCTGAAATATGAGTTGTCACTTTTGAGATCAAAAGATGATATACAAGAAGTAACGGATCAGGATATAAAGAATTCTTTCAGCTATTTGGAGAATAAAGTGACGACAATTGAACACGAAAATCAAGAACTCAGATGCCTTCTAGTTCAGCAAGAAAGGTTGACTAGTGATAATGTGATTAACTGTGAGAAATTAATCACGGAAGAGAAGTGTACAAAGGTAAAACTGGAGAAAGTAATTCAGAGGCAAAATGAAGAAACTGCACTCAGGGATCTTGAAATTATTAAATTAAGAAAGAGGGTTGATGGTTTGCTGTATGTGGTGTTACACAATAATTTGTTGTCACACATTAGTTATGACAAACCTAACGTACGACATGCCATCGGTACTGATAATAATGTTAAAATATCAGCACACCCAGGGAAGAATAGGAGATCATTCCGGGGGAGATATACATTCCTTCGATATCACTCTGATGTCAGTGTTTCAGGTGTGAAGATTACTGCCACAGATGGGATGGATTCATGGCGACATGCCAATCATAAAGCTGCTGTAGTGCTTAATCAGAATACACCTGATATTTCAAAACCTGTTGAGGTTGTCAAGAGTGAGAAAAAAATTTCTCGGATGAGTAAGGGTGTTACGCATGGAGTTGGTGTTAGGGATAAGGTGTCCTTAAATGTTAATACTAATACCAATACATTTGGGAAACAAATTTTGACTATACCTTCTAGACGGTCTTCCGCGACATGCTTTAGACCTGCAGCCTCGCAGGATTATCATTATCATACTCAGTTCAGACAGTATGATACATCATATGATGTAGATAAAACATCCATGAGAAGGAAAAGGGTTAGTGTTTCTCATGTGTCTCAAAATACTCACCACCCCTACTCACATTTTCGTGACAATGGGACGACTTATGTTGGTAAAGGTGCTTATTCACGCACCGTTTTTGTGCGAAATCTGCCACCAGGGACTACATGGCAAGCACTGGGTAATATTTTTCACTGCACTGCAGACGTCAAGTTTGTACGTATGTTACCATATCTCAATATTCAGTATAGGGAGGCTTTAGTTTCCTTCTATACCAACAGGTACGCTCTTATGGTTGTGGAGCGGGACAATGGTGCGTATTTTCACCACCATTCCCTTCATCTACAATCAGTAACTGATTCTGCTTCATGCAGATATTAACGAATTCTCACTTCGTCTCTATATCGTTATATTTTTTTATATCTACCTGTAATAGACAGTAATTTTGTTTATCAGTATCCTCAGCTCAGCCAATGCAGCATGAGTAATTTGTATTATCGTCCCTATTGCGTAAGGGATGGCCTATGAAGGTAAACTGAACTGAAAAGTGTCAATTAGCATCTAATGAAATTATGCATGCTTTTTCAAAAACCTCTTATTTTCAGGCTACCTGATATTTCCAAAATATATATACCCCAAACAGATGCGAGTAATATCGGCCTTGGAGCCAGTTTGCTTCAGGAACATGAGGGAATGTTACACCCCACACTATACATCTCAAGGAAACTGTCCGAGGCTGAACGAAAATGCTCTGTCATCGACAGGGAGATGCTGGCAGTCGTTTGGGCGATACAGAAACTGGAACACTGCTTACTCGGTTCACCTTTCATGGTCCACACAGACCAGAGGGCAGTCGCTTCTCTCAGAAAGGCTGATCACAAGAACGCTAAATTAGCTCGCTTTTCCATACTACTTCAACCATTTGACTTCCAGATTCAACCTATCCCAGGATCGTTCAATGTGGTTGCAGACACATTAGCAAGAAACCCATCATCTGCACTCGGAAACTAAATATTGCTCAGTCAAATATTGATGAATTCATGACAGTTGCTGTCAAGCGTACTTTCCTTTGGTTTATGCAGGTCATCTTCTTCACGAACCAGAAACGTTTGAAATAATATATCTGCATTCGTTGATCGATTTTACGCCAAATATAACATTTCATGACTTCAACAGCGTGTTTCTGAACTTTAAATGACAAAGATGGATCACCATATTGATCGCGAATCAATTTCATAACCAGCGTCCTTGGTTTATTGACATACTATGTATAGGAGAACGACCTTAGACACTGTTTGTTGTAAACATCTCTGGCCGTATGTCATATAATTTTTGTTTTACGCGATGTTTCGGTAAATTAATTCCGATACAAATTTTGATAAGATTGTCTAAAAAAAACCAATATAATTGTTTTTTTTCTACCCTACCGGGGGTGGAATTTGTTAAGGAAGATTTATTCTGTATTTTTACATGTTGGCATCACTTAGATTTGTTAGCAGTTAATATATGCGGTAACATTTCTATCTGCAGTCGACATGATATGTTGTGCACCATTTTTAATGAACGCGATAGTGGGTTGAGTCTCTAAGGAATATGACGTAGTGAGGTGCCGCGCTAATTTAGTAAAACGGTCGATCTTGGCTTTTTGTATTTTGTATATGTAGAGTGAAGACGTGATCTACTTCGCTGCTATGCGAATTGTAAGTTTATGATAGTCCTCCTACGTGGCTTAGTTGTGTAAATGTTGCCACAAGTATTTCGTTGATGTTAAACGCAAGTACACTAATTCAAGAGTAATTTTATAAGAGGAGTCCTTGGTTATAGGAGCTATCGAAATATAATTGTAATCTACGTACTTTGGTTATCGCTACTTGGGTGTTACGGATGCCGTCACCTTCAGTATATAGGCCAGAGTATGAGATGATATGAAAAAGACAGTAGGAGACGAATATTATGCATGGATTTTATAAGATGCCATAAATCTTGAAATGAGGACTTGTCTGAAGAATAAATATGTCTTGTAATTGTTGGACCCAAAAACCCAGGAGTTTGAATCTACTGAATATGCATCATGTTTGAAATCACCCATACCATTCGTTTGATACAGCACGATTTGCTCATATGAACTTCTTAATATTAGTTCCTCAAGTTGCAAGAAATTTATATTCACTCAACAAACGAACGCAACAGTAAGGCCGCTTTATCTGCCTACTCCCAGCTGAGCTGTTAATGCTATCTCTAATAAAGGTAGATTATACAAAATAACATCATGAAACCTGAGTGATGCGCTCTGATAGTTAGAGAAAATGCGGGCTAGGAAGACATAAAAAGATGACACAATATGGAAAAGAAGCCTGGTAGGACACAATAAAATGAATAGCACGGTCATTTTGTGACAATTACTTTAACGAGTTCCAGTAGTAGTCTAAAAATGCTTTTCACAGCGTGGTATAATTTAATATGGGTTGCGAAAAGAAAGCAAAACTAAAATTAAAATGTTCATGTTTTTTAACATGGCTTTTCTTTTCATCGATCGTGCGCGACCATCTTGCGTCAATAAAGAGCGTCTCTAACAAAGGTGGCTAAGCGACTAAAATGATAAACGTTTTATCCGCTGACCTTTTCAGTTAACCTCGATAATAATACAGTTCACCTGGGGAAACTTAAACAAGTCTTGGGAGTGGTCACAGCAAAAAGAATGTAGGTGCATTAAATATGCCAAATAATAGGCCGATGAATGAAGAAATGAAGTGACACAGCCAGAGAGAACGACAGTTGTGCAAAGTCCACCAAAAAAATAGGACGATGAAAGAGAAAAAGAAGGGCGCCAAAATAATTGCACAAACCGTTTTGTCACACACCCCGTCACCTAAGATATTTAATTAAAAATCCCCGTTTGGGCGTGAACTTTTACGTGGTGTGTTCCTTCCTCTACTACTGTTCTGGGTGACAGTGCCCTTCTCATTATACCGTTGGCGAGTGTTTAAAGTGCTCGCTTGGCAATGTGTACAGCTTTGCACGTACTGACGAACGCCCTCCAATCGTTTGGGCCAAATGTAAACCTCTTTAAGGTTACTCATAGTGGTACCCAAGAGAACATGTTCCCGCGATGAGGATATATGAGCCGCTTTCATAACGGAGGGTCTTAAAGGGAGAGACGCCTCGAGTTGTTTCCCCCGCCTCGTCCGTCGATAGATAGTCCCTTCTTCTTTGTGGAACGTTCCAGCTGAAGCATGGGTTGTTGTTATCCGACTCTGTTCAGAGTACGGCGCTATGGGTAATGTCATCCTTCTGCGCTTGTTATAACTGTGCTTTACTACATTGAAATGATGAGTTACCTCACGAGCTATCCCATGTTGGATGTTGGATGCTCTGCTGAAACTCTTTCTTGGTAGCTTCATCCTTCTGGTTGTTCAGGTTATAGCGAACAGAGCAATCTATCACACACTGTCTAACATTGTGTCGCAAACCAGGCCAAAAGTAGTTTAAGTACTTTTACTCCAGGGCACGCAATTTCTTAAGGGGTTGTGGTATGGTCGAATGCATTTCTTGCACTAGGCGGGAACGATATGGGAGTGGAACAACTAATAGTGTCTTGCTCCCTACCCGTCAGAAAACCAAACCTTCCTCCTGGTAATATGCTTTCTGAGGAGTATGGGAGTAATTACCATACAACTTAGTAAAACAAGGCTTTAGGGTTTTATCGGCCTTTTATGCCTCCTTCAGCTCCGAAATATCGGGGCTGGTGAGAGATGACAACTCAGGGGCCGCTGGGGCGTGTCCTGGGTTCTCTCTCTCTCTCTTGTGTCGACCTTGGTTTCTGCGAACAGTCCCCAAGGAAGAAAAAATACTTCCCTAAAATGAGAAGGTAGACTAAATCGTCTACTATTGCGGCCTTGATTTTTCCCCGCACGTATCGGGTTGAAACGTCAATTTCCGCAACCGAAAGAAGCATAGGCTTTATAATCTTCCGGGGCCCCTGCATTTATATTGTTTTACCAGTGTACTGGTGGGCCTTCATCAAAGATGGGGAGACTAGAGCTGAACATTCTAAGCCCCAATCATATAAGCACCGTATGGTGTGGTTACCAACGGCTACTTGCTCAGTAATAGAGTGGTGGCTGGGATTCTGTTCATATGCCTGGGTGTTATGGTTCCCTATCGGCCCCCTGGTCAGGCATGCGACATTATAAAAGCCTGTTTTCGGTCTCTTACAATCCGATGTAAAATGTGTGTCTGTTTTGCACGATTTACAATATAGTCTTCCAGTTCCCTGGGCTGAATTACTCTGTTTCTGCCTATGGTGGTCATGTGGTTGTTGTTGTTGCTGTTGTGCTGTGTTGTGTGAGGTGTTGGTCGTACTTTTGGATTCAGTGAAGGGGCGCTCCTCTCGTTTGGGGTGACGATCGTATCGGCGCCTTTTAGCCGGGTTTACTTCCGACTGGGTGCTCTGGTACCGATTAGCAACAGTACCACGTGATCACGAGTTTGGGCCCCGTGCTGCGCCAGGAACTGTCTCATGTCTGGGGTGAGCGAGTCCTTGAACTGCTCCACAATAATCATTTTCTTCTTCTTCTTTCGTTCGCTTGAAATATATTGTCTATATCTGCAATGTTGTTTCTTGTATAAACTTCACTGTCTTTTGTAGTTCATACAGAGGTCCATATAGTTTTGCTTCCAGTGTTGTTTCTCTGGGCCAGTGGGTTTGCCTCAATATATCATATTCAGGGCAATCTTGCAGTACGTGCTCCGCTGTCTGGGGTGCCTGTCCACATGTACACATGGCTGAATTGCCAATCTTGAATTTTGTATACATGTGGCTGCGGAGGCGGTTGTGTCCTGTTCTGAGGCGCAGAATGACTATTTGTTCTGATCTGTTCATAGCTTGGTAGTCATCCTGCGTTGATGTTGGTGGCTTTCTGATAGATTTGATCATCTTTTTCTTCTGATGGTACGTAACTGGTACATCCGGTTGTTCGTCTGCAGCACCTTCTTTAGCCAGTCCGTCTGCTCTCTCGTTTCCTGGTATTCCACAATGAGACGGTATCCACTGCATGGCGACCCTGCGCTGGTTGCACAGTTCAGAAAGTAGGGCCTGTATGACTGGCAATTTTCTGGACTGAAGTGCTTGGAGTGCTGATCTTGCATCTGTCAGGAATACTACAGGCTGTGGACCGAGATTGGTGTTCAGTAGTTTCTCAGTTGCCACCTTGATTGCCTGGACTTCTGCATCATAGTTGTTACAGAATTTCCCCGTTGGTACTCTGACCGTATCCCTAGTGTTGTTTGGGTATTCTATGTACACTCCTGCTCCTCCATTCTTTACTGCATTCTGTGCTGACCCATCCGTGTATACTCGGACCCAAAGGTCCTGTGGGTATTCATCATCCAGGAAACTGAGAGTGACTGTCCTACGTTGCACGCTGTTCTGTTCATCCCTGTCGAATATTCCTTTCACTTTTGTGTGGATGTGTACTGGTAGTCCATGCTCCTCTCTCCAAGGGGTTTGTTCTGGCACAGACTTTAGGGGGCTGTTAACTTCAGGCAGGTCTGAGGTTTGTCTACGAAATCGTTTGGCCTGGTGGATAAAGCTGCTTCTTTTCAGTCGCCCCATTGCTAGGTTTTGGAATCTGTCCTTCATTGGATGGCTCGGCATACAGAGGAACTTTTCTGCCTGTGTTAGCACTTTCGTGTCTCTGCGTTCTCTCAGTGCTTGTATCCTCCCCATTTTTTCCATCTCCACTATAGGCGTTGATTTCATTGCCCCCGTGATGACCCTAAGCGCCTGGTTTTGCACCTTATCTAGCTCTTGTAATGTGGTGTTTGATGCTGGACACCACGCAGCTGACCCATATTCCAGGTGTGGTCGTATGCCCTGCTGGTAAACTTTACTAAGTATTTTCCCGCTGGCTCCCCATGTGGTTCCACTTAGTTTTCTCAGGATGGCTAGCTTCCTCCTGGCCTTTGTTGCTGCCTTCTTGATGTGCTGCTTCCATGTCAGCCTATCATCGAATGTAACTCCGAGATAGGTGGGTTGTTATCTTCTCTCAGGAGCTCTTCGTTTATCTTGATGACACCAGCTTTTTGTTTGGGAGAGAGGGTGAAGAGCGTAGTGCTGCACTTGTCTGTGTTGATGCTGACACACCATCTATTTGCCCATGAGGTTAAGGCATCTATAGCTCTTTGTAGCAGTTTGGTGGCCACTGTTGCATGCTCATCTGTGCACCATATTACCAGGTCATCAGCGTACATTGCCACTTTCATTCCATGTGGTAGTTCAGCAACCAGGTCGTTGATGTAGACTAGGAAAAGTGTGGGGGACAGAACCCCTCCCTGAGGGACGCCATGACGCAGTAGAATTTTCTTACTCTTGAGGCCATCTAGTTGTACTCGGGCTCTTCTGTTATGCAAGTATGCTTTCACCCATTTGTACATCTTACCATTCACTCTACAATTTCTCAGTTTCTTCAGAAGCCCTTCTTTCCAAACCTTGTCAAATGCTTTCCTTAGATCTATCCATGCTGCTAGTACCAGTTTCTTATCTTGGAACGCATCCTCAATCTCTTGGGAAAGGTAAGTTGCCTGATCTTCGGTGGAATAACACTGCCTAAAGCCCGCCTGCTGTGGTACAAGAAGGTTTTCACTTTCAAGGTACCACTGTAGCCTGAGGTTGATGATACGTTCCATTGTTTTGCAGAGGCAGCTTGTAAGGCTGATTGGTCTGTAGCTGGAGGCAGTGGAACTGTCTTTTCCTGGTTTTAGGAGTGGTATCATGATTGCTTCCCTCCAGGTCTGTGGAACTCTGCCTGAGTTCCAACAGATATTGAAGATCTGCAGCAGCTTTGTTTTTGCTGCGGTTCCCAAGTTCTTAATCATTTCATTGGACACTCCATCAACTCCTGGCGACTTTCTCATTTTCAATTTGGATATTGCAAGCTCCAGTTCTCTGAATGTGATTGGTGCCTCCATAACTTCAGGTATGGTTCCATCTCGTCCTGCGTGTTGTTTCTCACGAGTCTCCTGTTGCTTCTCTGGGCTAACTTCGATGTTGTTGTCTTTAGCAAAGGAGTCTGCAAAGTGATCAGCTGCCTGTTTTCCCATGAGGATGTTTCCATCTTTGTACAGAGCAATCCTTGAGTTTCTCCCTGTACCTTCATCGTTAAGTTGCTTTACCAGCTTCCACAGTTTCCTCGTATCTCTTTCAAAGTTCAAGGACTCTGTTTTCTCCTTCCAGCTTCTTCGCCTGGCCTGCAACTTGGCCCTTTGAAATTTGGCCTTAGCTTGCTGGTAGTTATTGTGGTGTTCTTGGCATGGACTGGTCTCTGCCTGCTTTCGAGATGTTTCCACGTCGTTGTGCAGCTGCTCTAGTTCACTATTCCAATATGGTTTGTAGTGCTTACGAGCCCCTCTAGGTATTGTTTCACGAGCAGCCTGTAATATGCATCTGCTGAATTCATCGACTAGCTTATTGATGTCTTTGTCTACAGTCAGATCTCTAGCCAGTATACTAGTACGGTGCTGGTACATTGTCCAGTCTGCCTTCTTGTAGTTCCACCTAGAGAGAGTGCTGCTCTCCTTGACAAGTTCATTTTCCACAATTAGGAAGACTGGCCGGTGGTCGCTGCCTCCAAGTTGTTTCCCTACAATGCGTGTGGTGTTCCACTCCAAGCTGGGTGAGTGGAATGCCAGGTCTGGGTGTAGAGGTGGTGTGCCATGATCTCGAGTAGAAGGTTGGTGGGTCGATTGGCTGATTAATCAGGATAAGCCCATTGTCATCCTGCCAGTTTTCAAGCTCCTCACCTCTCCTGTCCATGTGATCATAGCCCCAGCTCTGTGAGTGGCTGTTGAAGTCTCCGCATACAATCAGTCTTTCTTTTGCTGGGATTGTATCTAGTGCCAGTGGGCGGTCGCTCGGACAGTAGTAGTTGAGCAGGTGGAATTCTGAACTTTCTGTCCTGAGATGAAGCATCTGGTATTCCGCCCCCTCCATATATGTTTCAAGCTGACATGCACTGATGTTATTCCTCACGAGTGTCAGTATTCCACCTTTTCGCCTGTCTATTCGGTCAGATCGGTAGCACTGGTAGCCTCTGATTTTGAAGGCTATGTCTTTGTTGAGGTGGGTTTCTTGCAAGCAACATACATTTACTTGCTCTTCATTCAAGATATTTTCGAGCACTAATTTTTTGCTGTAGCCGTCTTTTTTACTATTGACGCCTTCAGCATTCCAGTGCATTATTTTAAATGGTCTTTTCTTTGCTTGGCCAGTAGCTCTATTCTCATGCCTCCTGGCTCCACGGGGCAATTGAGAAGGACCCCCAGTAGTAGGGGTTGGGCCCTTCCGAGGCAGAGGGCCCGGCACTGCGCCTGCCTGGGTGTCCATCACAGGGCGAGTGCCATAACGTTTTGCAGATATAGGCATACTTCCCATAGCGCATGTGCGTGGCATCCTGATTGCTGTGGTGCGCCTCTTGGCTGGTTGCCTCCGTCTTCAGCACCTTGACTTGCTAGGGCAGACTGTGGTCTTGCTCGAGTCTAGGAGGGCCTGGCCAGTCTTGGTTTTTCAGCCGCTGATGGCTGTACTTGAGCCCCATCTCCACGTCAAGGAGCTGGCCTTGATGGGGACAATAATCATATCTAGGAGCCCTTCATACGAATCGTCGAAGGCGCTGAGTGATCACCACTTCTCCAAATACATAGCCAGACGTGTAGCATACTGCTTATTCGACTTGTCTTTCTGCCTGTTGGCTTCCCAAAATTTGCTCTGAAAAGAGTATGCACTTACTGAAAATGTTGAAGCAAAGCTTTCTTCAGCAAGGCATAATTGTTGTTGTTTTCCGGGGTCATTTTGAGGAAGACATCGTAAGCAGGTCCTCTCAGGCTCTGAGATAACTTTATGTTATATCTCTCCCTATCTAATCCATGGGTCGCAGCTAAAAACTCAAACCTAGCAAGTTAAATGCCTATTTCCTCAGAAGCATCTGAGTAGACATCTAACTGAACAGAGGCCGCGCTCGGAACTGCCGCGTGAGATAAATTTTCCCCATCACTACCTTGAGAACTCCTTGACCCATTAGTGATGGAGCTAGATTTGATTCTTCTTCCTTCAATTTCTAGTTCTTTAAGTCTGAGTGCTTGGGCTCTGTCGGCCTGTTCCTTCCTTTCTGCTATTTTAGCCTGTTCCTTTTCCTTAGCGAATGCTCTCTCTTTTTCAACCTGTTCCTTCTTTTCTGCTCTTTCGGCCTCCTTTTCGGGTGTTATTCTGTCAGCATGTTCCTTTTCGATCGCTCTTTGCTTTTCTTTTCCTTTTCGTGTTTCCGTTGCATCCCCTTCTCTTTCCTTTCTAATCTTCTCTCTTCTCGGGCCGTGGCTTTCTCGGCTACTATCCTGTCTGTGTCCTCTTTCACAGAACTGGCTTCAAAATCAGATAGAGCTTTGCCTGATAAGTGCATCTCTTTAGCAATATTTAAGTAACATGTGCAGAGATTTTGTCATTCGGCCATGCTGTGAAAGGAGACTGTCTACAGGCTTCACGAAAATTGCAATTACTACTAACTACAATAAAATTAGAAGCTTTAAGTTCAAATTACTAGCTGACTAAAATTATCAAATCTACCACCACAATGACAACAACAGAGATTAGGCTTCAGCAATGGACAGTTTTTTTTATCCTCTTTCAATTATTTTTAGAGAAGTGTTTGATTGTATGAATTATTAACTTTACTCTTAATGTATTTCAATTTTTTATTTATTTATTGCACGGCGTATGAGCAGATATATCTAATCTAATAAGTAGCACTACTCTTTCAGTAAATCTAAAATTTCTTGTCAGATTTCCAGGGGAATTATTTTTAAAGTACATAACCCCGGACGAGACCCCAATTATCACGGATTGCCTCCCCTTACCTCTACAGTAGTGGTCCAACAGTGGTCAAAACTCAAGAGTATCTAATATGGGCCTTCAAAAGTGTCTACCTTCGCACAAGTTTACTCTTGGCAGAGTTGTAGATAGAAATATAATGATGCTTCTATCTCTAGAGAGTATTCATAAGATATTTCCGGTCAAGAACAATGCTGCATTGGCAGGGCAATTGTTAACTTATATCGGTCCGCCGCTTTTTATAAAGAATTACGCAATTGTTTTAGCTCGTACAAGCTTTTAGCTGGTGTAAATCCAGCTAAATTCTTTTCTAAGAATAAGCTCTATATATATATATATATATATATATATATATATATATATATATATATATATATATATATATATATATATATATATATATATATATATATATATATATATATATAAAAGAGTCTTGCTCATACGTTTGCTTTCATACTGATAATAACTGAATAAACAGTAATTGTTTAGTTTTAAAATAACATGTAACAAATTTAATAATGCATTAGTTTTAACAAGTTAAAATAACGATGAAATGATGGTGAATTTTAGGTGTAATTAAATTTTCACTGAGACTTTGGTTTGAGGATTCATATTAACAGTTTTTTGTCATTGTGCTGTTTCCTTGTACAAAAAGCTGGTCTAAGTGGGTCCTGCAGCCGTGGTTTCGTCAATACTTCTGTGATGAGGGCACTTCTTCACACAACGTGTCCAATTTAGGCGGTTGGTGTTGATTCCCTACTTTTATTTCACAACTAATGACGTCGAACTTTCGTTTTGCGGCTTCGTACCACGAACAGTCTGATAGCTTCATTCCACGAACAGTTTGATAGCTTCGTTCCATGAACCCAAAGTAACTTGTGGGAACACAATCTCTTGGCACAATTTAGAATGGACACAGCACGTTGATGCTTTCGAATCACGTGGTCTTGAAATTTTGGCATTACTCTTATGACGGGTGATCTGATTCCTTAAGTCTCCATTCTTTGTATTAAAAATGCGAGTTTACTTTTTAAGTTTTGAAGTTGCCCAAATACTTCGATCCTGGTCTTTTAAGTTTCCAGTCTTTGTATTTAAAAATGCGGGTTTATTTTTGAATTTTAAAGTTGCGCAAATACTCTGATCTGTCACTTATAATTTTGGAATCCTTTGTTTAATCCTCTCTCTGGCTATGGTGAATTGCTAGCTTGACGTGGCGATGCAGTCTGATTTGTGACTCCGATTTCTACAGATTATATTCCAATTTCTCAGTTCAAATCCCAGATTGTGCTTCCGGCGATTATGCCAATGGAAGTCGAAGTCTATTTCGGCTCTCAAATTAAGCCAATGGTAAGCTCTTTAAAAATATGTGTTGGGGTGTTTAGTTTAATATTCCCCCGCGTTTTAAAATACCAAAATTTTAACATTCCGACGCGTGACCTCTTTCTAATAAGGCCGTAATGCTTCCGATTGCATCTTTATGCAAAACTAATAAACACATCTGTTAACTCATTCCTGCCCCAACATAATCTCCCCAGACAGGTTATCGGTAATATTAATACCAAGACGGGTCAGCGGAAGCGATTATCTAATTATCACCCGTGTCTTCGCACACTCCAGACGGCTTTCTCAGACAGACAACATGGCATTTCTTTACATCGATCGTGCGCGACCATCTTGCGTCAATAAAGAACGTTTCAAACAAGGGTGGCTAATCGACTAAAGTAATAAACGTATTATTTGCTGACTTGTTCAATTAACCTCGATAATAATACAGTTCACCTGGTGAAACTTAAGTAATTCTGGGAAGTGGTCACTGCAAAAAGAATGTAGGTGCATAAAATATGCCAAATAATAGGACGATGAATGAAGAAATGAAGTGATACTTCTGGAGAGAACGACAGTTATAAAAAGTGCACCCAAATAATAGGACGATGAAAGAGAGAAAGAACGGCGCCAACGTACATGCACAAACCGTTTTGTCACATCCCAGCTGTTTATAAAAATGTGTATTGATGACATTTTTATGTAAACAATAGAAAAACTGCAGCTTATCAAGACACAACACGGAGGACATCAAATACTGCCGCACATTTTTGTCAAGCCTCAAGAATTTCAGAAGAAAACATCAAATTTACAGAAACGCTGGTGCAGACGAAGTTTTTATCCCCGCCAAACGTACGATAAGAGGAAGGAAATCTGGCTGCTTCCTTGTCTCGGCAAGACTCACATTACCTATTTCCCTTCTTTCCTCTTCTTGTTCCCTTGTAGCTCGTTATGGAACACTTCGCCTCATGGCAACAGGTGAACAATAAAGTTAATAGTAAAGCAAGTAAGTATACAACCTGCGGCCACCACTGCAACCAGAACGGAAATTTCCCAATAGACATTGTTGCCTATACAAATTTTAGGGCCAACCAATAAAAAGGACAAATTATCATAATTCACTCGTTAACGCCTTTTTTAAAAGCGTATTTCAGATTAAAAGTGCCTAGGAGCTACAAATATCGAAATCTGGCTCTGACTGCATTACACCTGCATCAAAGCTTTGACGTAGACTAGCTGTGATGGTTTCTGTAACACTTTCCGTTATGCGTTGCCAGCCCTTTGTAAACACTCTTAATTAGTCACCTATTACGACGTTGTCGGAGGTAGCAGTAGTACTATTCTCTCTTTGTTTCCTCAGGGATATTTCAGCTCCTCGTGGAGCATAGGTCAACAACAAATACCCTCCAAGCTCTCTTGTCCTGTGCCATCCGTTCAAGATCTTACCAGGTCTTCTCTATCCTTTTCATGTCTGTATCCAGATCTCGTATGCGTGTGTGTTTTTTTATCTCCCTTTTTTTCTAACCCTGTGGATACTAGAAGAGGGGCTGCCTTGTAATGCTGTATTAGCATAAAATGTGCAGGAACATGATCAGTGAACTACAAAATCAAACAGTCGAATATATGTTCTAGAAATGTTGGCTCTATGAGAGATGTAGGTTGAGAGTGTGACAGGCAACAAACCTCCCGAAGTAGAGACTCTGTGGTGTGATGACAGAACACTAGCAACATTTTCTTTGTAAGAAAGAGATATAGGTTATTGTGTAGTACACAACAAGGAATAAGCTAATAAATATAATCACATGGACACAAATATACGCAAGTCAAAATAACCATGAATCTCAATTTACATACATTCAAGCACCGCTGAATCATACACAAAGTGCGGCCACGGCAAATAGTAAAACATTTGACGATAGATGTCAGGACAATCACGACAGATATCAAAACAATCGCGACATATGTCATGACAATCACGAC
Source organism: Oreohelix idahoensis (assembly GCA_024509875.1). Lineage (NCBI taxonomy): Eukaryota > Metazoa > Mollusca > Gastropoda > Stylommatophora > Oreohelicidae > Oreohelix > Oreohelix idahoensis. The sequence goes on from JAMPIV010003325.1 coordinate 251,608, forward strand.
AAATGTCAGAACAATCACGACAGATGTCAGGACAATTACGACAGATGTCATAACAATCACGACATATGTCATGACAATCACGACATATGTCAAGACAATCACGACAGATGTCAGGACAATCACGACAGATGACATGTAACAAACATGACATATGCCATGACAATCACGACTGATGTCAGGGCATTCACGACAGATGTCAGGACGATAGCGACAGATGTTGTAACAATCACTACAGATGTCAGGACAATCATGACATATGTCAAGAAAATCACAACATATGTCAGGACAATCACGACAGATGTAAGGACAGTCGACTGCGTAAAAATATATTTCTTGTTTATCGTGCAAATGCAGTACAAATAAATCCCTCTTACACTGTAAAAACGCGAGGTCTCTTGAGAGTTGTACTTAAAAAAAAAAAATTACCGTGCCCTGGTGCTCAGAGCTAAAGTAATAGAATCCATATCTCTTGGGCGTTCCCAAACGTGAGCAGTGACGTGTACTCACACTAAAATCTTCAAAGATGTAGACCCAAAGAAACAGAAAGTCCGTGAGCAAGCTTAAGAACGTGCCTTACCTGTTTTCACAACTTGTTAGTGTTGAGGAAAACTTGATTTATTCGGCTTTCCTCCCTTGGCGGAAGTTAGGCTATTTCAATATGAAGTTTAGATTGGGATTGGGAAGTGAATGGCCGCGGATATATCCGTATATCCGGTTAGGGAAAGTTAAAGCAATGCCTTTAACACGGGTTTTTTTATAGGGAAAGGGAGAGGGATGCAGCCAAGTATACACATACAGTATGTATCGATTGTTTGTCAGACCATAATACATCGCCTAGATAAAGAAAAATGAACGAACGAACAAATTTTATTTTTAAAAGGATTGAGTAACACGCTGCCTGTGTCAACAGCTTTCATCTTATATCCTGACTTTAACTCATCTCTAAGACTACCAACAATTAATTTGTACATTTTCGCCTACATCAGCATTACTAAGAGATATAAACAGACCAGATCAGTTGCCATCTAAAGTCGGCTGTACTGGATATCCAACGTCTTCTGTCTTTTGTCTTGATGGCAAACTCTGATAGACTCTTCCCTGTCCATCTCTTGATGTTATCTTCCCACGTGTAGCGCTGTCTTTCTTATTGAATACCACCAATCTCTAGAATTGTGAGCAACTATGTTCAACCCAGGTACGTTCTTCCGGATGAGAATGCAGCTACGTGTTGGTGTTTCTTGGCACGTGATATTGCGTATAATGTAATGTCATATCTCACCTTTAGTTTGTGACACAGTTCATCTCGCAATAGCACATAAGCACATGAGTCACTGACGACACTTAACAAAGTCACCACGAAAACTAACTATTTCATTGACATAGTCTTCAACGATAACTAACAAAATCTCTGAACAACAATTAAGTAATTCACTAACGACAACTACTATAAAATTAATATTGTTTATTAAGATGACTAAAATTTCTCTCCACCAAATAAAATATGAATATAATAATATTAAAGCATGCACTGTACACCTATATAATAATTATAATTTTCGTTTCTATTACTTTTGCACTACACTTACAAATCATATTATCATCTAATAAGTTGTGAACCTCTGTTCTCATTATTTTCAATTAATATACTCTGGTCCCCATAAGGACAAAAAACCTGAGAACCATTGTTCTCTTCATTACATGAACAACTATATCAACTCACAAGTTACACTGATTCTCAAAATCTCGTGTAGAGTAATATTATCATCTTCCTTAATATTCAATGAACATTTTTTAGTTTTACAGTAACTATAATTGAGTATTTAGTCAGTGGTTCTCATGATCTTTACTTACACGTGGCATTAAAGGCTAAGCGCCCAGAATAAATTCACCACTATTTATTTATCTATTGCCTGACAGTCTGTATGATCACACATTATTTCTTTACCACAACCGCTCCACCAACGGCGTCAAGCTATAAATATTCTACATATTCTATATCGTCAACACGCAGGAATAATATAATCCTTAAAATGGCCCAAGAGCCGTTTGTGAATTATTATTCACCTTAGCGGATAAAGATAATTGGTTAACAGCTTGAGAACCACTATCTCTCTTTCCTACTTCGTTACAATCCTCCCTCGGAGTTACTTGTAATATTCAGAGCCCTCCCCAAACACTACTACTCAACAAATAACCCGTCCTACTAATGCAAACCACAAAGTACTTGTATATCGGAGCACTACAGAGTCGAACCCAAAACTCTAAAGCTCGACGAAATACTCTCTTCAGTTATCTGTAGTTAAAAGACAAGTTATTCTAAAACTAGCCGAGATTGTCTAGAAATGCTCTTGTTAATATTTATTATTATTATAGCTTTTCTCTACAAAAACATTATCTATAAAAATCTATATATTTTTCCTACTTTATCATTTGTCCATGTATTGGCTAATCCAGCACACGGATCTTTAACAAACTTCCTACATTTTTAGTCGTCTTAATTATTAAGTTGCCTGTCTAAAATCTCTCTGTCCTAGTGTATGTGTTCTTATCTGTATGAGAATAGGTATTTATTTTCCTACCATTTTACACCCTACACCTGTTTCCTCTGCTCTTCCATGGGAAAGAGTCTGATTCTGTCATCACTGCTGACAGAGTGAATGCTAACTTGAGCCTGTTTTATTAAATCTAATGACTCTTTCTCGCGTCCCAGATATGCGACACAACTGCACTTCTACAAAAATTCTCACGAACTAAGAATGCAAAACAATTAATCAAAATGTCTCTACATATACAATGTCCCATTCACAAGCACAGATGTTCGGTGCTTATGGTTAAAATCAAATTCCTTTTCCTAAATGTAATTAACATCAATCAACATTACATTCATTTCTCTTGTTAAATTATATTTGTCCTCAAACGACCTCAAGGTGTGAGACTCATTCTATAAAATATCACATCCATTGTTTAGACTTCGCGTGAAAGGTAGCGGGCATTGTTTGTATTTGCGTGAGATTAAACTGTGAGAAGTGAAAACGTTGTTCGTTACCAAGCTATCATAAGTTTAATTCTATATTGTAACGTATACATAAAACACTGTCTTATAGGAGAATATTGCTTCAGGTGGAATATTTGTAACATATTAAAGCTGCAGGAGGAGCAATATGTACACTGCTACATAATTCCTGTTCACTTTCAGCTAACAAAACTGTATCATCTGCATATCTAAGGTTATTTATCGATCTTCCATCGATGTTTAGTAACGACATTTCCTGTATCTGTGTGAAAAGTGTTTTTCTTTGCACAGATATTAAGTCGGCAGGGTGACAGTGCACACTTTTGTATCTTACCTGTTTTAATATCCATATATGGTGAATAATTCATGCAAAAGCTATACACGCATTCTCGGATGTATCAGCAAATTCTGAAAAATTACTTTTTCTGCAGAATAACAACGTTAAAAAATGTATATCCCCTAATTTTTACACACAACTTCACATTAAAAAAAACAAAATTGCGGTCTTGCACACTTTTGCTGTAGAATAACAAATCTGCGCGTTTTAAAGTTGTATATCCACAAATTTTTACACAGAACATTACGTTAAAATAAAAAAAAAACTGCGGTCTTGCATACTTCTGAAAATGTTTGTCTTTCCTACCTGTACACTTTGATGTTTACAACCTGGTTAAGTTTAATGAGAAGGTTTAGTAACAACGTTACTCTTAATTCATGGTCGGTTAAAAACGTAATATCTTTAAGTGATTTTACCCTGTGATAAAAAAAAATAGATATATATTTAAAGACAGGATAATTCTGACTGGTGTACAGAACGAGAAAGTTAACAGGTCTGGGGTCAGAATTTTGCGAGCACTTTGCTTCAGACTGAGTTTTACTGTTATGTTATATCATTTCTAAGAATGCGTGTAAATTACTTGAACATTTATTTAGTAACCGTTTTCCTACGCTCTGTCCCTAATGACATTCTACTGGTGGTAGTGGCATGGTATCTTTTCTGTTTCCTAATTAGACATTCCTAATAAGTAGTTTCGTTTACACAATCCCCTGTGTCCCTAAAAGCATTCAGATTCTAATTTCAGAGACACTGAGACATTGGTGATCCCGACATCTGTCATCTATTCTTCTATTCTTGTTACTCTCATATCCGGTTGCTAGCGTCTCTAGATCCCATTTACTGTGAGCAGGTCAAACTGTCTTTCTTAACGCCAATAGTATGCGCATCTTATGGTGTTGCATATAATCCTGGGTGTAAAAAGCTGCTCCGATAGTGATACCTTTGAAGTAACAATATGACATAAAGGGTGATTGAAATGTCACTTCCTTTTTTTAAATATTTATATCCTCACTTGTATCCACTGGATATACATGACACAAATCTAAAAACAATAAGCATTAACTGCCATTTGATAAATACGTATTTTTTTTTTATTCACTGAAACGAAATAAACTCTAAAATAACCAATAGATTCATGTTACAGGACATAAAAAATATTGCTGCCTGCTAAGAATCACGTATTGAACAAACAAGAGCTAGTTTTACTTTATAAGATTTCATTATTTTTGGCCATTTGTGCTGCTTGTTCTCGTTGTATACAATGTTACAACACTGAGTCTTCATATCCTGATTATGTCCAATTAACAGCCCAGCTGTGACAGATCTGGCCATTGGGCGCTGTATACTTATAATTGATGAAGTAAAATAGATTATGTTTCCCTTCCCCCCCCCCCTCCCTCCCCCACCCCTAGTAACTTCAAGATGTGGAAGGTGGCTGTCACGTTGACTGATAATTTGTCTTTCCATCACGTCCCAATTTTATTAATCTTTTAATGTTCTGGTTTCCTCGACATGTTGTATTTTCTTTTCTTTCAGATTCTACCTGCGTGGCCCATTTTTCCCTGTCTCAGACCCCACCCCGCGGTTGGTTTACGTTCTGGCCTTCATCATAAATTCCCCACTGGTCAGCAGCGGTCAGCTAACGATAATGTTACCTAAGCGCACCGGTGTTTGTCTGACCAGAGGAATATCTCTTGCGAGTAAAGTGTTTGATCACGAGCGAGAGGGTCTGTGAAGAAACGGTCCGCTAGCGGGCGGGTACCCTTTGAGGTCTGGATAACCGTTTCATCTCCGATTCAGGGGAAGATAAAACTCACGTTCGTTCTGAGAGATTTGTTGTGGCCCCCTGACCATAATATTATGTATTGCCTATCAGGGAAACTTTCTCGCGGTTGTGGCTTCTGATCTATACCTCTTGAATAACCTTTGTCTTACTCTTGATTACGTTATACGCCGAACATCTGTAGAAACAAACCATGCCAGGTGTCCGGGTAGCGTTATTTGTAAACTATAAGAGTAGAGGGTCTTAATCAGTCAGACACACTCGTAAAATATTTCCTGCCCGAGAGGACCACAATGAGAATAAGGCAGACGATAACACAGAACTAAATGTTATTTGCCTATGTTCTCGGCATTTCTCGGGGTGAGTAGACATCTATTATAATATGTATATTCATGTTAGCTTTTTATATATATATCTGATAGGAATGTGACTTGAATTCATTTTGAGGATTTCTCCCGGTAATTTAATTCAGTGATAGTGTTGCGCCGTCTGAAGCCTTAGTTAAACGAGTGACGAAACAGTCAGGTGTCAGTGTTATTTTTTTACCATGGGTTAAAGGTGAGCTTACGATAACAGATACTCACTAGGCGTAGAATCAGTCCGTACCGAGGCTTACCATGGGTTAAGAGTAGGCTAAAATAACTGTCATTACTGTAAGGAAATGTCAGAGGTGTGGGTGATCCACTTAAAAAACTGAAGAGTGTTGTGCAGGCGCTATAACTCTGAATTATAGGAGATAGTCTCTTATTCCTTTCTGATAGAGACTTCTAGTGGCTGGGTGGAATCATGATATGCTGATTTGGGTAGTTAGACACTAGTTATAACTTTCACAGAAAGTAGTCACCAGCCACAGAAAACATTATGTCTTAGGCTTCAGTCACAACTGTATTATTATAGCAAGAACATTGCATTTTCTATGTATTCAGTTGTGGGATGTTAATATTTTTCCCCCATAGGGGACACACGATTTATTTTCAAATGCTGTAATCTGTTTATGTAAATTCACTTAATGTTGTAAGATGATTTAGCATATCCACTCAGCTGTAACTACAGGGTTAGGTTTCCTGTATGTTGAGTTGGAAGAAGAAAAGATTTTGCTGTCAGAACAATTACTGACAGGTACTTGTATGTACTAAATATATTAGCCTATGCGGGCGCATGCTGATAATTGATAGAGTGGAAGGAACAGGAGACTTATATGGGTAAAGACAGCCTTAAAATATCATACCAATGATTACAAAAATTTAAATCCCATAGTGGAGCATAACTGTTTTGTATAACGTTAGTGTAATTTTATTGTTTGCTTGATGTAAAGGTCGTCTCTTTTTTGGTCTCAGTTTCAGGGATACCGAATTGCTAGAACAAGAATCCAGTCAGGCGAAGAACGTCATATTCTCTTCGATCTAGAGGGTTTCTGAAAACACCTAGCATTCACGAGGCGTCACCCCCATACCTGAAACAAAACCCTTTGTCAACGCCACTCTCACTAACGGGAAATTAAGCTCACGCAGTGTGCAACGAGCCAACGCAAAATCTGAAATCGTAGTGCAGTAGTAGTTTCCTACTCGCCTTTTGATTACCAGTCAGGGCATTGCGGCTTCCAACCCATCTAGCAGCCCAGCGTCTATAGCAGAATTTAAATCACCAGACTTTGTGTGCTTAAACGGAGCACTCAGTCAAACCACAATTCAAGCCAGCCCAAACCGGATTTAATACCACGTACGCAAGCAAAATTCAAAAAGCGCCGGATAAGAGCGCAATGGACCATTTGTCCTCAAGTAACTGCGTCTTGTGTGTGTTTCTAGATATTTAAAACCCCGCACTGATGAGCGGTCAGCCGGAGATAGACAGAGTCTTCTAGTCCCCCTCGCGCAATTAGGGTGTCACCAACGATAGCGCCTACAGTGGATTTATTTCATGTTATTTCCATCACCTATGGAGGATATCTACACGTAAGGACACTTACTGGAGCTATTGCATTTGGTCCGACGAAAGCGGACGGACTGACACTCAGTTTATTTATTTCTCCGTGTTCTACAGGTTTTATGTTGGTGGTCTGTGTGTTCGTTGGTGTGTATTTGCATATTTGTGATTATTGATGTAATTTTATGTTGTTTGTGCTGATATGCATTATTTTCATACATTTCTTCTTTAATAAAATTTACCCATTTATTAATGCGCTGTTCACGACCCTTTCATCCATAATTAACATTTCAAGCTCTTTACTATAGTCTCTATTTATGATCCAGAGAAAAGAGGAAGAGCAGGCGGTGCTTAGACTATATAAGTGTGTTGAGGCTTGGAGAGAGAGATAAACTTTTAATAAATCTTCTTCCAGGTTGGTCTCAAGTCCACCTCCTATTTACACCTTATCTATGTGTAATCTATAATTCTGCCAGTCCACTATCATTTGTCGACTTCACTGCTATTGTCTAACTCGACAAATACTCTTACACTTTAACTCAACCACGACAGTGGCTTACTTAATTTTATCACTAGACAATTTGACCTTCAGTTTTTGGTTTACACTAGAACATTAAATGCGCGTCTCGTGTTGGGATCATTTCGGACGCCTCATCCCTTTATCGCAGAGCACACGGACGGAGTTAAATAAAAAGACCTGAAGTAGAAAACGGTTTATAGCATAACATTTCACAACTTTTCACTTATATTTCATAGCTCCCGGTGGATCATCAGCCATCAATTAGCTCACACGAGCTGTTCAGATTTGTGCCAACTGCTCAGTTTATTTCCATAGCTCTATCTGTCCATCTCAGTCTGGCTATAATTCCCTTCTCCGTGTATGTTTAAGTCACTATCTCCATTTCTTTCACCCTCGTGATTTCAGAACAGAGTTTGCCGTATCATGCACTTCACTAGTGTCATTACTGTTCATTGACATTCAATATGGCTGCCTTGACATTTTGCTGAACATTTTTGTTTTTACTCTGGGATTGATCTATTTTGGCTCCCATGTGTTTCCCAGTGCAATGAATGCCCCTGATGCCTTCAGTTTTCTTAATTTAAAGTCAATGCCCGACCCTCCAGCGTTGTCTGTGTTACTACCAAGATATATGCATGAGTCCATATTTCGCGGTGATGTTTCTCCAGATTCAATCTACCATTTGCCGGATTTATTATTTTAATTTTTTGTTTTTTCTGTATGGATTTTCAGACTTTACTACTGTGAACTATCATCCAGTTGGTGCTTTATCGGTTTCTAAAGTTATTCTTCGCCTAAACTGTAGAAAGAGCTTTTATTTTTTTTTTTCACAAATCCAATGAAAAGTGTTGGATTAATTTCCAAGATTGGTTTCACTATTCTGCGTGTTCTATTACGGATTCACGGTGCACTGCGCTCCGTTTACATATATTCACGGAATTGCACCATAAATTATTAAAAGGTATGCTTGTTCTTTTAATCGGTGTTCAATTTAGTTTTCATGCTGGTATGCAAACCGTTTCCGTATTTTCCCGACAAACTTGCGAAATTCGTTAATTTCTTGTTACAGACGTTCGCTTAGACAATTCTATATGTATGGGATATCGGCATGCAGTTATATAATGGGAAAAATATGGAGGACCAAGAGACACACGGAGAAGAGAACTGGAAACAGAAATAAAAATGACGAGGAAGACGTTGATAGACCTTGACCTGAAGGCACGCGACAGCAGAACTTGACATGCCTTAGTTGATGGACTATGCTCCTTTTGAAGCTGAAAGATACTGAATGATTAATTGAATTATGCAATGTGCTAAATTAGATACCCAGATTGTGGTTGAAGTACGTGTTTGTGCTTTGGGCAGCAGTGTTTTCCTCCAATCTAGATAAAGAAATACTAAACAAATAGTAACCATTTCCACATCTACAGGTGCTCCTATACACAACGTTACAACATCAGCGTGGCATCAATAAGTTGTATCAGTATTGTCCAATTCCTCGATGTTATACTTAATGTATTGGTTGTTTTCATTAACCTCGTCGATCTTTCTCGTATCTGTGACATGGAATTAGTTATTCCTCTAACTTTAATTACTTTCATCCTTCAACAATCAAATGCTTTTGACATGATAACAATAATTCTTAAAGTTATTTTTAATATTACCGTTTTTAAATTTTTCGTTGACCATAACGTTTAGAAAACTTATTTTGTGGTATTTTTCGTTGACCATTACGTTCAGAAAACTTTACTTATTATGTGGTACTAATTTTTATTTTAAATTCGATCACCTGAATAGCAAAGTGGTTAGAGCGCTCCTCTCACGCTCAAGTCTACCTAGCTGTAAATGGATACCTGACTATGCTTTTGAGTTAGGGAATCTGTGACGTATAATGGAAAACGAGCTTACAGTAATCTGACAGTCTTTGTAAACTCGTAGCGTTCTATGATTTGCTAGGAAAACCATGCATTTTCTGCCTGTGTTTACTCACACAAGCTACCTTTCGCCCCGCCTCTGTTCTTTGAACATAAGCAAACGAAGTGTTTACAAACTTTCGTGACCTGCCCGTCTTAACAGGTAGCGAATCAGGTTTGTTTATCTCGTCTTCTCACGCGAGCTAATCTGTCAATCATACGATACCTGACAGACCTCACGTGAAAAGCACAGACTCTTTTGAAGTCTATGAATGGAAATCTAAAACTCCCCAGTTAACGATTGGATTTCGAGTCACGAGCAAGATCTTATAGAACCCCGTTACACGAAATAAGTCTTTTGATGCCGGTTGAAACCTCGACGGAAGACCGGCCGTAAGCCTTTATCTTGTAACTCTGTTTCTGATTCTCCGTTACACACGGTAGCGTGAAAAGTAACATCATCGATAGATCAGAGAAATATAATGATATATAAACTGTGTTTCATTAAATCTGCTATCAGTTTTCACTCAGAATTTTTGGATAGTCTAAGCACGCAGTTGTAGAACCATTTCGCTAAATATGTTATTAGCATTCGTGGGGATTTGTCATTCTGATTTTTTGGTAATAGAAATTTGTGCTTACGTGTTTAAAAGTGTTAGCTTTTACCATTATAATTCACTTAGATTTTCTAGCTGGTAAAACTAGTGAAATAAAATAACGCGTAGCTATTTCATACCAGATGTTCAGTTATATTGTTAATCATTATTTAATAACATACGATGACAAACAGACGCCGATAAATTTATAGCTAGTAACGGCAGGCGATACTTTGTGTAAGTGCGCATATGGATAATTAAATATTAATTAACATTGTTACGCTGACTGCCGGCGCGAGCAAGGGGCGGGAGAGTATCATAACTCCCTCCGACCTAAAAACTCAGCGCTAAGCGATGGCTGACAGTTTAGGCTTAAAGGAAAACACCGTTAACCCTTTTAAATTTAATCAGGACTGACGGAGTGGATAAGAGATCGTCTTCTCCCCGTCTGTGTGCATATATATATAGCTATATGGAGGAGTAGCATTTTTCCATAATTGTTTTTTTTATATTTCTGCAGACTTGATCAAGAGCGTCCAGCGGTCTTTTCTTTTGTTTGCTTTGGTCTGGAAAATTTTACTGTTACTTACTTGTGCCTCAAATTGGTTTGAGCGGTACCGATCTTCATTATAAGCGTACGCGCCAAAGATACATGAGAACAGTTCTGACACTAAAAGTAATTTAACTGGACTTACCAAACCCAGCAATATTGTTTCAATTTTATCAGCCCACCGGGGTGTACAAAAGATAACATTTATTCCCGACTTCTGACAGTCGTATTCAAGTGAAGCAACCAGAAATTTACGCTGTTTCAGAATCAGCACTCTAACATGGAGTCAGCCGATAGGATTATCATCATTTATCAATTGTAACATTTTTAGCAACCAGATGTTTCCCAATACTGGAAGTATTTTCCTCTTTTAACTGTGAACCCCAAGATCCCGTTCTTACATCAACTATTCATTCATTAATAACCCTCCACTCCCAAAGGAGCATAGGCCTTCAACAAACACATGCCAAGTCCTCTTGTCACGTGCCATCATCTCAAGTTCTTTCCACGTTCTCCTTATCATTTTCACCTCTGTTTCCAGCTCTCTTCTCCATGTGCTTCTTGGTCTACCTCTGCTTCTCTTGTCCTGGGGTTTCCAGAACAAGGACTGCCTTGTAATGCTATCAACAGGTTTCCTCAGTGTGTGTCCTATCTATCGCCATCGTCTTCTTCTCATCTCCTGCTCCACTGGCACTTGTCTAGTTCTTGTCATCAGTTCCACTTGGTAACCTTGTCATGCCATTTTAATCCCTCTATTCTACGCAAGCACCCATTTATGAAAGTCTGTAGCTTTTTGGTAGTTGTCTTTGTTGTTCTCCATGGACAAGTCAATTAAAGAAAATAAAACACATCAACTATTGGCGGTGACATTTTGTTCATCCAGGAAAAACCCACACCAGATTCGGCGTTCACCTCACTATGCTTTGTTTTGTTAGAGGATGATCTGGGGCCAATTTGGGAAGTGAACCTGACATTACATATATTTCAGAGATAATTGTATTTCCAAGGGATATCACCAAGAGTAGGTAAAAATGATTGAGTGGCCACTGTATGAAACAGAGAGTGAATATTGTTCTTTGTTGCAGGGAATTTACCAACATTGGATTTGCTTAAACTTGTTTACTTTACTGGGTAGCATATAGTAGGAACTTGTTTACTTTACTGTCTACTCTGTAACATAGTGCAAACCTTGGACCTTTGGGTTATTAACTTTTTGGGTTCTTTTCTCCATAAGGGGAGGGCGCATTTATTCTGCTATTTCATATGTATGTAAATCTGATTTTATTTGATCTTTTTTTAGATATTGGTGTTTTCAAGTTTAATGATAATAAACAACAAAGAAACTTAACTTTGTGTGTTAGTCAGATCCATACCTAAGTAGCCGTAGTTTTTCACGTTTGTGTGTCTTGTTGTCACATAGCTGTGTGTGTGTGTAGTTAAACTTATATTAAATGTACGAGGTGGGCAAGGTTGTCGTGTACTAAATTATAGTCGTATAGATAGGCTGGAATAGAGAAACTTACTCATTCCATAGACATATTTTGTTCCTTAAGCTACCACCTGTGAAATCTACTTCTCACACCTTTCTTACGTACTTATCCCCATCCACTCTACTCAGACGGGCCAAAAATAACTCACAACTTATCTGTACGACAGAAGCCAAAGGCAGTGAGGAAGGGAACTGGTTACCCCACAACTCGAAGCTGGACCTAGTATAGTCTCTAACACTTCATTCCCCCTACGGCAGTATCTGTTATGGGACTACCTTGACCTTTACTAATTTTTCTAAATTTAATTTTATGGCGGTTGTGTCCAAATGATAAACTGTTTTATTAGCTTCTAGAATCACTGAGGCGAATCGGTTTCATTAAGTTTTCTTATGCCATTCATGCATTGTAGCCCCAGGTAGTTTCCAGGGCCTGTGAAGAGGTAAAGAAAACAACCACACTCTCAGGTATGCCGTACAGGTTGACATATGAGGTTGTGTATGGGGGAGGGGGCTGTCATCCTCACTATATAAAACAAATAGCAACATAAATCACCACTGCAAGAGAATGTGGCACGACGCTACGTAAGTAACAAAAGGAAAATAATGATAATTCTGATAATTATGATAATAATAATCTCATGATTGTTTTGTATATATTCTTTAAAAAATATCACTGATCATGATCATCATCATAATTTTTTAGCTGGTTGTAGAATTTAAAACATTGAACTAAATCACAAACCATCCTGGTCTGTGTGACTCGTTAAAGTTCTTTCTAGTTCTCGTACCATGAGGGTTCCAGATAAAGGTGTGTCTTGTAATACTGTCGGCTGGTTTGTTCAGCGTGTATCATATTCAACGGCACCGTCTTTTCCTAAACTCTTGTTTCACTGGTAATTTGCTGGTTCCTTCCATTATTTCAGTATCGAATATACTAATTATTTTAATGCTTCTTTCATATGCAATTACTCATTTATGACAGTCGTGTCACATATTTGCTTTCATGTTCTTAGTTCTCCATTTTTAGAAGCAAACAATAAGATGCTACAACATAATATGCATGTTTGCTCAGTACACACTGTTAATGTATAATATCCTCCTTTCACCTTTCTTCTTCTTCTTCTTCTTCTTTGATCCTTAGCCGCCGACCGTCAAAGCAGTCAGTGGCCATCACGCCTGGTGGCGTCTTGTAGGGCAACAACAAATTGATTCCACTTTGCTCGGTCGGCGGCCATCCTTCGTACAGTGCCCCAACTCTGGTTCATTATTTGCATCTCAGCCTCCACAGTCCTTCGCCAAGTTGTTTTCGGTCGGCCTTTCTTTCGTTTTCCTTCAGGGGTCCATAGCATAACTGTTCTTGTGATGGCATCGGGTCTCTTCTGAGGACATGGCCAACCCAGCTCCAGCGTCTGCCAGCTATGATGGTGTGCATGTCCTCTTGCTTGCTCCGAGTAAGCAGGTCTTGGTTGGTGATGGTATTCGGCCAAAAGATTCGGAGAATTTTTCTTAGGCATGTTGTGTGAAAAGAGGGCAATTTCGACATTTCCTTCTCTGTAACTCTCCAGCATTCCGCACCACAGAGAAGCACAGAAAGCACACAGCTCTGATATAATCTTAACACATTAACTACCGAATTAAAAAACACACTGTGGCCGAATTAAATTTTTTTCCCATTTTCATCCTGTAGGTGTTTGCACAAAGTAAGCTGTAGTTTTCGTAATTGTTTACAGATTTGTATGAATTACACGTCATTTTAAAGATAAATGAATGTACTATTACAATAAACATTGGTTGCAACTCTAATAGAGGTTGTTGCTATTTAACGGCCCTCCGATGGCCGAGGACTTTCAATATTTTCACAATTATAACTGCTTGCGCCCCATCTCTTTCAAAATCACAATTTCAATCAATGTGCACACCGTTTTCACTCTTGTCCTCGTCGCTAGATCTTTCAGTCAATTGTTGAAACATTTTTCTATCCTATTCAGTCGTTAGACGAGATGTACACGCATTTTTTTGTAGTCCTAGCACTAGTTGCCACGGTAAACAGTTTTACACGATTTGGTAACTAACCCAAAACGCTGAAAAATATGAACATGATATCAATTTTTCAGCGTTCTACAACAGCCATGCTTTGGGAATTTGTTTTCCGGTGGCAACTTAAAATCTCGATACAGATCAGAGAGTGTTTCAGTACATTTTTCATTCGTTTTATTACTAAAATTAGATTGGCGCCCTGAGCGGCTTGCGGTCCAAATGTGATTATGTTGTGAGCCGCTGACAGCGGCTTGCGGTAGTTAATGAGTTTTAATTTTGTGCTTGTGCTGTACTGAGAGAATTTCCAAATGTTGTTTAGACTTAAAAAGGCTGTTCTTGCTTTGTTCATTCTGTTGTTGATGTCTTTGCTTGCTCCGCCGTCTGGTGTTACTACGCATCCTAGGTATGTGAAGGTGTCTGTCTGTTCCAGTTGCTGACTTCTTACTGATATGGGCTCAGGGTTGCTCACATTGAGCGTCATGACCTCTCTCTTCTTTAGATTGATGTTCAAGCCCACCTGCTGGCTATACTTATTAAGTCTATCCGTTTTTTCCTGGGTGTGTTGATGTGAATGTGCTAGTAGTGCAATGTTTTCTGCATATTTCAGATCTTCCAATGTAGAAAATGTAGTCCATCTTATTCCTCTTGGACTGCCCTCTGTTGTCTGGCGCATCACCCAGTCTATGACTGTTAAAAATAGAGTGGTTGATAAGGGGCATCCCGTACTCCTGTCTTCACCTCAAAGGTTAGGTTGCTCTGCCCAACGCTACACGTAAGGTTGGCATAGAGGCTTTTTATGATTGACACTATGCAGCTTGGAATTCCATAAGCCCTCAGTATTTTCCATAAACTGTCCCTATGTATACTGTCAAAAGCCTTTTCAAAATCAACGAAATTAATGTCAGAAGTAGAATGGCTTTTGGGATCACGTCCGTTGCATGGGTAAGTATCACAAGTGTTGCCTCTTTGAATGCCCTCTAGACCCGTATCTTATGGGTGGTGTCCAGAGCTAAGTACTAGTAACCAGAACCAGAAACCGAGGAGAAATACAAAATAGCTTCTCGAGTAAATCTTGAGTCTCCCTGAGGTAAGTGTCATGATACACATGACGTATGTTTCAAGGTGTGTGTAGGTAACGGAGAGAATGGTTGTTACGGTTGAATTCCACTAGCACACTAGCATTGTGACTTGCGAGTGTTTCACGGTCATGTGTTATTTATAAAGTAATATACATGTAGTGTTGGTCAGGGGTGTCATACGTTGGTGAGATTCACGTGAGCTCGCGGAGAGCATGTTTTACAGTGAACTGTCTGTATGACCAGGAGGAGTTTGTAATGTTAGAGGTAGTGGTGTGACTGACCGTTGAAGAAGACGGGTCGGATGTGATATTATCTGAAGTGATTGTTGTTTGACGGTAGAGTCTGGAAGTGATATGGCCGTTATGGAAGACGGGTCAGAGGTGATATATTATATGAAATTATTATTGTTGGACTGTTGAGTCTAGAAGTGATGTTATTGGGCCTAGATGTGAATTGTGTATGCGAGGAGTGTATATGCGAGGAGAGGATGCCGTGTCTGTGTTGACTTTAGGAATCATATGTAATCAGAGGTTATTAGTGGTTGATCTCACTAGGAGATTCCTGGTGCTAGGTGCATGCCGCACTAGAGAAGGCCAAGATAGTAGAAGTAAGGCGACTGTGTGCGCAAGAATGCCAGCAGTCATGATACGATGAGCAGTGTAACATGAGATGTGTCTGAAGCTATTGTTAGGTGCCACCGGCGTGTTATTCATATGTTAGCCATACATGATGTTACCGATGTCCAGGATTATGTGTTGGTGAAATATATATGTACATAGGACTGTACAACAGACTTCTGTTGAGTTTATGAACGAGTGTCGCTAGTGAGGCTTTGTTGGTAGTGATCACCCAAGAATTATTATACCCCAATTTGAGGACAACAAGCCACGTTCAAATAACCTGGGAAATATGTTACATTTTGGTTTGTGACAGTAAGCACCAAGAAACTTTCGCTTTTTTCCACCATTTCCTCTTCTCTGAATTTTCCAGATGTCCATGAGCATGAAATCTCAGACCATTAAGACTGATTAAAGTGTGTTAGGAGAGCTAAAGAGTCCAGATGAATCACAGTACCAATATACGTTAATCTTATTTGAAGTGTTGACATAAAAATATATATCTATGATGTTATTATCATCCTCTTTCTGCTCCCTGGTTAGCATGAGGGTACCTCTGCTGTTGGGTTCTTGCGAGAAAACCCGCATGAAGCAGTTACCAGCTCTTGTCATAGTGGTTCACGTGGCAATTTAATGTTTATGATAAGGCTGTCAGCCTCATACACAACTTTACATAAATAAGGTATACAAGTAAATGCACATATAAGAATAAGAAAATTTACATTTTAAGACTAACCCCTTCGTAAACTATAGATATCCAAACGTTGTTTTTTTGCACAGACTGGAGGATAGTTAATAATAATTGCTATTCTTCAATTCCTAGCTTAAACACATGAGGAAGATTCCCTGGAACTGTACTGATAATTATTTTGATAGGAGTTTTACACTTTTAATTTTACAAATTACTTCTTAATTTTTATCACGTTCTAGCAAAATCTATCTCCTACCTGGCGTCTGAACTTCTCTGACTGATGAGAATTAGAATCAGTCATGAATCTTAAGACACTCGAGTTTAACTGCCAAAATTTTGCCCACAAGAAATTTAATTTCGGCTTAGTTTACTATTTAAACCACTCATCACTGTAGGGTGTCTTATTTTCGTATATTTCACCTACGCACCTTTTATTATTGGAAAGGGTCAATCTATGAAATAGATGGGTAGTTTTGCTAATTACTGACCTCGCTGGAAATAATTACGCGATATGCCTCTGTCCATATAGTCATAATCAGGTCAGACCAATATTTCTCAGGTCACTCCGGCAAAATAAATTATTTTAAGCTGTGGCCGGGTAGGGAATTGGGGGTTGCTGTTTTATTGCAGAGAGTGTTAGATCTAGATTACTAGCTTGACCGCTAGAGTTCGCAATTTCTCCCTTACAGTCTTACGGGATTTTACCAGGTTCGGGGACTATCCTCTAAGGTGTTGTATTAGAGCAGATGTGTTTTATTTATATGATTTACCAGCAAGAGCAGTTATGGTTCATTTATATTTCCTTCCTTCCTCTCATGAATGTATGGCAAAGCAAATGAGTGACGACCTGCCTTTAGTATAAACATGACTTTTATTTAATTATAACGTAATTACAAGTCGACATGGCAAAACTTCATAAGACACATATGACAATTATTCTTCAGAGCATATTTCTTTTCAAAATCCCGCTGTATGAGTTTCTAACTTCATTATAACCATTCTGGTTCTATTCTTAGGAAATTCTTTCTTGTTCATAATGCCATATTTTCAAGTAAGTGCATACCAGTAGTGCAATAGGGATTACTCTGCTTCTTCAGGATATAAAATTGCCATATCTCCTCCTGATATGTTATTGCTTCATCAAAACAAATCAATCCTGCATGTACATTTGAAAAGAAATCTTTCAGCCATTGTTTCCTTTCTAAATCTGCAACAATCATTCGAGTTCGACATGTCAATAATTGTATAGTAATTAGTTCCTACTTACAGACTTCGAATATAGAGTTTAAATACACAAAAATGCACTTTGAAGAGAACATGCCATCATCCTTGGAATTTCTAATTCTTCAACTTGAATAACTTTCATGCAGTAAACCACTGCGTTATGAGCACAAACTTGCTTGTCTTACTAGCTAGACGCGTCCCTTCCAACTAACTAGGCTGCTGGGGAAAATCGCGTCTCTTCTAAATTTTTCTGAGCTCACGATTGGGTAAAAATCACGTGACTAATTTTGACATGTAACGCGACTCTATCCTAATTAAAATTTAATCTGTTTCTAGGAAAGTAGAAATTTATATGCTAATCTGGTTTTTATAGCCTGTTTCCAAAGGAACAACTATGTACACGGCTACATATAGATCCCGGGGCCTTGCAAATGTATCCCATAGGGAGACATTTGAGTACTATCAACTCTAAAAAATATCCCCAAAATTTCCTAAGTTCAAAAAAAATTTTCAGAAAAATTTAAAGTTCAAAAATTTTTCTAAGTCCAAAAATATTTCAGAAAATTTAACGAAATTCCTACATCTGAGCTCCTATGTCTATATGGGACTGTCGTCTATAAAGGGGCCTTATAGATGGACATCATCTCCAAAAAATTGCAAACTATCTTTCACATCAATACATATTTCAACCAAATTTACAAATTGGCAACACTGACCAACAAAATCCTAAAAACAATCATAAGGTCAGCACTCAAAAGAATGTGACGAGTGGCAACACTGGGAAATGAACAATAAAATATCTTATTTGCAGAACTTGGCTGCATTATCATAATCTATTACATTTCATTCAAAAATATAGTTGATTACATTCTCTTAGATATGGTGGGGGGGGGGGGGGGGGGGTTATCTCTTTTCTGTTCCTGTTATTTGCTCCATATTAAAAGCCTGCAAGTACTTAAAAAATCTTTTTTCTTCCTGGCGTACTTATTTATTCTATTTTCCAAGTACTCTGCAATATCCAAAGAAATGTCCAAAATCTCCAATTCCTATGGTAATGGCAATCCACTTTCATAGAATAGCCAATGTTTTCATGGGTATTCATCATTTCCTTTCTTTTTTTTTTTTTGTGAATGAGCCACTTGCTCATTATTACATGTAGAAAACATCTCTAGACATAATATGCATATTTTATCAGACGATAATATAACCAGCATCATTTTTATAAGTAATCATTTTTCACAATAAAAGCATTAAAACCTCATGGCTTATCCTTATTTATTTATCTGAATGTTTCCTTGTTATTGACATTTTCCAAATGGTAAGTGTATAAATTCGTTCCAAGTCCATCACTGTAAAGAATGTTCTATATTACATTCCTTTTTTTTTTTTTTTTTTTTTTTTTCTAAACTATGTGATGTTTGTCTCTAATATCCGTACATCTGGTGGTGATCCTGTCCATTAGTCAGTTATTTCTAATCATTCCTTCTTTTCTGTCAACACAGTATTTTTTCTGTGAACTCTTCCCTAGAAATATTATTTATATTTTTTTTTCAAAGATCTTCTTTGACTTACCATACATCAATTTTCAAACATCAAATTATTCAGCAACCAACAGACGAATGTGTTACTATTATATTATGAAATATAAGGGAAAAGGAAAATATAGTTTCAAATCATCATGAATTTTCCACATTGGGTTCCGTATTACTTTATTTTCTCTGTTAAGACAACTGCTTATACTCTTGACAATATGTATCCATGTTGTCACTCTCAAGGCATCCTTGTATACCGTTTATATTTGTCTCCTTTTGTTTTTTTTTTCATAACACCAATGTATCATTTATGGTGTTCCAGTATCATTGTATCTATTCTTGTCCTCCTGTTATCTTGAGAATTCCTCCTTAGTAACTCCCTATGTACCTTATCTAGCAATACATTTATCAAAAACACATCAAACAATTATTTATGGAACAATCAACTGAGATGTAAGAACTGTTTGACAATATGAGATAAAAAAAATTCTGGGGTCATCACTCAAAAAATGTGACATAGAAAGGAAGAAAAATATTCAATTGATCGTGAGGAATCTACAATATTCTTATAAGACAAAGTTCCTGGCACTTTGACTACTATTTATCCATATTATTTCTGGTTATCCTTGCATACAGTGTACCATTTCCATTTTCTTTATAAGTCCAATTCATCGCTCATGGTGCTCCAATATTTAAAATGTGGATCCTTCCTATTCCTCTTATTCTGTACTGGAAATACATTCTTATTAATTGTCCATGTACTATATCTGTGAATATTTATCAACAATATATCCACTAATCATTTATGGAACCATTAACACAAATGTCTAGACTTTACCAAAACATGAACAAAAACATGTCTTTTTACATATGTGCAAAATTTCGACACCAACTCTGCCTTCGCTGGTCGAGGGTTAGTCAGAGTTATGTGGTGCCTGTAACATCCGCTGACTACAGCCAGATGGGTGACTTATGGTACTTATAATTCAAAAATCTCGTCCGTCAGTTATCTTAAGTGTGGGGCGGGGGTCTATTTCATGGTGTCCTTGACAAAGTTTGCTGCATTTCCAATCTAGGTATTCTTTTCTTATGTCATAATATCTCCATGATATATCTGTGACATGTCTGTCCTTGGGATAACATTATTATTTTTTTTTTTTCAATATCCTCGGGGTGAGCAGATCTCAGTACGTCCAATTTCATCAATCATGTATTTTTCTCCTGTAATGCTGGGTATGTTATGAGTTTAGTACATTGTCAATTTATTTCAACTATGTTACAACATTCTGTAATTCGTGATAAGGAATAGTCATTTGTTATACAACAATGTTCATATTACAAAGGCAATGAGCAAAAATCAAAGAGATATCTTCTCCGAAAATGCGGATGTATCTCTATTTCTCCTACCTCTGGGCGTAGTAATTATTCAGTCATTATTTTTTTTCCTCCATTATTTAATCTCCATTTTGTGTCCTTAGTACCTGTGGTTCCATGGGATTATCATAATCTATTTGTCTCTTGTCTACTGATAATCCTTCAATAATGACTTCAAATATGGTCCTCATATGTGCAGTAATCATCTGCTCTGATTTGTTCCATGTCCATGGTATTCATCAAATATTCCATTATATCCTTGTCTTATCTCGTAACCACGAAAGACTAAAATTATTCCTCCGATTTGTTCTATGTTCATAGAACCCAAAAATTTCAATTATTTTTCTCTGTTATTTCATAACAGCCTCAAATTATTCATTATCTTATTCTAATGTGAGCATAAGTGCATAAACCGCACAGCGAAAACATTAGTTGTGTCAACATAAAATTTCACCATAATATAAAATGGCATCTTCATCATCATTAAACAGTTGCTTCATTCTCTCATGTGCCATCAGTGGCTATCATCCGGTAATGGGTGTTCAATGTGGGTTCAGCATATACAAATGCTGTAGAGGGGTATTTCATTTGCTAAGATCAGCATATGCAAATGTCATTTCTTTAACATGGGCAAAGGCATCATCAACAAATAGGTGAAATTTGTTCAATCTGGGGTTAGCATATACTAATGCTCTCAAAGGATTTTTCATTTGCAAAAAATCAGCATGCGCAAATGTCATTGGGGTACTTGTCATAGGCAGTATCAACAAAATACTGCTGGAGTATCAGAGATCATGCTGGTGGGGGTATGACTGGTAATGGGCAGTAGGAGTAAAAACTAATTTCTCACTCTGAAATGGTGATTTATTTTCTCTTTTTCTTTTCTTTTATGTCGGCTGCTAACCTCAGGGCAGTCAATGTTTTACAATATTGGCTTATCATCATCAAAATGTGTGAGGGTGGCATATAAACATATAATACATCTTATAAAAAACATTCCAATTGTTTTTCTCTTCTCATTTTTCTGTTATGTTTTGTCTCTTTTCATTTTTTTTTCTTTTTCATTTCTTTTTTCCATTTCTTTTCTGTTTTCTTGTGATTTCTTTTCTTTTCTTGTGATTTCTTTTCTTTTCTTGTGATTTCTTTTCTGTTTGTATCACAAGTACGAAAGAATGATAAAAATCAATTCACTAAACACTAGAGATACTATCAATATTCCTAATAGTAAATCCTAACCAATAGGACTGCACGTAATAGTTTAGGTTAGAACAGAATGAATATTGTAGCAGTGTCTGTTGTCAATAAGTGGCGAGGAAAGGGTACATCAAGGATCTCCTGATTACAACATGATTGTAATTCCAAGGAATGAATATGATTGGGATTGAAAAGATCACAAGTCTAGAATGTCGTCTCAATATAGTGGAAAGGAAAAATAGTAAGTTAAAGATGTTGTAACAGTGGAGTGAAGAAAATCTTACTATAGAGAGTCAAGGTTGGGATATGGAATCTTGGAGAATGTTTTAAAATCTTGACAGTACTAATATACATCTGGGTCTAACATAATAATGTACATTGGAAAAATAAATATTCCTGTGGAGAAAGATAGCATAACATGCAATACTAGTTTTGGGTATGAATTATATGTTGTTAACAGATGTCATAGTAGGAACAGTATGATTGATCAAGGTGATAGAATAAAGGAGTTTAGCATAAATGAGATCACAGAAATATTAGTATGAGGTAAGAAAAAACTACTGGTGTAAAGTGTCTGCATGAAAATGCACTAAGATGCGAAATTACAGAACTCTGGAACTGCAAGGACAAGAAGTCTGGTGAATGGAGCGTGGAATATGATCAGTTTCAAAAGTAGAGATGAATGTTACAACAGAATAGTGTGACACATGTGTTATAGGTAAGGTTGTGTAACATTCTAAAATATTAAGAAAATGTCTGTAACTAAATAATGTCTGTAAACTCGTAACACCGTGTGTTATCAATTGTTTTGTCATTTTTATTTCACAAAACTATACTATCTAATGAAAATCCTCCGTGTGCTGGTCTTGATTTGTTCTCTGGGCATCAGTATTCTAAGGCTGGAAAAAAATAACTTTCTCAGTGAGGCTTTGACATCTTAGTCTGGAAGCAAGTCATTTGAACTGTCAAAAACTGAAAATAGAGTACATGGGAAAGTTAGTACATTGTTCAAAAGTAATTTCACATATGCGTTGACCGTGTTCGGAGTGGCGAACACATAAAACACCTGGGCGTGTTTTATCAAAGTTTCAGTAATAAGTCCTTTAGTTGTGCTGCCATCTCTAACTTTGCAATGTCTCGACTGGTTAGGCGAGCATCATACTGAGTAGCAGTGATGACGGGTGTGATAGGCGACGACACTGCATTTGCTGATTGTTGGGGCACTGAGGACATTGACGAATGCGGTGATGGCTTAACATCTTTTGATTGCGGTGATGGTTTCCCTGTGGTTAGGGTTTGTATGGCTGGAACATCTGTTAGTTTTGAGGCAGGTATATGTTTCGCCTTGATTTTTCTTCTGAGCTGGTTGTGCTGTACGTTAGCACCGTTTACAGTGGGCGCAGTAATTTGCACACTGTTGTTTTTGACTAGTTGAGATGAGGCTAACACTTCTCGGCTGGGCTTTGAAACACGATAGCGTTTCTTCAATATTTTTCGTCTGATTTCATTTTGTGGCAATTTCATGCATTTAACGACAGGAGGTGAGTCATCTGACCCTGCTGTATAGGCGCGTTTGACCCTGGAGCTGACTGGTATAAATAATGTGCTGTCCGCATCACTGGTTTCAATAGAACTGGCTGTATCAATGTCTGTCTCTTGTTCGTATAGTTCTACCATTTCTCTGTCATGTTGTTCGTTGGGGTCTGACAAAGCTGTGCCGGGGCCGACACTGTCTTCTCTCATGTCTTTGTCGTAAAATTAACAGTGATACAACGTAAAAATATCTCCAAAGGATAAAATGTAGCGATAAAAAGAATGCGTAAGTTACTAGAAGGCATGATCGCCCACGCCGCGGGTCATCACCTGCCATGGAAATTAAATTGCTAGAACGGTTACCATTTGAACGGGATGAGAACGGCGGATCAAAAGGAAAAAAATATGACTGAAAAATTGCGTGAAACTAGCAAGGCTAAAAAGATGCAATTTGGGGGGGGGGGGGACGGAGGAAAAGTCACGTCCCCAAGTTGACACAAGGTAACGAAATCGACAAAAGGGACCATAGTTATTATACGCAACAGTCATTTTTTGGACGCTTTTGCAATATTTTGTCCTTTATTTGAATGCAGCGGCACACGTTTCACAGAAGATTCTAGAAAATATTTCGGAAAAAAAAACAACTAACCTTGAAAAGTAACTTTTTCTTAATAATGATGTTAGGAATATAAAAATTAGCTGGCCGGATGGCCCATTTTGAGCAGTGAAATAATATGCTTTTATTTATACAGACGGATAGATAATAATGAAGACATTGACAAAAGACTGTGTTGTTCACATCAGCGAAAGACTGCATTGAATCAAACATGTTACTAATTTGCACAAAAACCGCGACCTTGAGACTCAAGTGTTCAAATCTAGTTAGAATGAAAGAGAGGGACATTGGTGGGAGCTGTGGCTAAAAATAACTTTAAAGACAAAATTTGTAGAGGGGACGGATAGGTTGGTTCAAAAACCAAGTACGTTTTTTGTGAAAACGCAAGTAGAGACGGACGGACTAACAGATAAAAATCCATACTTGACTGAAGCATGACTGAAATGACTTTAGTGTAGGAAATTTGAATTTGAAAAAACACAAGGCATTGATTGGCCACAGACAATCATATTATCAGCGCTCAGACGCGCTTTTTTTGCCATTCCTCAATAGTTGTCCAGTGATAGACACAGTAAATTTTAAGTGTGGTGATTTCCAATGAAGTAAATTGAAATAAGTTCAGGGACGCCATACTATAGCCAGCAGCTCAGCTGAGTTTTGCTAGCATTTCTGTGTTCTTTATTCATAATCTGAGCTGTGAGTTTTTTATGTTGACACCAAAAGGTGGTGTCAAATGCTGGGTAAATAATTGACAGTGAGGACCCGTGCAGTGTCGCATCTCGGCAGAACAGCCTTGTATTGCCCCCAAGCACGGAGAGGTGGGGCCACCCGATATATTGCCCCCAAGCACGGAGAGGTGGGGCCACCAGATTCCAGCACCAGAACTACTCTTTCAAAGTTACGTAAGCAGGCTGGTCTGCTGGATTTACACCAACTTCATAGACATAGCACCCAAAGTGAATTACTACTAAAACATCCCATTTCCTTCCATCATAAATGGACAATGTTTGGTAGGCATAGACAGGGAGGGATGAAGCCACCCCAACAGCACATCTATTCATCGTTCTCCCAGGGAAATAAAATTATGAACTGTAGAAATATTAACTAATCGTGAAAATTGTATACGTACACACCTTTTATTTATCATGCCATTTATTCATGCCATTCACTCATAAATTCCAAAATCTTTCATATGTTCTGGCCAAAATAAAACCTTGGTTCAGAACAAATAAATTTAAAAAAGATTTACTTTCTAAAATTTCACCAGATGAATTTAGTTCATTGTGTTCTAAATTTTATTGATAATATTATATTATTTAATATCTGTGTGTGTGTGTGTTTGTATATGTCAATACAACACATTACATTCAGTACCCTAGATTTTAACGTAGCCACATTCATTAGAAAAAAAAAGATAGGTGTGAGGTCGTAGTGGTAGCAAGAAAGGCCTTCTGAAAATTCACAGCTACATTTTATCTCAGGAGCCTTCACAGCTGACCTCATACATCACACTTAGTAATATCACCATCATACAATACCATCAAAACCACTACATATATTGGGGTCTTGTCCAGGGATAATTAGCATAAACAGTAATATAAGGATCTCCTGGTGGGAGAAATAAAATTAGGGGAACAAAATTGTAAAATTCCCTTAAAATTAAAAGTGTCCCTTTAAATTAAAAGGGCAATTAGAAGTTGGTGAATCTTCACAGCCAGTGTTAGTTAATTAATTAATTATAATTATTTTAGTCTAGAGTAATTATAAGTACTTTAGTGGTTGGAAATTTTACTTTGCTTATTGCTAGATTTGTTTAAAAAGTATGGCGGAGCTGGCAAAATTTAGATCAGCTGCTGTGCTGACGGCAAAGGAGATGGGAATGGATGGTCAGATTTTAATTCAATACGTAACGGCTGAATGTGATAAGTATATTGAACGGGAAGAAAGAAGATTAGAAAAAGAGGCTGAAAGAAAATTAGAGTCTGAAAGGTTGGCTGAAGAGAAGAGGTTAGAGGCTGATAGAGAAATTAAGAGGCTGCAGATTGAGGCAGAAGACAAACGACAGCAAAGGGAGGCAGAAGAAAAAAGATTGACTGCCGAAAGGGAGGCAGAAGATAGAAGGTTGCAAAGGGAGCACGAATTACGACTAAGGGAGCTGGAATTGCAAGGCCAGGCTCCTGAAAATGGTGCCAGCCCTTTTGCCTCAGATGCTACGCCCAGTCTGGGAGCCTCAAACTCAGCTATGGGGTTCCATTTAGACCATTTTGTTGAAAAAGACGATGACATAGAGGGGTACCTAGGACGTTTTGAGTTATTAGCTACTACATATGGGTTAGAGAGAGAGAGGTGGAGTTTAAAGCTATCACAGGGACTGAGAGGTACTTCTTATGAAGTCTTCGCAAAAATGAACAGAGAAGACCAAGACAATTATGACATGTTAAAGCAGGCTTTGTTATTGAGGTACGAAAAAAATGGGGAATTTTATCGTAAGAAATTTAGAAATGCCAAACTGTTGTCTGGGGGAGACATACCACCAATTCTCTGCCAGACTGGAAACCTATTTGGAGAAATGGACTGCTCTGGGGAAGACCCAAGATCTTAAAGAAATGATCATGATTGAGCAATTGAGAGAGTCCATGGCTCCAGACATGAGAAAATTTCTCATGGAACAAGGTGCAGAGAAGTTGGGGGAGGTTTTAAATGTCGCTGAGAGGTATCAGGCAGCCCAGGCAGAGGTAAGTGGTGCGAAAAAGAAGCACATAGATAATTTTAAAGCTCCACAGCCATTTAATAAATTTGACAATAGAGAACAGGGTAATAGAGGTAGGACAAACTTTGAGCGGCCAAGAAATGACTATCGCGACAGAAACTCACAGTTCAATGACCAAAAAAATAATGAAAGGAAACCGTTTAACCAAGGAAAAAGATGGTGTAAATGGTGCAAGAAAGATAACCATAACACCGAATTTTGTAGAAGGAAACCTTCAAACATTGCTGCAATGAAGTCGGGGACGCAAAGATTAAAGGTTAATCCTAATGGACAACAGGAACCTTATCACCCCCCAGTTTGTGAGGATGTTATTTGTAATGGGGTCACCATAAGGTGCCTTTATGATACAGGTTTGGATTATGATTCAGTTGTGAAGTCTAGCCTAGTGGACCCAAGTCAGTATACCACAGAAACAGTGGAAATACAGGGGGGGCGACTAAGGACATACCACTCATGACACTTCCCATCGCAAGGATAACGGTGAAAACTCGCTATGTGGAAGGAGAAATCAGAGCAGCAGTGATAGATGAACCAATCTACCCTCTGATATTGGGGTGTAGATACGTCTTCTTGGGGAATCCCGAGAGGCCTGTGATCATGGCGACAGTGCAGACCAGGTCACAGAAGAAGGAGGAAGAAGGTGAACCTATAAATGCTCATCCAGAGGAGATGAGGAAGGCGCAGGCTGAGGATAGGACACTCAAGCCATGTTTTAAAAAATTGCCCAAATGTCACACACCTCCGAGCAAGGGGGAATATTTCATGAAGAACAAACTATTATACAGGAAGGCCGGAACTGGAACAAATGGTCACAACCAGCTGGTTCTTCCCACTTCATATAGAGATAAAGTGATGGAACTCGGGCATGCGATTCCCTTCAGTGGTCACATGGGGATCAGCGCCACAGGACAGCGTATAGCTTGTCATTACTTCTGGCCAGGGATAACGGATGATATAAAAAGATATGTCAAATCCTGCCCAGAATGTCAAAGGGTAGCTCCAAAGCATTGGACTGCTCCTGCAACTCTAGGGGAAATGCCCATAGTGGGAACACCTTTTGAGAGGGTTGCAGTGGATATTGTGGGACCTCTCACTCGGACCAAGAGGAGGAACAGTTACATCCTTACTCTGGTGGACACTTGTTCTATGTGGGGAGAGGCGGTAGCCCTGCCATCAATTGATTCAAAACATGTAGCAGAGGCACTACTTACAATATTTACCCGATTAGGATTCCCGCATCAAATCTTGACGGATAATGGTTCTCAGTTCAAGGGGAAACTAACGGAAGAAGTTTTTAAGCTATTTCAAGCCAGACACTTTCATTGTAGTCCGTACCATCCACAAGGGAACGGCCAGGTAGAGAGGTTCAACGGGACTCTCATTTCTATCCTGAGAAAGCTGGCACACGAAAAACCGGATCTGTGGGATCAATTCCTGCCCGCCGCATTGTTTGCGTATCGGGAGGTACCACATAGTTCAACCGGGATGGCTCCCGCAACTCTGCTATTTGGGAGGCCAATAAAAGGTCCATTAGAAGCTTTATTAAGGACCTGGACAGATGAGAAGGCGGAAGAGACTGTTACCTCATCTTATCAATACGTGAACGAACTGACCACTCGTTTGAAAGCTGGATGGAAACTGGCAAATGATAATTTGAAACAAGCCAGGAAGAAACATGCAGCATATTTTAATAGGAAGGCAAAGGACAGAGAACTAGCTGTGGGAGAGAAGGTTCTGCTTCTACTACCCGGTAGCCAGAATAAATTACAAATTGGATGGCAAGGTCCATATACGGTTCTAGAGAAGGTGTCTAGAACAAACTATAAAATTGACAAAAAGGGGAAGGAGAAAGTTTATCATGTAAACCTGTTAAAGAAGTATCTGGACAGACCACTCCAGGAAAGCACCCCCTTACTGACCTTAGCTATCGCAACTCAAATGCAAAAGGAACCACTCACCTCACATGAATACCCATTACATCCTTGTGAAACAGCAGCACAGGTAAAAGTCAGTAAGCACCTGACTAAAAAAAGGGAGAGAGTTCAACAGGTTCTGGAGGAACATACAGATGTATTAACAGATAAACCAGGCCATACAAATTTGCTACAGTATGACATGAAACTGGTAGACTCAAACCCAATCTGTATGAGAGCCTATTCTATTCCGTTCGCGAAGGAGAAGGCATTGAAGGAAGAAATAGAGTATTTGTTGAAGGAGGGGATTATTTCGCACAGTGAATCATCTTTTAGTTCTAGTGTCGTTTTGTTGAGAAAACCGTCTGGGGAACACAGACTGTGCATAGATTACAGGAAACTTAATGCTGTCACAGAAGGACAAGTGGATCCATTACCAGACACAAAACAGTTATTTGCCAGACTGAACAAGGCAAAATACTTTTCAAAGGTGGATCTTAGTAAAGGCTATTACAAGATCCCAGTGAAGCCTGAAGTGAGACCTTATTTGGCTTTTAGCACTTCGGATGGACATTATGAATTCAATATGCTACCATTCGGACTGAAAAATGCTCCGAGTGTGTTTTCAAGGATGATGCGCAAATTGTTGGATCCCCTGAATAACCCATGTATCACGAATTTCATGGATGATATTCTCGTCGCCACAGAGACATTTGAAGAACACATTGAAGCTCTAGAAATGTTATTTAATAGGCTTCGGGAGGCGAACTTAACTGCTAGGCCAACAAAATGTTGTATTGGATGCAAAGAGTTGGAATTCTTGGGGCACACTGTATATCAGGGTAACATGACCCCTGACCCCAAGAACTTGGAAAAACTGCAGAGAGCACCTAGACCACAAACAAAAAAGGACGTGCGATCATTCGTGTCGTTATGCGGATTTTATCAAAAATATATCAAAGATTTTAACTCTATTTGTGCTCCTCTGACTGATCTGACTCGCAAGGGACTTCCAGATAAAATTATTTGGACTGCACAATGTGAACTAGCGTTCCAAGAGTTAAAGGAAAAACTCACTAGCAAGCCTATTCTCAAACTGCCTGATTTGACACAGGACTTTGTCTTAAGAACCGATGCAAGTAATGTAGGACTCGGAGGGGCTTTGTTGCAAAGATCATCTTCACCTGATGGGGAACTGAAACCAGTCGCTTATGCAAGCCGCAAATTGAATAAGGCGGAACAAGGATACTCCACAAGCGAAAAAGAATGTTTAGCGTTAATCTGGGCAATAAAGAAGTTTCAAATCTATCTGTATGGTAGGACTTTTGTGGTCGAGACGGATCATCAGCCTCTCGTATTCTTATCTCAGGCTAAGCATGAAAACGCAAGATTGCTGAGGTGGTCTTTATTGCTTCAACCTTATCAGTTTAGTATCCAATATATCCCAGGCAAATTGAATGTCGGTGCAGATTTCCTCAGTCGGCACCCCTGTGATCAAAATTAGAGTAATGGCAGGCGTGAGGAGAGATTTTATCTATGTGTATCACTGGTTTTAGAACTTGCCGTAGGCATGTTTTCAAGTGGGGAGATGTGTCGTAAAATTAACAGTGATACAACGTAAAAATATCTCCAAAGGATAAAATGTAGGGATAAAAAGAATGCGTAAGTTACTAGAAGGCATGATCGCCCACGCCGCGGGTCATCACCTGCCATGGAAATTAAATTGCTAGAACGGTCACCATTTGAACGGGATGAGAACGGCGGATCAAAAGGAAAAAATATGACTGAAAAATTGCGTGAAACTAGCAAGGCTAAAAAGATGCAATGGGGGGGGGGGGGGGGGGGGGGGGGGGGGGGGAACGGAGGAAAAGTCACGTCCCCAAGTTGACACAAGGTAACGAAATCGACAAAAGGGACCATAGT
Source organism: Oreohelix idahoensis (assembly GCA_024509875.1). Taxonomy (NCBI): domain Eukaryota; kingdom Metazoa; phylum Mollusca; class Gastropoda; order Stylommatophora; family Oreohelicidae; genus Oreohelix; species Oreohelix idahoensis. Next base: position 282,235 of record JAMPIV010003325.1, read on the forward strand.
TATTATACGCAACAGTCATTTTTTGGACGCTTTTGCAATATTTTGTCCTTTATTTGAATGCAGCGGCACACGTTTCACAGAAGATTCTAGAAAATATTTCGAAAAAAAACAACTAACCTTGAAAAGTAACTTTTTCTTAATAATGATGTTAGGAATATAAAAATTAGCTGGCCGGATGGCCCATTTTGAGCAGTGAAATAATATGCTTTTATTTATACAGACGGATAGATAATAATGAAGACATTGACAAAAGACTGTGTTGTTCACATCAGCGAAAGACTGCATTGAATCAAACATGTTACTAATTTGCACAAAAACCGCGACCTTGAGACTCAAGTGTTCAAATCTAGTTAGAATGAAAGAGAGGGACATTGGTGGGAGCTGTGGCTAAAAATAACTTTAAAGACAAAATTTGTAGAGGGGACGGATAGGTTGGTTCAAAAACCAAGTACGTTTTTGTGAAAACGCAAGTAGAGACGGACGGACTAACAGATAAAAATCCATACTTGACTGAAGCATGACTGAAATGACTTTAGTGTAGGAAATTTGAATTTGAAAAAACACAAGGCATTGATTGGCCACAGACAATCATATTATCAGCGCTCAGACGCGCTTTTTTTGCCATTCCTCAATAGTTGTCCAGTGATAGACACAGTAAATTTTAAGTGTGGTGATTTCCAATGAAGTAAATTGAAATAAGTTCAGGGACGCCATACTATAGCCAGCAGCTCAGCTGAGTTTTGCTAGCATTTCTGTGTTCTTTATTCATAATCTGAGCTGTGAGTTTTTTATGTTGACACCAAAAGGTGGTGTCAAATGCTGGGTAAATAATTGACAGTGAGGACCCGTGCAGTGTCGCATCTCGGCAGAACAGCCTTGTATTGCCCCCAAGCACGGAGAGGTGGGGCCACCCGATATATTGCCCCCCAAGCACGGAGAGGTGGGGCCACCAGATTCCAGCACCAGAACTACTCTTTCAAAGTTACGTAAGCAGGCTGGTCTGCTGGATTCACACCAACTTCATAGACATAGCACCCAAAGTGAATTACTACTAAAACATCCCATTTCCTTCCATCATAAATGGACAATGTTTGGTAGGCATAGACAGGGAGGGATGAAGCCACCCCAACAGCACATCTATTCATCGTTCTCCCAGGGAAAATAAAATTATGAACTGTAGAAATATTAACTAATCGTGAAAATTGTATACGTACACACCTTTTATTTAACATGCCATTTATTCATGCCATTCACTCATAAATTCCAAAATCTTTCATATGTTCTGGCCAAAATAAAACCTTGGTTCAGAACAAATAAATTTAAAAAAGATTTACTTTCTAAAATTTCACCAGATGAATTTAGTTCATTGTGTTCTAAATTTTATTGATAATATTATATTATTTAATATCTGTGTGTGTGTGTGTGTTTGTATATGTCAATACAACACATTACATTCAGTACCCTAGATTTTAACGTAGCCACATTCATTAGAAAAAAAGATAGGTGTGAGGTCGTAGTGGTAGCAAGAAAGGCCTTCTGAAAATTCACAGCTACATTTTATCTCAGGAGCCTTCACAGCTGACCTCATACATCACACTTAGTAATATCACCATCATACAATACCATCAAAACCACTACAGTCTTGTTCTGTTTCGTCTCCATAAAGATTGCTGGTATATGGTTCAACAGTCTGCTTGGGTATAGTTTCTTCAGGATCTGATTGTTCTGAACGACCAATCTTGTTCTTGTGGTATAGCAGTGTTTGGTTTTCACTAGTGTTAAAACTAGAGCTTCCTGAATTGGGGGTGTGATAGGTATCAGCTGACGATTTATCACCGCGGGAGTAAGTTTGAGTGTGGATATAAGTTGCTTTGTTGTTGTCATCGTGTGACGTCTGTGGCCTGATTTCTTCGTTTCTAATGCGCAGGTCTCTGTCTTGTAGTCTATTACGCAATTCAAGTGGTGGGATGTCCTCTTCATTTTCTGATGAATTCCTTTGTTGTCTTGCTCGTTGTATTTCATCTGTAGGTGGTCTGGGTATGTGGTCGTCTTGGTTTCATTTATCACTGGTACATGTTTTTTCGTTTGAGTGGCTACTGTCATTCGAGTGTGGTTAAAAGGTGACGTAGGAAGGTCTGTTTGTGTCGCGACAGAGGTCGTCTTTGGTTCATTCATAAATTCTTCTTGTTTGTGCATGATTCGGGTTAGTCTATCTGAAATGGGGGTATATAGCGTCGTATTTGTTTTCATAACACCGACTTGCTGACGTCTGTGAAGTGGTTTGATAAGTGCCCTGAAACCATCTTCTGTTGTGATCATACATGTGTTGTTAGATGCATGGAGATTCTTTATCTCGCAAATCTTTTGATGCCTGACATTGTTGATTACGTTTCTGACTGCAATACGGTAATTTCTTCTGTTGAGACTGTTCCAGTGGTTCTTAGTATGTTTATTGAAGAGATACAGGGGACTGTCGGATTCCTTACTGTAACGTCTCAGTATACGTGGGTAATGTAAGTTCCTCATATCGTCGACAAAGTAACGTTCTGCATCCGCGTGTGTCACTGCATTCATCCTGATAGAGGTGTGATTACAATAATTCATATCTGTCCCATGAATAATGGGATGTAAGCTCAAGGATTTACGTTTGGGATAACCTCCCGTCAGAAAACGACTGTTCCACTTGTCAGAGTCAGAGGAGCGGCGTGGGTTGGAGAAACTTGGGGAGGGGAACTGATGGGCAAAGCTCTGACACAGTGATGGCTCATGCTGCATAGGGTAACTTCCCGTCAGCAAATATTTCTTAGACATGTCAATCGGTGGGCTGTAATGGTTGTGCATGCGTTTGCTGCTGTTGTTGTACTCTTGGTGTGGGTATTTCCTCCTTAGGTCCATCTTCGCTTCTGCTCTTTTATAGAGGACTGGTCACTAGGCAACAAGTTGAGATGCTATATCTCCTCCTGATATGTTATTGCTTCATCAAAACAAATCAATCCTGCATGTACATTTGAAAAGAAATCTTTCAGCCATTGTTTCCTTTCTAAATCTGCAACAATCATTCGAGTTCGACATGTCAATAATTGTATAGTAATTAGTTCCTACGTACAGACTTCGAATATAGAGTTTAAATACACAAAAATGCACTTTGAAGAGAACATGCGATCATCCCTGGAATTTCTAATTCTTCAACTTGAATAACTTTCATGCAGTAAACCACTGCGTTATGAGCACAAACTTGCTTGTCTTACTAGCTAGACGCGTCCCTTCCAACTAACTAGGCTGCTGGGGAAAATCGCGTCTCTTCTAAATTTTTCTGAGCTCACGATTGGGTAAAAATCACGTGACTAATTTTGACATGTAACGCGACTCTATCCTAATTAAAATTTAATCTGTTTCTAGGAAAGTAGAAATTTATATGCTAATCTGGTTTTTATAGCCTGTTTCCAAAGGAACAACTATGTACACGGCTACAAAGCGGCTATCCATTTCTAATAACAACATGCGTTTGTCTCATTTACTAAGCAAAACGGAAACAAATCTACTCGTTTATCTGGCAAAATACACCAATTGCCCGTCTCTGTTTAAACAAGAGGCCAGGATGAACAAGGTTTGCCACGGTGTTTACTTAATCCTTTACTCTGTTGTAATTGCCTCGCTCCGCCAACCTTTCATAATGAAAGAGGTAAACATGCAAAAGATGGACAGACAAAATTAATAAGCTAATATATGATGTTCTGTCACTATTCACCATCTAAGTACCGCGTCTCTATCTGTTCATTCTTTTAGATGCTGTAGCTCAGTTTATTAATCTTTTAAGATATCATACCCCCATCTGTTCATCCTTCTAATTATCATTCCTCATTCTATTTGCCGTTCTAGTTACCATACCTCTAAGTATTAATAGTTTTAGTTACCATACTTTTCACCCTTCTAGTTACCATACCTTCATGTATTAATAATTGTATTTACCATACATTCATCATTTCACCATTCTAGTTACCATACCTCAGTCTATTCACCCTTCTAGTTAGCATACCACAGTCTATTCACCCTTGTAGTTACCATACCTCCATGTATTAATAATTTTAGTTACCGTGCATTCATAAATTCACCCTTCTAGTTACCATACCTCCATCAAGTTACCAAACATCCAAGTATTAATAATTTAAGCTACCTTACATTTATCAATTCACTTTTTTAGTTACCGTACCTCAGTCTATTCACCCTTCTAGTTACCATACCTGAGTCTTTTCACCCTTCTAGTTGCCATACCTCCATTTATTCACCCTTCTAATTACCATACCTCCATCTATTCACCCTTCTAGCTACCATACCTCCATCTATTCACCCTTCTAATTACCATACCTGCCTCTATTAATCCTTCTAGTTACCATACCTCCATCTATTCACCCTTCTAGTTACCATACCTCCATCTATTCACCCTTCTAATTACCATTCCTCCATCTATTCACCCTTCTAGTTACCATACCTCCCTCTATTAATCCTTCTAGTTACCATACCTCCATTTATACACCCTTATAGCTACTATACCTCCCTCTATTAATCCTTCTAGTTACCCTGCTTTTATTCATGCGTCCTTCTGGATATCAGTCTAGTCTTCCATTTACGTTACAAAGATTCAATCTTTATGCTTCTCCTCACTCCAGCCCTTCCACACGTTCCTTCACTCAGTGTAAGGCTTACGAATGTTAATTCACAATGACGGACCATATATTTTTTCTTCTGTATGTCGTTCCGTCTGCCAACATGCAGGCCACTCTGTTTCCCTGTAGCTTTCCATTTAATAAATTAATCGCTAATGGAATCATGTTTTTTAACCAAATTTCCAATAAGATCACACCAGGCGTAGGGAATGATAAATTGCCGTCTGCCAGAATCTTGGAAGACAATTTGTTTAGCAGAATATCTTATTCTAGTAAAAGGTCGGCAATGTGCCCCAGATTCCAGAAAATAGGAACGCTTTACTGACATTATGATCCATGCATAGCTTAGACAGAGTAGACTCATTCTGATGGTTCTCAAGGTATGAGACAAAGGTATTATTTGATAATATGCAACAAAAAGGTTATGTTGCACAAAACTGTACAAGAGCCGCGGTGGATCTCTGATGAGACAAAGAAAGAACAGGACTACTGCACCCTCAAGCATGTCGTACAAGGCGATTAAGGTGAGGTTGCGCATGGGGTAGGCAATCTCGTCATGCTAAATAAATTACTACAGAAACCACAGCTACAAGAGCACGTGAATCCTTGGTGCAAGGGAACAGGCTGCAGTAGGACGCCTTGGTCCGTAAGGAGTACAAAGGAAAATGATCATGATCACAATGGTGATGATAATGATGATGATGATGAAACTGTTCAAGACTTTACATGTGTAGACAGACTTACAGCCAAACTGTACAAGAAAATAGTGTTAATGCACGTATTTAGCGAGCGATGTAAACAGAAGCATTTACTAAACAAGTCTGGCCTATAACTCATAAAGACATAGCGATTTATAATCCCTCTGTCAGTGTTTTAGAAATCTTCAAATCATGTAAGTTTTCTTTGCCGTAGCTCCATCTATCACACTTTCGCTTGTTTATTAGCTCACGAACAAAGCTGTGTGTGGCTGCTTCTGTCTCAGTCAGAGGCTTCTACAAGAATGATGGAAATCCTATAGAATGAGCTGAGACCGTTGGGCTAACACTGAACGTAATCAGATGTAAAAGAATGTCGCAGAGATTAATTTTAAGGCTACAGTGATTAGACAACAAGCCGGGTTTTGCCACGTTAGCGTGAAGATCTGGGATGCTGGTTGAGATTTATGGCGCTGGAGCTCTTACGTTGGCTCCGAATAATTTAATTCTCTATGGGTGTATGGACAATTATTAACATGGAAGAGGCAGGAAAATCCAGAAAGAGGATGCTCAAGTGAAAGACGGAAGACGGTTAAAAAAGATAGCACAGAGACGAAAGAAAATGTTTGAGGTGAGGTTGACTTAAGAGAATATAAACACTCGATACAATGTTAGAAGATACACTTGTTACATCGCGTCATTCAGAGATATAGTTAATGACGTTTGCTTCAAGAAGTATGGAAGAGAAATATGAGATAGAAAACACATACACACTCACACAGCGAGAGAAAGGAAAAAAGAGAGAGAGAGAGAGAGAGAGAGAGAGAGAGAGAGAGAGAGAGAGAGAGAGAGAGAGAGAGAGAGAGAGAGAGAGAGAGAGAGAGAGAGAGAGAGAGAGAGAGAGAGAGACGAACGAACTTTATTTTCACAGGGTTGAGAATTGGGTATGCAGACCCGTCTAATATTGTTCCTTCCTTTCTCTCATCTTCTGTACTGAATCCATTTATTAATGCATGCATTTTAGATATTAACATAAAGGGATACAAAATCATAACAGTACCCAAAAAAAGTAAACTCACAGTTACAGCATTTAACTGTAATCAGGAAAAAAGTATATTGAAATAGGCAAAGATAATCATGAAAACCTACATAAATTAGTATACTGAAGCACATTAAAAACGCACCACTATTATATATACTGATGCCGAGAAGCTGGAAAAAAAAGTGTGGGAATGGATTTTCCCCGTGTTTGTCATGAGGTAGAGAGCGAATGGCTGCTGGAATGGAAAGTGCATGATTCAACCCACGGGTTTGTGTACAAACTACATGAAAACAATGAAAGTTACACGTGCAACACGATTCCCAACAGCTATGACCCTGAAAATGTGTACGCGTTGTGGCAGTATACTCGGTATAAAAAGGCCGTTGAGACAAAACACCAAGTACATGTGCTTGAAATGCCACGACTATCTGAAAACGACCGCCAACGAGCCATTGGTATGTTGGAGACCGGAATGAGCTCGCGGGCCATTGCCAGAAGGATGAATTGCCACCACAGCACTATTGTACGTCTCAATGAACGTTACGTAACCACTGGCAGTGCCCGGGATAGACTTCGGAGTGGCCAACCACGAGTTACTACCCCTGCGCAAGATCGTCATATTGTGCTGAGTCACCTAAGGAATCGTTCTCTCCCGGCAAGTCAAACAGCAAGAGCAATAGTGGGTAGACGTGGGCAAGTCTCTCGAATGACAGTCATACGACGACTCAGAGATACAGGCCTTACTGCAAGACGACCTTATGTTGGGCCAAACTTGACTCACAGACATCGACAGCAGCGCCGGCAATGGGAAGAGCAACATGTCAGATGGACTTTACTGCAGGGGAATGCTGTCCTATTCACAGACGAGAGCAGATTCAACATATCCTTTGCTGATTGACGTATGCGGATTTGGCGACGGCGTGAAGAGCGCTTTGCAGATTGCTGTGTTCGTCAGCACAACCGATTTGGAGGTGGCAGTATTCACATTTGGGGAGGATTCAGTTTTTACCATCGCTTGCCTCTTCACGTCTTCCGTGGAAATGTTAATGCTGTGACATATCGAGATGAGGTTCTGGATGCATTGGTTGCTCCTGCGTTCACAAATTATCCAGACTTGCAGCTTCTCCAGCAGAATAACGCACGTGCGCACACCGCATGCATTACGCAGCAATATCTACAGCAGCAGAACATTGTGACGATTGATTGGGCCTGCCCTATCACTAGACATGTCCCCTATAGAACATCTGTGGGACGAGCTTGGACGCAGAGTCTACAGGCAAGATTCTCCAGCTAATCTGCAACAGCTCGAAGCTGCTGTTACACGTGAATGGGACTTGATTCCCCGGAATTTCCTTCAGAGACTTGTGCGTTCCATGCGGAGCCGCTGCCAAGCTTGTTTGCAAGCACACGGTGGACATACCAGATACTGAGGATAGTGTGAATGAATTTTTTTTATTGGTTGCATTTTTGGTTTTCTCCCTTGCCTGCACAGAATGCAATGAATTTCATAACAATCAAATGTACAAATTAATGACCAGCATGGATTCATAGGAAAATTAATAAAGATTCCAAATATGTAAACTTGTAAACACTCATATTTACATTTCACACTCTGTTCCTGGATTATACAGGTGGTGCGTTTTTAATGTGCTTCAGTATATATGATGATTTGGAGAGACATAATTTTATAAGGGAAGAGGCGTGTAATCTGCACTCGTAATGTATTCGTAAAGTCTACAGTAGACTGAGCATACATTATCAGATCATGTGGAAGATTGTTTCGACAGAGAGAGAGAGAGAGAGAGAGAGAGAGAGAGAGAGAGAGAGAGAGAGAGAGAGAGAGAGAGAGAGAGAGAGAGAGAGAAAGAGAGAGAGAGAGAGAAGAAGAAGGAGGATAATGAGGAGATATGTGAGATGTGTTGAAATCAATACTTATATCGCATCGATTAATTGTCACTGTGACTGAATACTCTCTTCACATGACAAGCACTGGATTCTGTTATATTATTTGTAGTAACCCATTGTTCATTAACTTATCTTCACGAGATTCTTGGTGTGGCTAGAGGTTAATTTGTGTAGATTGTAGTAGATAAAAAGATGTATCAGGTGATACAAAGTAAAGCTGCCAGATAAGAGTACTGGTCTTAAAAGCAATATATAAATAAAAAACAATATGGTATGAAATCAGTTTTACAAGTTAACGGTACACATGAAACAAGGGACGTTTTGGGTTTTACCCTTCGTCAGCCACAGTTACGAACAGGTGACAAGGACAAGAACTACGTATAGGTGCTACAAAAATCAACGATGATGAGGAAATCACCAAATGAGTGATACAAGCAGATGAAATGACGGTGATGAGCGAAGCGATAACAGTAATAACGCAAGAAAATCGTAAAACCAGAAAGACATGTCGAAACAGGAAAGTAAATAATCGACGAAGCGAAGACAGAAATGAACAACACTATTAAAACAAGTAAAAAATCACTTAGCTGGATCCCAGAAAGAAACATTCAAGATGGCTGAAAAAAATGAGGCGTCATGCGGAAGTGACGTATGAGCTAGTGACGGCTGGGAAAAGATAATTGAGGAAACGAAACGAACCAAAGCAAAAACAAGGATAGAAAGGAAAATGACGACAGAAGAAATAAAGTATGAAACAGAGACAGAAGCCACCAGAATTATGCAAAATGATGCTGGATATTCAAGCCAGCAGGAGATAAAACGCCCATTTGAAAAATGAGACGATTCTCCAACGAGAAGCGAGTTCGGTCGTCGCCGGCACATGACAGGAGGGCAGTGACATGAATGTCAGAGTTACCTGAATGGTCAGGGCTATTGAAGGGAAGGGATTAAAAGCAATACCCCATTCTCAGAAATGAGCAATGGTGTAGGTTGTCATAGATATAATCAGACTGTGAAGAAGACTGGCCCAGATGGTAATAAGAAATACCAGCACCTACGTTGTCTCCTCTCTACAACTAACCTATGTGATTGTTTTGCCTAGGGAAATTAATAAAGTAAAGGTAACCTCAAACAAAACTGGAATGAGTTACCCAAGGCTCTTGATACAATTTGATAATTTATTTTATATACAGTTATTGCTTCTTTTCTTTTATGAAATGGAAGGATGATATGTATACTGATGATGATGATTACAATAGCATTAACTAAAGTAAACAATCAAGTTTAATAATAAAGTGTCAGTGTCTCTTTCCTTCTTGAAAAATAAAAAGATCTCTTGGTTTCAAAGAACTTAATTTTATATATCTCGTATATTGTCAATTACACTCTCTTGCTCTTGGACTTGTACTGGTAAATAATAATCTTGCTAAGAGTCGTGACTTAGATCCTGCTTTTAATCACTATGGAGTGTACCAATTTTTATTCACATCACTAGTCTCTAGTAAGTGTGGTGACCATATTATGCCTCAGTCTGGTAGTGATAGACTTAACTCAAGTAAGTTCTGACGTGACTCCGCCGTCTCTCCACTGCTGAAAACCGGATCTGGAAAATCCCAAAACTGACGGTTCCCACGACCAGAGCTGCTGAAAACTCTAGGTGCCTTAATGTAGCTTATGCTTGAACAGGTAATACAACAGTCTTCTGTTTTGCTGGCATGGTAGTATGAGGTTATGCACTAGGACCCTCAATCCAGAATAACACATGGCTTTAAAAGCCTTGACAGGCTGCACACACCGTTGGATATCAAAGGTGCTGTGTGGTGAAACTCTAACTTCTGTGTTTGAATCAATTATGGCGGCGAGTGATATTCCTAAGATTTGTCTCCCCTTTTATTCTTTCAAAACAACAGCCGAGAAATAGAGATTAGCGATCTGATTGGCTGTAAAGTTTCATTCATCGTTCACTCCTTCCCTTCAAGAATGCGTCGTTCTTAGACAAACTGTGCTTGTTCTAAAACTTCCAATAGGCCTTACGTCGTTAATATCCGACCGATTGTCTTCATTCTAAGCTTGGGCAACTTTACTCACATTAACTGAACTTTTAGCACACAATCTAGCCGATGTTTCAAATATCGATTGCCCTAGATAATGGTCTGGAGAACTTGGGACACTTAGTCTGTGGAGCTGCAATGCTACACACATTTGCTTTAAAGTTGGTTGACACACGGTTCAGTTAAAATTTCTTGATTACCATCGCTATGTGAAGACCAGCTATCCGGAGTGGTCCGAGCACTTTTGTGTTCCTTCAGCACAATGTTTAGGAATGCACTCTTGGATGAACAACCAGATTGAACATCAAACCCTCTGGCTTTTCTGAATACAATATGCAGGACCTCAGTAAGGCTGTTTTTTTATGCAACTTGCAGTATTAGCTCTCATACAATCGGTCCGTTCTTGTAAACTGCTGGATTTGCTCTGTGTGTCCTGATCATGAAATCTCACCTTCATATGCACTTAACTTGCGGACGCCTCTGATAGCACTTACATCACACTTGTTTTGTTGTCCCAAACTTTTCCATCGGAGAGCAAGAAAAAACGGTAGATGTGCTTTACTAGTGACGAAGATCCCATCCTCTCTGTCCATCCACTTCACCTATCACTTTCACCCGAATACCATTAGTGGTAACTTACTTACGGCTTCCTTTGTGTGAAAGTTTGACTCTAATCCGATCATTCTTCGTTTCAGTCTCGAATTTTATGTCTGCCTTAGCGTGTCTGTTTTTTCGATAATTCACACAATATTGCTAACTTCTCTGCGAATAGGGTAAGTAGTGATAAACCAAAGATGTCCATACCTGTCTTCCATCTGCGGTTAAACTATGATGAAGGTTGAATCCTTTCCCATTATCCGTTTTGAAGATATTTGCCAAATTCGAACCTAGGTTTACACATTTCGAACATTCCACTGTTTCGCAACTGTGGTACGTGAGCCGGCGATTTCGGGAAACCCTTCCCTGATTGGTTGAGTGAAATAATATGACTGGTTGATCAAAGTAATACACAGGGGATTTCTACCATTATACGACAGTGATTCAATTAATCTCTCAGCCGATTGTCTGGCCCTGTCATGCACCGAAGCGTGGAAACGTGAACAATGATAGTAGGAAAGAAGGGTAACAATTCCGAGCAGAGGATACGCACGAAATTATGTGCGTTATATAAGCCGAAATAATAGATGATAAAGGCGATGAGAAGGAATTACGAAAAAAGCTAACGAGCCATAATGGCACAGGTATTATGTTTACAGCACGGCTCATTGTTTCATAGTATATATAGGCTATTGGTATTATGTTTACAGCATGGCTTATTGTTTCATAGGATATGTAGGATATTGCTATTATGTTTACAGCATGGCTCTTTCAATATCTTATTTGTTATTTTTACAGCTTCTGAGCGTTGAACGGCAGAGAGGTTAGAAATCTAGATTATGGAGGCAAAGTTACCAAGTTCATTACCAGTTTCACGGTTTGCCTCCCCTGCTTTGCAGTAGTGGTCCAACAATGGCCAAAACTCAAGAGTATCTAAACTGGGTCGTCAAAGGTGTTTACCTTCGCACATGATTACTCTTGGCAGAGATGTAGATAGACGGTTAATGACGCTTCTACCTTACGGGAGGCTTCACAAGATAATTCAGGAGTCAAGAACAATGCTGCTTAGCGCTGAACATATATATATATATGAAATATTCTGGCTCATACGTTTGCTTTCATACATGTAATAACTGAATCAACTATGTTTGTTTAGTTTTAAAATAACAAGTAACAAATTTAATAATCAATTAGTATTAACAGTTTAAAATAAAGAAAATGCTGGTGACTTTAAGATTGGAATCAAATTTTCTCTTCACGGAGATTTAGGGTGAGGATATAGTCAGAAGATTATGTCCCTTTTTGCTGGTGCCTTTTTATAAGCACTTAACTTTTATAAGGGAGTCCTGCAGCTGTGGCTTTCGTCACTTCTTGGTGATGAGTGTACTTCTCTCACACGAGTAGCGTTGTAACTTCAGTACTTCAAACCGTCTGATGGCTTGTAACCACGAACTTTTTAGAAAAAATAGAAAACAAATGTCTCTGCTAAGTACATTTGTGGGCTGCCAATTAACAGGCGCATTCTCGTTGTGCACCCATCAATGTTAATCTCTCATCGTTGTGCACCCATCAATGTTAATCTCTCAGAAGAATTAAATTCTCGAGGACACAATGTAGCTCAGGGAAGACGAATAAAATTCACCATATTCCTCTGGGTATTAACTGGGAAAATGTGTCTGGACAGCGCGAATAATGAGTTGCCTAAGTTACAATAAACAAAGTGCATACATCTCACAAAATATTATACACTTTAGGCACATGTGATGCAATCATCAGTCATCACTGCTCCATTCTGAGTCTGGTGTCACTTCTGCTGTCGGGCTTCCGCTGGACTAGCTAGAAGACATCACCAGCGCTTGCTGTAGTGGTTTACGAATATACTAGTTTCGACTGTTGAGATTGCCAGCCTCATATATATATATATAACCACTTAACAAGAAAACATGTCAAATTTACATTTGTAAAATAACTGTTACACTTACCCAAACGTTTTGGAAATACACAATCTCCTCGCGCAGGTTAGAATAGACACGAGCAATTTAGGTTATATGCTCTCGAACCACTTGGTCTGGAAATTTTGAATCCCTTTTATGACGGGTGAATCTGAGAAACATTTGGTCTGGGAAAGTTTCTCTTATGACGGGTGATCCTATTCCTTAGGTTTCCAGTCTTGATATTTAAAATCCTGGTCATTTAAGCTTTTCAGTCTCTGTATTTATAGAGGCTGGCTTACTTTTTAAGGTTTTCAGTTTCCCAAATACTTCGATCTGTCACTTATAATATAGGAATTCTAAGTCCAATGTCTCACTGGCTTCTGGAAGTCACTCATATGACGTGCGCTGCAGTCTCTCTGTTCTGTGTCTATGATTCCACTACCTTATGTGTGCAGTTCTCAGTTCACATCGCAGATGGTGCTTCTGTCGGATGTTCCAATAGGATCCATAGTTTATTCCGGCTTCTTACTTTAATCCAATCGTAAGCTCTTTAGCACTGGGTTGGGGTGTCTAATGTCAAAATATCTCCCACGTGTTTTAAAATATTAAATTAAATACTCCAAAGCGTGACCTCTTTCAAATCATGCGGTAATATTCCCGCCGGCATCTTTATGCAACTTCACACTCAAATATGTGAACTATCCTGGCTAATGCCGTCCCCCAAGATGTCTACTCAGACAGATTATCTGTAAAAATTACCAGGGATTGTCCCACACAAAGCGATAAACGCATCTACCCTCTGTGTAATCTGCCAGACAAACAGCCACCGACGTCGGCAATCCAGACAGACAATCTTGGGTTCTTTTCATGTCGATCGGACGAGACGTATTATCACCAGCTTTTCACCTGGGGTCAAATGTTGGACCGACGCGTTTCAAAAGATGGTCCGACTGATAGAATGGATAAGAGTACGACCAGTATAATTACCTGGTATTATGTCATTTACCTTGCGGAACGTAGACAATTCTGCGTGTAAAGCAGATACGTCCGTAGGGGAGTAGAGTGTTAAAGACTTCATCCTACTAGATCCAGCTTAGAGCAAAATAATGAATGAAAAGCATGATGTATGCCAAATAAAAGCGATTGGTGAGAAAAATGAAGAAATAGAAATGATACTGCCGTAGTGGCTAAAGGTGCGAGAGAGCCACCAAATTAACACGTACAGACGTTCTGTGACAACCAGGTAGCGTCGACCTCCAATCAGTCTAGGTGTAAATGAGTACCTGGCTGTGGTCCTTAGTTCGGGAAAGTTTAGGCTACAAGAAAGGGATCTGGTCATTCCACATCATAAAGCTGAGACCTGGTGTAAATTAATATCTTTACACTCAATTCTCTACGGCAGCTTTCACATTTGTTTTTCTCCGACGAAGACTTGACTGACCAACGCGTCATGTTCTTGTGAAATCTCAAAACCACACATTCCCTTGACAAATTGACTTCAGCACTGCTGTATAGTTCACTGCAGTTACGCAGTCTAGTAAGAAAACTACGCAAAGGTGGAATGACTTTTTAGTATTTTAGACTAAGACCATGAAGATCGATACTCCGTGATAACTTGTGACTTCACTGACAAATAATTGTATCAGGAGTTCGATAGATGCTGGCAGTCCTGAAACTTGCCCGGGGAAACCACACGTTACGAGTGCTGGTGATAAGACTAAAATAAATCATTTATATCTTTCTATAAAAGCAAAGAACTAAAATAGAAAATTTCTAACATTCTTTAAATGCAAAAAACAAAAGTAGATAATTCATTACATTCTATAAAACGAAAAAACTAAAATAGATAATTTACACAATTCTATAAGACCAAAGAACTAAAATAGATAATTCATTACATTCTGTAAGAGAAAAGAACTAAAATTGGTAATTTATAACATGCTATCAGAGAAAAGAACTAAATTAGATAATTTATAGCATTCTATAAGACCAAAGAACTAATTTGACAATTCATTACATTCTATAAGTCCAAAGAACTAAAATAGATAATTTTCAAAATTCTATAAGAGCAAAGACGTGTAAGAGTAAAATAAAATACATAATTTATCATTCTATATGTGCAGAAAACTAACATAGATAATTTAATAGCATTCTATAAAAGAAAAGAACTAAAACAGATAATTTACAAAGTTCTATAAGAGCATAGCATGTATACACTGCTTAGACAGTGCAGACTACGCTGGCTTGGCCATGTCCGCCGAATTGAATTTGGTCGCATCCCGAAAGATATCTTCTACGTACAAATGGCACATGGCAAAAGAACCGTTGGACGACCGTAGTTGAGATTGAAAGATGTATGCAAGAGATACATGAGGACACTGGACATAAATCCAGCGGCCTGGAAGGATGAGGCTACCGATCGCACCTGATGGCAATACTGTCTGCGGCGTTACCTCAGATTGGGCGAAAAGAAGCTCAAACCAAGCAGAAGAGAGGAAAAAATGTGGAAGGGAACACCAGGAAAATGGGCAGCTGAGGGCTGTCACATCAGGGGCGCATTCCCATAGTCAGTTATGACTGAAGGGGCAATGATTATTATTATTATTACTATTATTATTATTGTTACAAGAGCAAAGTACTAAAATAGATAGTTTACAACGTTGTATAAGCGCAAAGAACTAAATTGGATCATTTATATCATTCTATAAAGCAAAGAACTAAATTAGTTAATTCATTACATTCTATAAGGCCAACGAACTAAAACAGATAATGTTCAAAATTGTGTAGGAGCAAAGAACTAAAACATATAATTCATTACATTCTGTAAAAGTAAAGAAAAAAATAGATAATTTATCATTCAATAGGTGCAGCAAACTAAAATAGATAATTTATCATTCAATAGGTGCAACAAACTAAAATAGATAATTTATCATTCAATAGGTGCAGCAAACTAAAATACGAGTAGATAATTTACCATTCAATAGGTGCAACAAACTAAAATATATAATTTATCATTCAATAGATGCAACAAACTAAAATAGATAATTTATAACATTCTATAAAAGAAAAAAGCTAAAACAGATAATTTACAACGTTCTATAAGAGCACACAACTAAGACATATAATTTATAACATTCCATAATAGCCAAGTTACACCAGCTTTCGTGGGTTGTCGGGGTAAATGGTAACACACAAGTACACAGTAAGGATAATAGATTTACAAAGTTACAAACACTAAATCTGGCTAACTGACAAACAGAAAATCGACAAAGAGCAAATGAAAGACAAATCTATCCACACTTATAACAGGTGAATATAGACAATGTGGCTACCTTCTACTTTTGCCTGTCTCAGCTTATGGCAAGCAGACATGATTTTCTGCAGATCAGTTTCTCTTTTATATGTTAACTTGTCAATAGTACAATACATTTTAATGCAGTTTCTTCCTACATTCCAAAAGTGAAATCAAAAGTGTCTTTATTTATTGGCAGCTATAAAGCTAAATTTTCTCTCTGTGGGCGTGGAAACAGGAAACTTTAACCCGTTCACTCGGAGCAATGTTGCTCTTTATTTCAACATGTAGTGACAGTATAAATGTCGAGGCACTAATTGAGAGAGCACTTCACCTGTTTATCCCTCACGCTTACGTTAGTTTGAAATAATGTCACTGGCATCAACACTCTAGATGGACGTCCATTCTAACCTCTTACTTTTAGAACTTCCGTTTCTTTCTTTCCCCCGAATCCATCTCGAGATGGCAGACGACAGCTCTGAAAGTCCCCACACAACTTACCAATCAATCTCAAGACTTTAAGATTCGAAAAAGTTCAATTTCTCATTCCTTGTTGTTCTAGTTCAGTGACCAGCACGCGACTGACACAGCACGGCAAACTTTTGATGTCGTCTTTAGCCTTCAGTGTTGAAGTTGACTTAAATGTATTTTGTAAAGTAACGGTATAGCGGTTAGTAGATAATTTCGGGTGCTATTGAATATGTTTGTGAAACTGACACACGGCATGTACGCAAAGTGCAATGGCAATTTGTACACTGATTTCAAACTGACATTTTAAAGGATCTCTATTTTTACCTTTTTCTTTTCAGTCTGCTTGTATTTATTCTTTCATGAGCTTCCTCAACAGAGAACCTTCTTCTGTCTTTCATGGATGAGTAACATCCCTGTTTGATAATCTTTTGTTAGCTTAAAGTATTATACAAGATGCGGTAAACAGCGTCATGCAGAGCCCTCCTTGATGGACTGCTTGGTAGGTTGCAGTATTACTGATCTTTAGGTCCTGGCAACACACAGGTAAGAGAGGTGGAGAGAGACGGGAAAATACATTGAGAGGAGAAAGGGATAAAGAAAACGAGGAAGAACCTTAAGCGAACGGAAGTGGACAGGAATAATTGACGTGAGTTTGTCAAAGGTCTATGCTCCTTGGGGAGCTCAAAAGTAATGAATGAATGGAATGAAATGAAATGACGTAAATCAAGGTGACGTCAGTACGTGTATTACTGAACACTAGACAGGAGTTATCGATAGTGTCGCTTCTGTTGGCTACTGGAATTAGTTCACCGCAAATTGTGTTCATATCTATTGTCTCATGTTGGATTATAAGCAGAAATAAATTAAAAACAGTAAAGATCAGAATAACTGTAAACACCTCTCAGAACCTCCAGTATCACAATGGTCAAGCATTTCAATGCATTCAATACAAGAATGACAGTAACATAAATACAAGAGTCCAAAACTCTCTAAGTACGGAACAACGCTCAGACCGTTGCTCAGTTTAGACGCCAGTGACGAAACAACGGTGAGTGCATTGTTTTTGGTTTATTAATAACAAACTCCAAAATTAACCAGTTCAATCCAGTCCATGTTTTAAAAAGCATAAGATGACTTCCCCTACTATTTAAACAACCAAACTGAGAGTAGTACAGCAGCGTATGTACGTGTTTTGATGTTATTATTCAATGTGTGTGACGATTTGCGTGTTTACGTTTTTCTTCGTTGTTGCTACATAAATTTATCAAATGTTATTAAATTCTTAGCATCCTAAGCAAATAGTTGTGCATATCTTACTTTGAAACATTGCTTACAGTGACGATAATTGTGTGATAGTCACAGCTTGTTATCAAATGACTGGATCGGTGAAGAATTGTTAGACACAATAAATTTAGCTGATGCGTGGGTATGACCCTAGCCTAGTCCATCAAAAAGCAACAGACTAGTCACAGATAGACGATGAAGCTAGGGTTAATGTTAAAGCCTGAAACAAGTGTAATAAGTTTCTTATATGATTTTATTCTAATTTATGTGTTTGGAAATTACGTAATGCAATATGGTATATTTTGTGATTTTTATAAGGGACCATAGTAAAAATTGTGGGAACAGTACTAAATGTGGCCATATTCAATGTTTAATACTTCGTAAATGGATTGTTAAAGGTTAAAGAATAAAGAAAATTGTCTTGTCTGCAACAATAATTTGTCTTTGGTAAGTTCGTATTCTAATGCAAACATATGCATGGAGGCATATCTGGAGTCATCCTTATATGACCACCAGCTAAGCACAATGCTACAGTATTCAAATGCGGAAGTGAACCTGTCTGAGGGACTAATTACACCCTCATTGACTTTTGAAATCATCAACACCCTTCCAGGGATTCCCCTTGCGGTGAAACATGTTGAGAGACCAGCGTTGCACACTAAGTTTGGAGGAGTCACTAGAGTCCCAGACGTAACTCTGGATTTTTACCTAGTTTGCTGCATGCAGGAGGATCTCACTACGGGCCCATGATGGGCATGGGGAGCTGAGAAGTGGCTCTGTGTAGGACGTAACAATTCCTTGGGAGAGCCCAGAACCAGAGCACAATATTTTAGCTCTGCATATTTGGAGAGCCCTCTTGGATGGCGGGGAATGCACAGTATGTGACGCGCTTCTTCCTCCTAGCTTGGGACCAGATGTGATGATCCTTTAAATGCCAGTCAAGCTGGAGAAACTGGAGCTCATGACTTCAACTCAACACAGAATGGTAGAAAAGCTACAGGACAATCCTAGATCTACAGTGTAGATAATACCAAGGTGTCTTCAACTTGGTATTGGCTGCAAAAGAGCGAGAAGCTCAGCAGACCTAGTTAAACAACTACTACAACAACAACTGCAAACTTTTTAGTGTTTTTAAATTTACATACAACATGTTTTATGTATATCAACTGTACTTATGTGAGTAATAACAAAGACACTGCATATATATTATTATTATGATAGGAAACTCTATACAGAGCGATACAACAGGAGGCAATCTGATCATCAGAAATAGCTCCCCCCCCCCCCCCCCCCCCCGTCGAACAAGTGTTTCGGTCCATTATTCTCCTTTACACTCTAAGGGGGCGGGCCCACTGTCGTAGATTTTAGATAGGAGTATTAAGACTTGGGTTTGGTCCCTTCTGAATAGATTTAAATAGGTGATTGGCACTGTGAGAATTTGTAAAACAATAGAATTTCCACACAGGTGAGATGATAGACTGTGGTATAGAGGCTGTCTCTGAAAGCGAAAAGAATTCTTCTCTCTCTCACCTATCCTCTACGACGGCTTTTACAGAGTCAGACAGTCTAAACCACATATATATTAAATATACTTCTATCTACTCACGGGCACGCACATACACGTGACGACAGTTAAACACACAGACTTGGCAAATCTATAACAATGATTATACATATATTTTAGAACGAGCTGACCAACACGATTATTAAGTTCAAGAGAGATTTAATTATCATTTAAAATCTTCTCACAACACCAAAGAAATACATCAAGGAACAAACATATACAAATAGTCATAAAATTTCAAGAAAATGCTACAGGGATGAAAGACCATCCGAATCTTACTCTATGTTTAGCCCACAGCCCCGTTAAGAGAACAGATGATGGCCCAAAGAGTTATAGATACATAGGGTTGAGTCTAAGAGGTTTCTTTCTTTCTCTAATTTTTCGAATGTCTGATTAAGTCACATAAATTTTGTCCAGGCACGAAAGTTAGCAGAGCACAGTGTCATTAGCTTTGGATTTCTAGAATTTAAGGAATGTCAGATCGGTGTCTATTTTCAGGAAGATACTATACTTGGTCACCACAATACTAGGCAAAAACTCTCTGTCGGGATGTTAATGCTATTTCTTGTAATATTCACGCCGCCAGGCAGAAAATTTACGTAGAGTTTATGAAAAGAATTTAAGATCTGGCGCAAAGGCCCCGTATTGATCATTACAGTCTTTGAAACCCGTTAGTGGGAAATAGTATTTCTGTCTAACTCTGTTGGCATACGCACTGTCAGACCAGTGTTACTTGAGAAAACCCACGTGGTTCAAAATAAGGACTGTCTATTTCTTCACAAGTATGAAACTCTTATTAAATGCTGGTAAAGTTCGGGTCACCCCAGTATTTCACTGTATAAAAGGAAAAGCACATATAAATCATTTACATATTATGTACTCAATATAACTTACATTTAAAACAGCAAGCCTACAGCTTGACTTATTATTTAAACTTCCGGTGAAATAAGTTATATAAAATCGATCATCAGGAATTAGGAATATGGTGCGTATTCCGTCCCTACTCACTGATGTCGCGTCTAGCATTTATAAGTTTGTTTAGCAAATATACTCGACTGAGTAGTTAGCAGTTACATTAAATTGTTTATAGCTACATGTCTGTTACGCTAGAAATTATCAGGCAAATGTAAAGCCTAACAAATAACTTCAATAAAAGGAAAGAAGAATGGTAAAGAACAGTGCTGTCACAATGACTGTACTCGAAATCCCCCTTGTTTTCTACTTCGTCTGCAAATTGTAACGCTTTCACGTTGATAGTAAAAGCCTACTGTATCACTACACGCTTTCTTCAATGAAACGTGTACTGTATTTCTTGGAAAAACCTTGAGATACGCAAGCTGATCAATGACCTAGATTTAATATTTCATTCATTCCATACACGGCGTAACTAAAAGACAGATGAAAGTAGGAGAGAGAGAGGGACGACTGAAGGCAGGAAGCATGCAACACTACACGCGTCGCGCGATTAATAGTAACGCCAATCCCACGTGTAAGGCCAGCACTAACTTTTTTTCAAATAAACAGTGTCAGAAAAACACTACAACTACTACAAGAATCAGGTTTTAAAACATGAAAAATGCTTATTAGGAAACCTGAAATTCTACTGATTTACATCTAAGCTCCTGAAAGTACAGAAGACACCCTATGACATAGAAGTGAACGCGTGGTAAAAAACAAATATACGACTATCTTTGGAAAACACATATTTTGAACGCCACCATGTAGCTCGCTTTAACTTATATATTATTGTACGGCAGGACTTGCTAGCCAAGAATATGTTATGTGTTACGCCTTTAGTCTGTTAATAAAATAATTATGGCCAAAATACAATAGTGGGGGTGCCTGACAGCATAAAATCATTTCTGCTCATAAAATTTTTTTTATAACGTGTTTGAAAAAACATTACGTTACGGAAATAGCCTACCATGTTAACTCCTATTTGATTGGCGGGAATGAGATGTAAGACTAAACACGATTAGTTGGACTGCAAATACTAGTTTTCTGTTGTTATGGGAAACGAATAGAAGGGGTACTTTTTTGAAAAGATGTGTAGACATGGCATGATTGGTTAGATCTGCCAATATAGTCAGTTCAGAGCGTCTGTTCCTTGCCACATCTTGTAATAAACCTACTAAGAACAGTGCGTTGAGCACCAGTGCATATTTTTTTTTCTAAAATAAAAGCCTGGGACAAGAGGCAGATCGGAATTTGTGCCTATTCATTGCCAGTCAACGAAACTGTTTATTATTTCCATTGAATTGTGGTAAGCTGAAATATTTGATATCTTTTTAATGAAAATTGAATGTGAATTGATGATTTATGTCTATATATATGTGTGTAGTTCAGTGGCCAACTTGAGAAAAGCCTAAATATTGCTCCAACCTGAATAGGAGGTGTCGGAAAAAAGTAAAACTGCATGGGATTGCCAAACAGTACACTGACACCTATCTTATGGACCAGGAAGAAATAATGCTGGAATGGCAGAGGCGTAGTAACCATTAGGAAGGAGTATACTGGTGTAATTTGTTTCAGATGAAGCTAGCAGTGGCCTACAGCACTGAACACAAGTGTTTGTTATGTATTGTGCTCATTGTGGAAATGGATTATGACTTAGTTTTGAAATAGGAGGTACAACCTTCTTGTTTCAGGGACGGTGGTCAAAAGTCATTGAGGCAGCATTTGGCCTGAGTTACTGAATCCTGAGGCTGACAGCATACTACTGGGTCCAGATAGCGACCAGTGAGGTGGCTCCAGAACTCATTGAAGTAATCGAGCAGAGGAGTCTTTTACTGCAGTCATCACGAAAGTTAAGAAAGTGTGGCCATGGAGCTCAACATTATGTGCCCCCCCCCCCCCCCCCCCTCTAAAATTGACAGTAAATAAAGAGGGAATATAAACTGTTTAAATTGACAGGAACTGTGAACTTTTCCCAATGATAAGACACTTGAAGTCATGATGACAAACAACACTCTAGCTTGAAAAACAAAACCAGTATTAACTCATATTACTACTTCACACTTACACACATAAGATAAGAATAATAAAATATGTCAATAACAAGATTAAATTGATAAACTGTGTACATACTACTTGTAAGAATATTGATTGTGATTCCTGGTTCACTGTGTAGTTGAATCAGGATATCTCTATGTAAAGAAATTAATACATATATATATATTTGACTTTTCAAACTGATTCGTTTAAGATAGTCTCATAGAATGTTCCATGTATGTGAGTGTCACAGTGGTGTCAAGTGTGGTGGAATAAATTAAATTGCTTATCTGTCTGTTGTTGTTGTGACTTACACTTCATCATATACATACCCTAGACATATAACGTAGTCATCACAATATTCCAGAATAATTCTGACTGAGGTATACATATGTGGCAGCAAGTAAGGTTATCTGTAAAACACTACACCTATTAGATACAGATACCTTCACAGCTGATCTCAGTCAGTACACTAAGTCCTCTATAGATATTTATAAAATCCCACTTTACCACAACCCTACGTCAGCTTCCCTCATGTCGTAACAGCCATCAGTGACTGAGAAATGCGCGTGACAGTTGCAAATCTCAGACAACCGTCTACCAGGCATGGGCGATTTTCACGCTTTCGCCGGAGCTATTTGACGAAACGCTCGCGGTTTACTGAAAAATGCAGACACTCCGTCTACCTACCGTGTCCGGTGGAGTGAATTATCACACCACAGGCCCAGAACTCAGCCGAAGAAAACACTGTCCCCGGGGAAACTGTAGACAGCTGTCTCGTTCCTGCACTGTGAGGAGGCCGTGTTTGACACCTTACGCTAGTGTCGGGTGAAAATGGTAGACCAAAAGTCTGCTCTTAGTCTGGGTATGAAACATAATCACACCTTTCGTCTACTGACATCTATGTAATAGAATTACGTATCCCAGTATGAGAAAAACACAAGGTAAAGTTTGAGAATACTGAAGAAAATATTTTTCGCAAACAAGTGATGCGAAAAATACAGGAAAAAACCAAGTAAGGAAAGATAATAAAATAAAGGATGCGGGTGACAGAATAGGAAGAAGATGTAGGAAATTTAATGATATAAAGACCTACGTGACAGGACGTACCCCCTTTAAGATATGGAAGCACTCCATGTCTACGTTATGGAATTAAATTTCCTATAACCGTAGCTTCGGGGTGTCTGTCTTCTTCCCTCTCATTTTCCCCCTCCATCTCTGTCCAATTCCTACTCAAGTCTACTCCCCAAAGTTTCCTTCCTTTGGAATGTCTCCCATGCGCGCTTGAAAGAGCGTCGCCGCTTCCGACATTTTTCAAAGATTTCCTGTGATTGCAGTGGAATTTCCCTGCCACTATCGTCATCTTCGTCAGTTTTGGCGATCGTCAGGAGATGGTCGGAGGTAGGCACTGGTCTTTCCAAGTATCTCTTTAAGAGATTTAAATGGAAAACCTTTTCCTTTCCTTGAATAGATATCTGGTAGTTAGCCTTAGAAATCTTTTTCAGGACGGTAAACGGCCCTTGCCATCCGATCTTTAGTTGGTTGTTCTCGGTAGGGAGTAACACCAAAACTTTCTCTCCTGCTTCCAGTTCTCTCTCTTCCGCGACTTTCCTGTAGTAACACCAAAACTTTCTCTTTTCCTGCATATTTTCCAGACAACTGTCTCATTCACCGCCTTCTGTGGAAGTATGAGGAGATTCTCTGTAGCCAAATAAAGCTCCAGGAATACAAAGATCCCAATCTTCAGGTTTAACTTGTGCCAGTTTACTTAGCATCTTGTTGAGGTTTCCATTAGCACGTTCCACGAGCCATTTCCGGCCGAAATATATGGCTTAGTGTAGATGTATTGGGTCCTCAACCCTCAAGAGTGCCCCATTTCTAGGATTTGGCTTCTGTACTGTTTCGGTACTAGGAGCTGGTTGTAACCTTGGTCAGGCTTGCCCGTTCTGCGATAAAGTACGCCATCCTTAGAAAAAATGTCCCCGTGCTGTCTGGGTTCCTTAGCCATGGGCAGTTTCCTAAAGCAGGGTGCCAAAGCAGAGTCCTTGTATTGCGCTCCTTTAAGTTCCATGGGTAACAAATTAGGCGCAGGCTCCCGTTCCTTCTTGGTTTGCCCTCTTGTAGTTACTGCTGCCACCATCGGCTCTTCCGGTTTCCCAATACACACGTATCTCCCGCCAAGTATGACTGGGTAGATGGGATCATCCATAACAGCCGCTTTGATCACGCCTCTGACAAAGTCAGAGTGTATCTCCACCAATGCGATGGGAAGCGCTGTAGGTGCCTCACTCTTAGAAACTCCACAAAGTTTGACGGTCTCTCCTGTCTCTTGACCGGGTTTAACCAGGTTTCTGGCAACAATGCAATCGTAAGAAAGCCCCGTGTCGAATAAACAAAGACTTTGAGAACCGTTCAAAATAACAGTACCTCGCGTTGAGGGTCTATCCCCAACAGGTTGGGAATCACTGTCAATAATTCCACCTTGCGAGACTGTTAATAAGCATCCGATGCGTTTCGGCTCGGTGTGCTCGGTCTGATCTTTGTCCCGTGCTCAGGGGTTCTCCCTTTGCCACCTTGACCTTTCTGGCTACGCTGCCATGTAGGGCGGTCGGGTTGATCAGACTGTTTGGGGTGGTTGGGGTACTAGTTTTTGTAGAACTTGGATTTTTCAGGAGGGGGGTTTTAAGGTCCAGTTTCTCTGTGATTATTTTGGTTAGAAGCCTGAGAAGATTGCTCTAGGTTATGTTTTCGAAAATGCTCCTCTGTCGGTTTCCGCTTTGTGGCCGGTAGTTCAGCCAGCGCATTGTGATAACGCTCAGACTTTTCCAAAATGTCTTCAAGTTTTTCTGCCCCCTGCTCAGCGAGAAATCTCCGGGTATCAGCAGACAAAGTGTTCTTTATTTGTTCTGTTAAAACAAATTCCTCAAGAGCTTCATAGGTAGAGGGGAGCTGCGAGAGCTCAAGGCACTTTGTCAAATATCCCTTTAGACGGGAAGAGAACTGGTGAAAAGATTCAGAATTCTCCTTTCTGCTGTTGCGAAACAGTTGCAAAAATTTGCGAGCGTTCATTTCAAAGCGCTCCAGTAACGCTTTCTTCAACAGATCATAGTTGTCTTGTTGGCTGCTTTCCAGTTTGGCGTAAACATCATATGCACTGCTTTTCAGCGCCTGAGAAAGCTTCATGTTCCAACGCGACCTCTCTAAACCGTACAGAGTTGCAATTTTCTCAAATTTTTCTAGCCAAGTGTCAATCTTCTCATTTGGACAAGGGAAAGATTCTAGAGTGAAAGACATGGCGTTTAGTTGAAGAGATTGAGTGTTAGAAGGAGCAGTTAAGGAGGAATGAGGAGAAGATTCTCCATTGCTGGAGGTAGAGGCAGCACCACGACTTTGGAGTTCTAGAGCTTTAAGAGCCAACTCGTGCTGTCTCTCTTTCTCTCTTTCCTCATGCTGTCTCTCCTTCTCTCTTTCCTCATGCTGTCTCTCCTTCTCTCTTTCTCTCTCCCTGCGGATTTCCATTTCCTCATCCATCTTCCTCTGCTGTAATAGCCGGTCTTCCGCTTCTTTCTTCTCCGCGTCATATCTCTTGAGTTCGTCTCTGACAAACGCTTTCGCATCCTCTCGTTCCAGTCCCTCCTCTCTTGCTTCGTCCCTGAGGAGTTGTCTAAGCTTTGCCCTCTCCTCCATATTACATCAGTGACTGAGACTAGTGGAGAAATAAACTAGGAAAAATGATACACTGGTTAATACCACTTACGAGATAAAATTTCCAAAAATTCAAAAGATGATATCCTTAACCCTGGGATACCTCCTCCAAAATAAAATCTAACTATCGCTGCTATTATTGGCAATAAAGCACCTAATGCAAAACACGACTACGCCAACTAAATGGTAGTTAAGATTAATCCCTGAAAAATAAGTTGCTACAGTGGAAAACACAATGATTATAGCAAAAATTAAAGAGAAAAATAATCCCTTAATTTTAAAATCCACTATAAGTTTACCCCTGAAGACAGTTAGGGTGAGGGAGGCAATTAATCTGGACAAATAGTCCGAAACGCACTCCTTAACTTTAGTTCAAACACCTTCCTGCTTCAGAACCCTTGTGAATGTTATACACTCACAAAACTTTACCAGCGTTTAGTATTACAAAATCATTAATTAACATGTATTCCGACAAAATCAACCTGTAAACCAAATGTATATTATTCAAAATGCTGTGGAAAAAACTTATCAGTTTGTGTGGTCAGCACGCCCATAAACAGATCGTTAGTCTAGGGGATAAATTATTTTCAAAAAGTACAAAACTCCACAAGACAATCACACTCTTACTCTATATCAGAATAAAGAATCTTACAGACGAGCTGATATTTGTCGTCTCGTCTTCCTATTCAAAGTTCAAAATCCTGATAGACGAGTCCACATTTGTCGTACTCGTCTTCCTATTCTAAGTTCAAAAATCCGTCGGGCGAGACCACATTTGTCGTAGATTTTAGATAGGAGTATTAAGACTTGGGTTTGGTCCCTTCTGAATAGATTTAAATAGGTGATTGGCACCGTGAGAATTTGTAAAACAATAGAATTTCCACACAGGTGAGATGATAGACTGTGGTATAGAGGCTGTCTCTGAAAGCGAAAAGAATTCTTCTCTCTCTCACCTATCCTCTACGACGGCTTTTACAGAGTCAGACAGTCTAAACCACATATATATTACATATACTTCTATCTACTCACGGGCACGCACATACACGTAACGACAGTTCAACACACAGACTTGGGAAATCTATAACAATGATTATACATATATTTTAGAACGAGCTGACCAACACGATTATTAAGTTCAAGAGAGATTTAATTATCATTTAAAATCTTCTCACACCACCAAAGAAATACATCAAGGAACAAACATATACAAATAGTCATAAAATTTCAAGAAAATGCTACAAGGATGATAGACCGTTCGAATCTTACTCTAGGTTTAGCCCACAGCCCCGTTAAGAGAACAGATGATGGCCCAAAGAGTTATAGATACATAGGGTTGAGTCTAAGAGGTTTCTTTCTTTCTCGTAAATGTATGAACAGAGTTGGATAATCTGATTTAGCCTAAGAAAAAAAGAAACTCTAGCATTTGTAACAAATTCTGCAGATTTAAAAAAGTTAAGACAGCAAATGGGTGACAATAATACACCGGTAAAATAACACGCAGACCTGTGCACCCTCATTTATTCAGCCATGGCCATGCTCTCACATATATACTCACAACTTTGCTCGCTGCCTCTGGGAACATAATAATTCTATGACCTTCACACAGACCCGAAAATGCAGTCATTACTGAACTCTCCGTCTCAGGGAACGATTCCTTGGGTGTTCTAATTTTTCGAATGTCTGATTAAGTCACATAAATTTTGTCCAGGCACGAAAGTTAGCAGAGCACAGTGTCATTAGCTTTGGATTTCTAGAATTTAAGGAATGTCAGATCGGTGTCTATTTTCAGGAAGATACTATACTTGGTCACCACAATACTAGGCAAAAACTCACTGTCGGGATGTTAATGCTATTTCTTGTAATATTCACGCCGCCAGGCAGAAAATTTACGTAGAGTTTATGAAAAGAATTTAAGATCTGGCGCAAAGGCCCCGTATTGATCATTACAGTCTTTGAAACCCGTTAGTGGGAAATAGTATTTCTGTCTAACTCTGTTGGCATACGCACTGTCAGACCAGTGTTACTTGAGAAAACCCACGTGGTTCAAAATAAATACTGTCTATTTCTTCACAAGTATGAAACTCTTATTAAATGCTGGTAAAGTTCGGGTCACCCCAGTATTTCACTGTATAAAAGGAAAAGCACATATAAATCATTTACATATTATGTACTCAATATAACTTACATTTAAAACAGCAAGCCTACAGCTTGACTTATTATTTAAACTTCCGGTGAAATAAGTTATATAAAATCGATCATCAGGAATTAGGAATATGGTGCGTATTCCGTCCCTACTCACTGATGTCGCGTCTAGCATTTATAAGTTTGTTTAGCAAATATACTCGACTGAGTAGTTAGCAGTTACATTAAATTGTTTATAGCTACATGTCTGTTACGCTAGAAATAAGAACTTAAACCACTTCGACCAAACTAAAGGCCATCTCTATTAACAGAGATTATTTAGAAATCGAACGAAGGCTAGTTCTGTCTTACTGCGAAGTTACTGAGTGAAATGAAATAAAGTTTCAAACTAGGGTTAATATCTATGAAACGGACAAAGAATCCCACTGTTTCAAAACCACGAAACAGCGCCCGTCTCTCCCCTTCTCTAACACCCTACGTCAGCTTCCCTCATGTCGTAACAGCCATCAGTGACTGAGAAATGCGCGTGACAGTTGCAAATCTCAGACAACCGTCTACCAGGCATGTGCGATTTTCACGCTTTCGCCGGAGCTATTTGACGAAACGCTCGCGGTTTACTGAAAAATGCAGACACTCCGTCTACCTACCGTGTCCGGTGGAGTGAATTATCACACCACAGGCCCAGAACTCAGCCGAAGAAAACACTGTCCCCGGGGAAACTGTAGACAGCTGTCTCGTTCCTGCACTGTGAGGAGGCCGTGTTTGACACCTTACGCTAGTGTCGGGTGAAAATGGTAGACCAAAAGTCTGCTCTTAGTCTGGGTATGAAACATAATCACACCTTTCGTCTACTGACATCTATGTAATAGAATTACGTATCCCAGTATGAGAAAAACACAAGGTAAAGTTTGAGAATACTGAAGAAAATATTTTTCGCAAACAAGTGATGCGAAAAATACAGGAAAAAACCAAGTAAGGAAAGATAATAAAATAAAGGATGCGGGTGACAGAATAGGAAGAAGATGTAGGCAATTTAATGATATAAAGACCTACGTGACACCCACCAGGTCACCATTCTTTCCATTACCTTACCCAGACAGCTCAGTAGGCGAACTGGTCAGTAGCTGAACTTTAATATCTATTTCCCCAATGTTTCAGTTTATTTTTAACAGTAAAATACTCGCAAGTTTACAGTAAAATACTCGCAAGTTTACAGAAAAGACTTACTTAGAAAATTAAACTAAAAGATGATATACTTCACTGTTTTAGAATTCTTCACAAAACAATTCCGTGTTATATTCATCATCATCATCATCATCGTCGCCGCCGTCGTCATCATCAACATCATCATTTTCCTTTTCACTCCCTATGGAGTATGGACCAACCGTGCTGCTGGTGCCTTAGCAGGAAGCCTACTCAAAGCATTCGCATTCTATTGCAGCTGTGGTTTCTGTGATCATTTGTTTTCCATCATGAAATGACCACTCATTTGTTGCCTCATATTAGTCACCTTGTACGACAAGCTCGATAGAACAGTAGACTTATTCTTTCTTTGTCTCATAAGCAGCCCCGAGGAACTACACGGGGTTACTTTTATGGATTGGTGTAAACATTAATGGCACGATAGAACTGAGGTAAATCTGATCTATTTCCTGTAACAAGGAAGACATTAATGGCACGATGGAACTGAGGTAAATCTGATCTATTTCCTGTAACAAGGAAGACATTAATGGCACGATGGAACTGAGGTAAATCTGATCTATATCCTGTAACTAGGAAAACATTAATGCCACGATGGAACTGAGGTAAATCTATCTACATGTATTTTCTGTAAAAAGGAAAACATTACTCTGATCATCTTGAGAACAAGGTCAATAACTTGATTTTATTTTACCCGGAAGCAAAATATTCCTATAAAGATAGGAAGAGTCTGGGGCTAGTGATTGGGTTAATGAGTTACTCTTATCTGTGTGGAGCTTCGATGTGGTTGTGTGTGTGTGTGTGTGTATGTGTAATGTTGTGTGTGTATAAAGTGATCTGTTTATAATGGGATATTTGTGTGTAATGTTATGTGTGTATAATGTGATGTATATAATCTATGTGTGCAATGCGTTGTGTGTGTATAAATTGATGTATGTTTACTGTGATTTGTATTTATAATGTGATGTGTGTGTGTGTAATATGATATTTGTTTAATGTGATATGTGTGTACAATGCGATTTGTGACTATATTGTAATGTGGAACTATAATGTGATGCGTGTGTAATATGAAGTGTGTCTGTAATGTGATGTGTGTCTAAATGTGCTGTGTGTATTATGTGATGTGTGTGAAAAGTGGTGTGTGTCTATAATGTGATGTGTGTCAATAATCTAATGTGTGTCTAAATGTACTGTGAGTATTTTGTGATGTGTGTGAAATGTGGTGTGTGTCTATAACGTGATGTGTGTCAATAATGTTATGTGTGTCTAAATGTGATGTGTGTATTATGTGATGTGTGTGAAATGTGGTGTGTGTCTATAATGTGATGTGTGTCAATAATGTGATGTGTGTCGAAATGTGCTGTGTGTATTATGTGATGTGTGTGTGTGTCACATAATTGGGTTCGCTCTCTTTTTTTCTCTGACAGTATTGGTATTTTCGAGTCATTGTTTACACTTCTTCCTGTAATAATTCGTCTTGTCTGTTTACCTGTTCATCCCTGCTGAAATAGTAGACAGATGATGCAATTTTGACCGACAATCATATTGGTAAAATTATCGTGTACCAAACATTGGGCGCGCCGGATTACATATACACCCAGAAAAAGACAAAAAAGGTTATTTTTGATTTTCATATAATAATTGTGTTTTAAATATTTATAAGCCTTTTTACTTTGATATTCTTTTTGAATTATGTGTTTATCTGTAATAGTTTATGAGTTATCAATGTTCAAAGAGAATCAGATAAGTGTTTTAACATTTTAAAAACTAAACTTTAACGAAAACAGGGCTTGCGATTCACAGTTCCGGTGATATTTTCTACAATTTTAAAGCTATAGCCTTCAAATTTTGCACACGTATAGCCCATGTTATCCTTTATGGCATGAACCTCCACTTTTTTCTTACATGATATAGAAACAGAGATATTGCTATACAAAGTTCTAAATTTGTGCTATTTAAAAGGGTCATATTGCAAGAGCCATATCTACAAAACTCATTGGGGTAGACATTTTTGGGTGGTTCACGCCATAGGTAGGGATGTTATGCACATCATCTGCTGGTTTGGCATTCTTTGCATCTTTTATGTGAGTGAAATTCATTCCCAGGTGCACTGGGGGTTTTCCTTTCTTTTTTTTTTTTTCATCACTTCATGTTAATTAATTATTTTCACATAAAACATTAAAATTTATAAAGTAAACTTTGTTCATCATAAAATATAATATCTCTTGTAACATGTGGCCAAATTTTATGTCATCAAGTTTGTTAGTTATTTTCCTGTTAATTTTTTAAAAAGATAACCCATTTCTGGGTGGGTGTTCCCCCTTAACACGGAGTACGCCCCAGTAAGTTTATTTAGCGCTGATATGGCTATTGTGAATACCAAATTTATCTCGTGGAGAGAACACAACCCAGCTGGTCACACGATGAATGTTTGTTTGCAAAAATACAGGGCAGTAAATTATCCAGGTGGTGACTGATGCGTGATGCCATATGATGATGGATGGCATCCGCATGTCTGGTTTTGTGTAGTGTGTAGATGTGTTCAGTCATCAGGTGAACAACTCCATCCTTTTCTATAACAGCCAGGAGATAACCAGATGTATGAGATCAGTTCACTCTCCTTAGTTTGACTTCAGCAAGACAGACACGTCTGCCGAAGTATAAATAATGTCCTCAAGAATATCCTCTAGATAATAAAGGTTTTCTAAACCTAGTTCATTTAACAAAGTAGCAAGTAATGGTCCTTGGTACATGCATCAACCGATGCAGTACAATGCAGCGACATGTGAGCTGGGAAAGAACATCTCGTGACGACGACTTTCGGAGACAGGCTATGAATCGAAATCGCTCACGACCCAAAATCGATAGAGTTAATGAAAAAGTCAATTTACCTTGCTTTCATGAAATACACAGAAATATCACGCCTCCCGACATGTGGGAAAACACTAGAGGTATTATCTCGACTAAACGAAATATCCATAAGAGGACTACACATCCCTGACAGAACAAAAAAAAGCGGAGATCCCCTCTTCAACGAGGCATCTCTTTCGCCATTCCAAATCGCTCACTCCCACTAGTGGTGGGCGGAAACCGATCGACCAAACAACAAGACAAGTCATGCGCAGTCCAGCGCAAAAATGACCACAGCTCAAAAGTTAACTGCATTCGATACCAACGCGAGAAGACAAATGCTTACCGAGAAAAGTGACTATAAATTTCAAGCAGTTGTTGCCCTTGCGTTATAAAACAGACACTGAAATAAAACGATGTTGCGAGAATTTATCACGCAACATATCACCACCTCCTCCCGATAAAAAAAAAATGTGGAACATATTTTTTTTTTCAATATCAAAGAGCAAGCGATAAGCGGCTCAAAACGCACGAATTATGCGCTGATAATTAATTAAATTGCCAAACAATAGGCTAATTATAGAGTGTCTGGTGAGGATATACCTCAACAGAAAAATAAATATGTCTCAAAAAATATTCACATCGGGGAGGTGTCACCAACACACATCACGTTAGCATGTAAACACAATATACGTATGCAAGTTACTATAATCATCATTAAACAGCATACTCTAATATTGTCTTTAAAAATGGATGTACAAATCTGATAGGAAAATTTAAATAGTACATTCTTTGACATGTAATGACATAAGTACATAGTAAAGTTAAACTACATGACGATCCAGGACATATGCTCTGGTATTCCGAGGGTAAGTACACAATCTAGAACTCGTAAGGTAAGTCCTCAGCTCAACAATGACATTCTGAGAAAGTACAAGCAATATAATGCTAATTAATAACTAATATGCTTCATAAGGTACAATACATTATTAATAATTGTGGCTGTTTAGTAAACTAACGGCCCTTATATTAACTACTCAGTCCTCCTCTATCATTTTAAAAAACGAACAGAAGAAGATGACAACAAAGCACGATAGTGTGTACATATAAAGTAAGTACAGATGTGCTAATCTATTGTAGAAATATAGGTGTGTTATGACTCTGTAATATATAGAAATATAGGACAGAAGTATTAGTTGGAGTCATGTGGGCATCTAGACAAAATGTCAGCCATCACATTATCCGCACCACGGATAGCTCGTACCGTGAAGTGAAAAGGTTGAAGAGCTATAGCATATCGAGTGGATCTCGAACTCTTCAAATTCTTAGTCTGAATAGCTGTAAGAGCTTTCTGATCAGTCTCTAGAATGAAATGTGCGCCCAGGAGGAATCTTTGTAGCTTTAGAATTGACCAAACCATCGCTAACAACTCACGGTCTAAAACCGAGTAGTTCCTCTCTGCCGCATTTAGTTTTCTAGAAATGTACATAACAGGATGCAGAGTATTTGCATATTCTTGCATCAGTGCTGCTCCAATCCCAGTGGATGAAGCATCACTCCGAAGAACAAAAGTCCTATCAAGAGTAGGTAATCTTAAGATGGGAGGAGAAGAAAATATATTCTTGATTTGGTCTAGTGAAGATTGGCATTCTTCAGACCAACGGACCAGATTAGGCGAACCTTTCTTCAACAATGTTGAGAGAGGTGCCATGATCGAAGATAAATTTGGAATAAATCTCCCATAAAATTGAATTAAACCTAAGAGACTCCTAACTTGTTTCTTCGTTTTAGGAACAGAGATGTTCAGTATTTTGGAAGTATTGTGGTCTTCTGTCTTCAAGAGACCATGACCAACACGATGACCCAGGAAAGAGATTTCACCAAAACCAACAAAAGCTTTAGAAGGTTTTGCTGTCAAATTATTCTCACGTAGAGTGGACAGTAAGTCATATAACCCTAAATAGTGATCTTCCCAGGTATCACTGAAGAGACAGATGTCATCTAAGTATGCGATGACATCCGAACGATGTGACAGAATTCGACGCATCATGCGAACGAAAGTGGCAGGGGCGTTCATGAGACCAAAAGGCATAACATTCCATTGAAATAGACCCCTAGGTGTAGAAAAAGCAGTAAGAGGTTTGGCATGCTCTGCTAAAGGCACTTGCCAATAACCTTTAGACAAGTCAAGTTTAGTGAAGAATCTAGAATTAGAAAGTCTAATCAGTAGATCTTCTAACAAAGGCATCGGTTCAGCGTCGAACTTTGTGACCTGATTCAATTTGCGATAATCAACGCAAATTCGTATGTTCTTATCCTTCTTCCGGACAATAACCATGGAAGAAGAATATGGTGAAGTCGATGGTTCAATTATGTTTAATTGAATCATTTCATCCAATTCCTTTTCCACTTGCGACTGAAAGTGTATAGGAATAGGATACGGCCTAACCCTAATTGGATTATTGTCGGTAAGAATTATGTCATGTTCTATGACATCTGTGTGTCCAGGAATGTCAGTGAGAACATCCTGAAATGTTTGTAACATCGACAAGTCTCGTCGATGTTCGTCACCAGAAAGATTAGGAGAAACAGAAACGTTTTTCCAAGATTCCGTGGAATGTAATGGAACCACTGGAAGGGGAAGGTTGACATCAGAGAAGGTAGCTTCCTCATCCTGAATGACAGACAGGGATGAATAATGACCGTGAGGTGCAGGAGCATCATCCGTTGCCTGGAAAATAGGCAGCAAATAGTCCGGACGTTCGTGAAATTCCGAAAGCATGTTTATGTGGAAAGTTTTATGCTTTCCATCAATATCGACCACATAGTCAACATCGGAAATCCGAGAGACTATTGCATACGGACCTTTCCATGCAATAAGAAGTCTATTTTCCCTACTGGGGAGTAGGACGAATGCTTTGTCACCTGGACAAAGTTGTCGTAGACATCTATTCTTGTTAGCAAACTGCCTTGCCTTCTCTTTAGCAATTTCTGATGAAGCAGTTGCTAGCTTACATGCCTCAATGATCTTTTGTCTAAGAGCAATGACATACTCATATGAGGATTGAGTTTCATCGCTAATATCATCGGCAGTGATGAGATCGTGTAATAAAGACATAGGGCCGCGTGGACGCGCGCCAAAGACAAGTTCGAAGGGAGAAAATCCTGTGTGTTCATTAGGGACTTCTCTATAGGCAAAGAGAGCCGCGGGTAAAACCCTGTCCCAATCTTGAGGATGATCTTCAGTTATCTTACCAAGCAAAGTCTTGAGCGTTCTATTCAGACGCTCAACTAACCCATTAGACATAGGATGGTAGATACTACTGAGAGATCGTTCAATATGTAAGGTAGACATTACCTGTGACATAGTGTCAGATATGAGTTGAGTGCCATGGTCTGACAATATTTCTCTGGGGAACCCCAAGCGAGAAAATATCAACCAAAGAGCATCTGCGATATCTGTAGTAGATATGCTCTTAAGAGGAATAGCCTCTGGCCAACGTGTGCACATATCGACACATGTAAGGATAAACTGATGTCCTCTGGCCGACTTGACCTTAAAAGGGCCAATAATATCTATGGCCATTTTCTGAAACGGCCGAATAGGAATGTCAGCAGCCTGGATAGGCGCAGCATGTCGTGGTCCTCTAGATTTGACCTCCTGACATACCTTGCATGATCGGCAGTAAATACGAATGTCCTTATTGACAAAAGGCCAAAAGAAAGCCGCAAGGACTCTCGACTTCGTACGGGCAAAACCCATATGTCCAGCACATTGCGAGTCATGAGCATGTTGTAATATTTGGACTCTCATGCTCTTGGGAACAAGAATTTGCGAATGTGCCGACGTAGTCGAATCTTGTACCATACGTACAAGTACGCCGTTTCTCATTGCAATCCAAGATTTTCTATTTGTATCCTGATTCGGATCACCTTTCTTCGCAAGAACGAAGAATTTTTTTAAAGAAGGATCTTCTTCTTGCAATTTTATGAAAGAGTCACGAGTAATTACTAAGTGACTATCTTGGCTATCAACTTCATTATCACTATTCAGTGAAGTTTCGGGTGTTTGTAGAGCTTGTGCTCTTGTAACTACTGCATTTGTAGCTTGCATGTTATTATCTTCCCAAGCAGCAATCTGCTGTGGGGTACACTCCCTAACTCCGTGAATACGACCAATAATAAGGTCCGCAATAGGATTAGGTAAGAGACAAGCATGCACATCTCCAGTAAAGAAAGGAGTGGCAATGCGAATTACAGCAGTAGGATATTTTTCTAGAGTGCCGCCAAATGTGACACATTTAATAACCCTTCCTGTAGCACAAGATGGATCTACAAGCGATTGTCTAACACCAATAGTGGTGCATCCGGAATCGAAAAGTAGTGAGACCGGAGTATCATTAACAAGACCCTTATGTAGAATTAAAGAACCCCTCCCGTCATGCGCAACAGCAGCAGGAAGAGCGGGAAGTGGGTGACCACAACTCAAAGTAGTTATGGTACCCGGTTCGAATAAAGTACTGCATTGGGGGCATTTGTTTGCTCTTTCAAAGTCAAAAGCAGAACTAGTGACAGCGTCAAAGTTTTTACTATCAACAACATGATTACAGGCTCCCTCAGTTTCCTGTTGTACAGCATTAGCCTGCTGATATCTCTTTTTTTTTTGTGTTGAGATCTACCCCGACTATTATTACCTCTGAAGTTATCAGAGTTATTATTATCTCTGCAGTTATTATTGTCTCTATTGTAATTGTTATACTGGTTCGAATTCCAGTTTCCACGATTACTATCATGTTCACATTGATGCGAACATCTATTTGTTTGGTTCTGAGGTCTTCGGCAGGAATAACCTCTATTACCATATCCTCTTTTGAAATGCTTATAATTATTAGGGTGATAGTAACGACCACTATCAGGTTGTCTCCAATTCTTCGAAGAAGAATCACCATGAAATTGGTTTCCATGATTTTGACAGAAATTACCGCTGCCCTTTCTATCAAAATTTTGTTGGGATCTACGAGCAAAGTTTTGACCATACGGAGCTGCCGAAGCAACTGGTAAACCTTCTTTCACCTTAGAGTTACCCATGGTTATGTGTGGGTGCGCAGTTACGTATTGGCAACAGAAATCTTCCATTTCTTTTATTGTTTTAGGTTTACGTTCATGAAGGAAAGCAAGGAAAGACTCATTGACAGACGACATGACTTTGTCTCTAAGTATTAAGTCCATAAGTCCTTCATAAGTTTTTTCCGTCTTAGATAGTTCAACCCATCGTGAGAAAGTAATGCGTATTCTTGCAATAAACTCGGAGAATTCAACTCCATTTTCAGGTAACATGTTTTTAAATTGTAGACGATAGCCGTCTTCGTTAAGCTGATATTTCTTTAACAAAGCGGCCCTGACAACCTCATAATTGCTCTTGTCAGGTTCATCCACCATATTTAATATACTTAGAGCTTTACCTGTCAGTATCCCTGATAACTGATAAACATATTTTGCTTTGTCTATGTTATGAGCTGTACATGCTTGTTCAAATCTGTCCAGATAGAACATTATGTCATCACTGGAAGGACTAAATGTTGGTAACTTAATCTTAAAAGTATCATTATTAGCCTTCCCAGAAGATGAACCCTTGTTTGAATCATTACCATTACTCATGCTCGTCAATTTCAATTTCTCCAACTCTAAAGCTAAGAGTTTTTCTTCATGTTCCATTTTTGCTTTCCTCTCATCAGACTCTCTTTGTAACTTCCTTTCTTCAGCTTGAGCCTGCATTTGAAGTCTTTCATTTTCAGCTTCTTTTTCAAGTCTTTTATTTTCAGCTTTTTCTTCTTTTTCAAGTCTTTTATTCTCAGCCTCTAGCTGTAGCTTTCTTTCCTCAGCTTCTGATTCCCTTTTTTGTTTTTCCATTTCCATTTGGAATCTCTTTTCATCCACCTGCATCTGCAGTTTCTTTTGTTCAGCTTCCATATGCAGTTTCTTTTGTTCAGCTTCCATTGCTTTATCATATCGAGCAGTTGCAAATTCTTCTAACTTATCACCAGTCTTCCCAAGCAATTTACCCTGCTCAATAAAGTGCTCAAATGTAGACATGTTGTCTAACATATGAGTCCAAAACCTGAAATAATTAACTAATTTATTTCAAACCTAAGTGTAACAAGTCTTAATTAAGCACTTGTATATTCACATCACATTATATTATCCCAGTCTCTGTGGGAAACAAGTCTCCAATCAAAGAACTTGTATATGAAATATCAGCACTCAAATCTTGATCATAAGTGCACTTCTCATTCAATAGTGCACGACACTATTCATCATTCATTTATCATCAGTATAGTAGTAACAGTGCATTAGCATAGCCCATTAACTAATTACTATAACTGTAAACAATGACTATGTAAACACATGCAGAATGTAAACATTGAAAATGTAAACAATACAAACAATGTAAACAATAACAATGTAAACAATAACAAAGATCAGCAACAATACAAAAACTTTCGCAGAAATCAACTAAAAATAAAGCAGAAATTAATGAAATATCACAAAAAATGTGACGATATCTGCGATAGAATTAAACAAAATACATGACACCACAGTGTATAAACAAAAATGTTGTATGAAACTAAATTATAGACAAGAGTAGGCTAACAAATACAAACAAATCACAACAAAACTAAAGAATGTGAAATAATAACGAAAACAATATTAAAACATGTCATCACAGCTAACATAAATAGCAACAGAAGTCGCTTAGCAAATTCCAGTATCGGAAATTTGCAAACCCTACAGAAAACGCTCACAATAGACGACCTCTATGACGTGGCATAATCTAACGGAGACACCACCCAACCGAGAACCCGCTGAAATATAAACATATAAATATACAAATAACATATAGACACATAACATATAGAATGAGATGATACACAGAAGACTCAGCAGAAGTATAAGGGCACAGTTTACATACAAACAGGCCACTTAACTTAAAGGCTTCCAATCGTAGAACAGCAGAAAAACGGATGTCAATCAACGTCCTAAAGAGCGAAGCTCCAACGATGATGGCACATCTGAACTGCTTCCACTGCTAACACGATGGTACAAGAGCTTCTGAAATACTGTGTGTTGAGTTGTTTCGGCACTTGACCTTCTAATCCAAAAGTAAGTTGATGGAAATCGGTACTTGGCCTTCTTCAGAAAACAACCCGTTTCAACCGGCACTTGACCTTCTCAAAAAACGACAGCACTGGAACCTTGACAGCAGCAACTTGCTTGACTTGCGTAAAAGATAACAGCAGTCCGAGTTATCCGGCAACATGTAACAACGCCGGGTACTGTCAAATTCTTGTTTCCGTCAAAAAGTTGAAATTTTGACTTTTACCGGGCAACGCCGAGTACTTTGAAAATTTTGAAGATGTTGACTGTATTGAAGAATGTTAATTTCTTGAAGGATGCTGATGAATTCTTGTTGAAAATGAAGTGGGTAAGGGACCCCGTGTTTGCTAGTACCAGAATCAAACCAGCTTATGGCCACCAAATGATGCGTGATGCCATATGATGATGGATGGCATCCGCATGTCTGGTTTTGTGTAGTGTGTAGATGTGTTCAGTCAAAACAATGTTCATGCAACAATAACAGGGCAATCCACATAGGACGTCAGTAAACTCACGACGTATAAAGTCAATGAGTCTTGAAACAGCCGTTGACGTTTTTCTTCATTATTTATTGTGGACGCCACAGTGACAAAATGGTTACGCAAATGTGTAGGCACATCAAACAGTCATTATCACAGCAACATTCAATACAGCAATAAACGGTAGACAGCATTACAATGATGAGTCAGATGCATGTTATATTTCAAAGTGCTGTAAATGTAGTCAGGTGAACAACTCCCTTTTCTATAACAGCCAGGAGATAACCAGATGTATGAGATCAGTTCACTCTCCTTAGTTTGACTTCAGCAAGACAGACACGTCTGCCGAAGTATAAATAATGTCCTCAAGAATATCCTCTAGATAATAAAGGTTTTCTAAACCTAGTTCATTTAACAAAGTAGCAAGTAATGGTCCTTGGTACATGCATCAACCGATGCAGTACAATGCAGCGACATGTGAGCTGGGAAAGAACATCTCGTGACGACGACTTTCGGAGACAGGCTATGAATCGAAATCGCTC
The DNA here is from genome assembly GCA_024509875.1 of Oreohelix idahoensis. Taxonomy (NCBI): domain Eukaryota; kingdom Metazoa; phylum Mollusca; class Gastropoda; order Stylommatophora; family Oreohelicidae; genus Oreohelix; species Oreohelix idahoensis. Next base: position 322,798 of record JAMPIV010003325.1, read on the forward strand.
ACGACCCAAAATCGATAGAGTTAATGAAAAAGTCAATTTACCTTGCTTTCATGAAATACACAGAAATATCACGCCTCCCGACATGTGGGAAAACACTAGAGGTATTATCTCGACTAAACGAAATATCCATAAGAGGACTACACATCCCTGACAGAACAAAAAAAAAGCGGAGATCCCCTCTTCAACGAGGCATCTCTTTCGCCATTCCAAATCGCTCACTCCCACTAGTGGTGGGCGGAAACCGATCGACCAAACAACAAGACAAGTCATGCGCAGTCCAGCGCAAAAATGACCACAGCTCAAAAGTTAACTGCATTCGATACCAACGCGAGAAGACAAATGCTTACCGAGAAAAGTGACTATAAATTTCAAGCAGTTGTTGCCCTTGCGTTATAAAACAGACACTGAAATAAAACGATGTTGCGAGAATTTATCACGCAACATAGTAAACAACAACGTGCGTGGGACGAAAGTTGTAATATAACCTGACACTTTCGCGGGGGTAAAGCACTGTGAAATTCAACTCGTCAAGAGACCACCCAGACAGCCAGAGTAAAGAATATGATCAGAATTCCATTCATCGGACCGGACCTTGTTTGAGCATCTTGAGGACTTATATCCCACCTTTATCACCACGGAAAACCGGAATCCTAGGAATCTGAACACGAAGTCAGAGTGGGAACGTATTGTAAAGTAACACCCCAGAACACATGGAAAGTGCATCTTAAACAAGTTGCCTTAACTATTTCTCTGAGCCAGAAGCCAGTCTGTATTACCAAAAGAGATTTTGGAGTATGTTGTATATTTACAATTCTATATTTTGCATTATTAACACGTGAAATAATCTGTATATATTGTCCTGTGAATATTAAAATGTTAAAATTGCTAGTGGATGTCCAAGTCATAAGAGGCTGGCAACCTCAGCATATAAAACGATGATTTCATGAACCACCACTGCTAGGGCTGGTGTCTGCTTTATGCGAGTATTTTTTATAGATAACCAAAAGCAGGGGTAGTCCCAAATTCCATATGGAGCAGGAAGTGAGTGAAGAGAGAAATGATGTTCATACTTATTTTATTGTTAACCTTTTCAACCAATGTAGCAGTAAATGTAAACCTATTCAATCTAAATGTAATGAAAAGTTTTCCGCTCACTAGGATTAAGATTAATTCTCAGAGAGGGTAAAATTATGGGGTAGATGGGATGGTGGAATGAAAAGAGGAGTGCACATGAATGTGTGTCAGGAAAACTCAATACTCAAGAGGGTATTTGTTCTCTTCTTTTGTGACACTAGTCGGTGGTACCAATTGAGGGTACTATCTCTGGAGCAAGTGAGGATATAAGTGGCCTGATGTCGACGCTAGACACCATCATCAGACGGATCCTTGAGATGCTGGACCAGCTTTGTGATTACTCCCTGATACTTCTTGGAACGTGTCACAACTTTCAGACTTGACCAGTAACAAGAGTGAACCAGTCATCTGTATGCAAAGAACCAAACATCAGCGGGAACAGAAACCATCAAACTTAAAAGCTGCCAAGGGAACTGTCAATTTTTCGAAAACCATAACATCACCCTGTGATGATTACTTTTTAAAAAAGAATTATTCATTTTTAAAATGTTAACCATAATTGATTATTAAATATTTGTTATTTGTGTATATACAAATTTAACGTTGATTTAATCATTTTGAATGTACTGCACCCGTATGTCTCTGTCAATTTCTTAAATATACTAAAACAGAGCAACAAAATTAAGATTTCGCTGAATTAAATCAGCTGGGGGCTTGAACGAGCTAATTATAAGATAACCCATCTTCACAACAGGAGGCGGGTCAGATACAAAGTTAACGTGCTCAGATTCACTCAGCATTGTTCTTGACTTTTGAAATATCTTGTGAACACTCTCTCGAGGTAGAAGCATCATTATCCTTCAATCTACTACCCTGCCAAGAGTAATCTTGTGCGAAGGTAGACACATTTAAAGGCCCACATTAGATACTCTTGGTTTTGGCCACTGTTGGACCACTACAGTGTGGCAGCGCCAGTTAAAGAGGACTGGGTACGGCACCATTTACAATCTCTATGTGGCAGCCAAGTAAGTGAATTACTGGCTTAAAGTCTTCCAGAGATAATGCTTCCTTGGCTTATGTTAATTTGTACCCAGGTTGGTTCGTTCCTCTTGAGTTGGTGATATTTGTGAGAGATAGTGGTGATGATAGGTAATGCAATATAATGTTCAGTACATCCACAACAGTGTAAGTTTGTCCAACAGTAAATGATCTTCAGTAAGGATGTAGGTAATTCTCAAAGTTTATTAAACAGTTGAACTTTTGAACATCAACGACAAAATTGTACAATTAGAGGTCAATTGGTTACAAAGGTTTCAATAATGAATATGCTGCATGCATAATAAGTTTTCCTTTCCTTATTTCCATCCAACATGGATTTAAAACATTCATCAGTATTTGTATTTTCTTCCATTTTCTTATAAGAGGTTTCTTTAGTATATGGCGTCTTTTGTTGAGGACCCTCTACTAGCTTTAGTTCTACAATTTCTGGTTTCATTTGCTTCTTTGCATAACATAGTATTCTCTGACTTCTAGCTGAAAATCAAAATAAAGTTCGTACTGCTTGTACTTACTTGTATAACCACAAGTTAAAAATCTGTTTCATACAGATTTTCTCATAAAGAGACAAATAGTTTCTTCTTGCGCCTGCAAATTTCTTGAAGAATAATGAAATACACTGATGAGTTCTGTTGTATATCACAACGTAGGAGCCGAGGACTTTTGTGACAGACCGGGGGAGCGCCAGGTTGCTACCCACGCAAAGTTAAAATCACATCCTATATGCAAGGGCTCATTTTTACAACTGACTACATAAATAATATATCTTGGCGTCTTCGAGTAGTGCGCGAACTTGCTACCCTGTCATTGGATAAGTGAGTATTCTATTAATTTATTTATTGGTTATTCTATCAAGCGATCTGTACAGGGAGTAAGGCTATTCCTATTTGCGTCACTCTTTGACAGGCAACTCACGCCAAAGATAGCGTTGGGCAGCCCAGTGTGAGGTAGATTTAGTTTCGTTTTTATGTCATCCTTTACTCAGTGTAACTCATATTTTGGTTAACTACGAAATGTCATAACTGCTCTTTTTATTCTCTATAGTAGTTAATAGTAATTTCTTATGTTTTATTATAACTGGTTACAAGCACGAATAAATGCTATGGTGATAGGTCATACGGCCACATAAGTCCGGGGGCCACGCAAATTGATAGACAAACTGGCACATCTCCAGAACAGCGAATACATATCAAAACAAAACAAACAAAAAACTTCAGTGTCGTTCTCTAAAGACTGACTTAAAGAACAAATACATTTATCGGTGCTGACATCACTGTCAATCTTATTTCTGTCTAGCTTCCCCATCTTTGCTAGTTGCAAGTTTCATATTTTGCGCGAGCGGCTAAATTCGACATTACAATCAAATCCGTTTTTTTTCTAAATTGACAGCGTTTGTATATCATTACCGTTGCAAATAAATTTTCAAGCAGCACATACAGGCTAACCTCTATCCTGCAGAAACATTATATGAAAACTCAAACACAGTGCTCAAATACCATCTGTACAACAAATTGGAATGCGGACAGACAGACAGTAGAACATGTACTCCAAAATTGTCTACTTCATGAGAGAAGGAGGGTGGCAGCGCTGCCTTCTCCAACCCTGTTAAGGGAGATCCTGTATAGTGACGAGAGAAGCATGAGACGGACTGCTAGCTTTATAAGAGCGACAGATGTGGTTATTTGAGAGCAAGCAACGAAGATGAAGAAACACATCACATTGGTGTACTAATATGACTTGAACATGTTTTATCTTTTATTTGTTTACATGATGTGAGGTTGGATGAAATCGTCATCACTATTACCTATCAGTTCCCAACGGTGTATAGGCCTTCAACAGACTTACGACAATCTTTCCTGTTCCATGCCATCAGTTCAAGGTCGCCCGTACCTTTTTTTTCTCGCTTGAATGCCTATACCGAGTTAACTTTTCCGCGCGTTTCTTGTCTTTCTTCTCTGTCCTTTATTCTGCTGATTCCAGAACAAGTTCTGCCCATTAATACATTCAGCTGGTTTATTCTTTGTGTATCTCATCCAACCTTGTCGTCTTCTCATCGCCTCTTATTTTTACAGGTATTGGTTTCGTTCTTGTCAACGGTTACTAATTGGTGATCTAGTTATACCATATCAATCTGTCTATCTCTCCACATGAAGGGCAGCACTTGTGAAGGTTTGTAACTTTCTGCATTTGTTGTTCTTCATCTTTCAAAGCTGTGCTAGACTGTCATGACATTTGACCTGACGATTAGCATTTTTGTTTTGAACTTGATTTTTGTCTATTTCCAGATATTTCTAAGTTCAATGAAAGCTCCTCTTGTCCGTTGTATTCGTATTCTGATATCAATGTCTGTTCTTTCATCTTGATCTATATTGCCATCAATGATGTATGTATGAGTTTACATCTTGGACAGATGTATCTACAAGTAGAATGTTACTACCATTTGCTTCATTTATTCACATAATCGGTGTCATTGACCTGTGTATTTTCACACCCAGTTTCTGTGATCTCTCACTAAGTGTGTTCATTTGATCTTGCATCTGGTTAGTGTTATTTTGGAACATAATTGCGGTGGAGACCTGTATGTTGTGGATGTCAAATCCCAGAGCTTTGTCGTGGCCATTGGCACAGATACAGGAGAGAAATGTATAATGCAAAATAAGATATCCGAAGAAGACCGTATGATTCTGTGAAACGTTTCAGACATTTTGATAAACAGTACGTCCAAGTGTGAATTTATTAACTGGATTGGAGAGTTAGACCAGAAATACTTTAGTGCTGTACTTTATTTTGATTATTCTTTCCTCTATGTCTCAAAATATAAGTGTACACATTTACAAGCAGACGGACACACATAGTCCTGTAAAAAATCATACACATTTAAGTTTGCATGTATAATTTATACAAGTCAATGAGAACACATGTTGTGGATATACTATAGTTATTGTTGTTCAAAATCGACATCATTGCACTCCGGGGATACACTTTTATTATTGTTACCATACACACTCTTGCATAGAACAAAGGGGGATGATCAGTTATCACTAATCTCTTGCATAGAACAAAGGGGGATGATCAGTAATCACTAATCTCATGCATTTAACAAAGGGGGATGATCAGTTATCACTAATCTCTTGCATAGAACAAAGGGGGATGATCAGTTATCACTAATCAGTTACATGCCCTATCTTTCACAGAAAAAAAAATGTGTGAACTCTACGATTAATTAGTGATCAATAATAATTGTTCATTGTTTTTTTATGCAATAGAATGTATGAAATATTTAATTTCTGTTTTAGTGCACTTGGTAAAGTGAATAAAGGGGATTCCCTAAAGTTTTTACACTTAATTTAGGACTTTAAGCCGTAACTTAATATTAGTTCTTCGAAAAGGTTGTCACTCTGCTCAGGAAATTCATCTCGGAATAATATATACTGTGATAAGTTTAAATACATGTTTAAAGTTGACAGGAAAATTGGTAATTTCTTCAGCTCTGCAAAAATCGCATGAATTGTTGACCCTTTTGTTTGAAGAAACACATTAATTTAAACGGCACATCACCATTCGCAATCCGGTGGCTGCTCCTTTAAGTACGTAACACAATCATGTTTCGCAGTTCACTATTTCACTTACTTTAAAATCCTTTCTTTAAAAGAGTTATTTCTACTTTATTTTACTTCGCTTTAGCTATTAAAGCAAATCAGCTGAGCCGATTGGCAGTTAAAACTCGAATGTACCAAAAATATGATCTGTAAGCAAAGTTTCAGCTCTCTAAGTTGAGTGGAGCATACGGATTTGATTTTGAGCGTCAAAGATTGAAACACGACAAATATAGAATGCGGCTTTTATCTTACATAAAAGTATTTAATAAAAACACATCCAGGTATAGAGACTCACACATACGCACCTACAGAAACAGATGCATTCTCGTTGATCTGTTAACACTATTTTTCATTTGCTTCCTGTCATCATGGAAGAGCTCGTTAGTACCATTTGTAATAGAGTACATAGAAACTACTCGATTCTTCCTACTAACTGTTCCTGATTCCAGGCTTTTCGTATTCTCAGTGTAGCGTTCCCTTAGGTCACTGGAGTGCTCGTCATTATACAGATTTGATATTAGCGCGATCGGGGAATATTATGTCAAATTGAATGTAGCGAGAATTGGGGCCCTTACATGAAACTGATGTTAACAAAATTGGGACATTTACAAAGCAGCTAGTTTTTTAACAAAATGGAGATGCTTACACGAAGCTAATGTTAGCAGAATGGGGATTTTTACACGTAATGTATTTAGCAGAAATTGAGTATGTACATAAAACTAACATAAACAGAATGGAGATTTTTACCTGCAATCTTTGTTACTAGAATATGGATCTATACTTGAAAATTACAGCACAAAATGAGGAAGTAGCGAAATTTGAATTATTACATTGACATGATGGTAGCAAAACGAGGATTTTTACATCGAATTGATGGTAGCAACGGTGGGGATCTGAACTTAGAACTAATTTTAACAGAATCTGGATATATACATATGACTGAAGTTAATATGAACTGAAATCTAAACTTGGGGTCTAGGATCGGCTGGAATGGGACTTTACACAGACATTCGCGTTGGAAATGTATTTCTTTACACGTTTCCGATGCTACTTGGTATGTAATCCATACACACTTCAGGTTTATCCTGAGAAGTGGTCTTCTAGCAGGTGAGATAGTAGCAAGAGTGGGTTAGATTTATATATTTAGTTAGCTGAGTAGTTGTTCTATTGGTTAACTAACTGACCAAGGCTTGCATAAATATCAAGCGTTCTTGTTAAAAAATATCGTCTGGTTTACTAACTGTAAGCATGATATTTAGACCTGTCAGCTGTTTTCTTGGCTATTTTCAGGACTATTTTTCCTAGAACCGGATGGGCCAGGCTGAAAGGCGCAGTTATTTAGCGCAGCTTTAAACTAGTTCACAGCGTATTCATTACGCTCACCATAAAACACCATAGACAGATCGCCAACTTCAGGAGAGTAGATGGTGTTATATGAGAGCTAACAACGTAGAATTCGATCCATCTATTCAATATACAGCTGATTGGCAGATTAAAGTTTCTTTTTGGTTAAATATGGTTTCAAAAATTGGATTAGTAAAGCAAAGCTGTCATGAATTATCTATAAGAAGAACGCTGCTGAAGTTCTATATCAAGAATCTTGATGTATTTTTCATTGCGTTGAAATACTGAACAGTGCCAAAGCAACCGTTTAAGACACGTTTCGGGTGCACAAGTAAATATTATATATTTTTACATATCTTTCTGTATGTTTTCTTTTTCTGTGCGAGTATTTTTTTTACGAGACTGCTAAATGTTATGACAAATGGGTTCCATGTAAGGGTGTACAGACATAGCAGTCTATGAAACGATCCTGAAATAACGTTGCAATGTTTCTGGTCTGACCAGTTTATATTCGTTCAAACTCTTTCATTGAGAAACACATTCAAAATAAAACTATATACTATTTCTCACCTCTTCATTTTAATGTAACATTCTTATAACCTTTAACTCTATTCATTTCTATCCTTAGAAAACCCGCCAAATTGTTATGGTAAATTCCGAAGTCGCAGAATGTACCTTAAACATTTAACAAAAATTAATATCGTTGTTTTATAATTAAATACTGCATCAAATGTAATTAAAACTTAAAAACTTTCTTTTAAAACAAGTTTTGTAAGAAAATAATCAACGTTGAAATCGCGAGTGAACGCCGAAAACACTCGACGCCACTTTGAAAGTTGGTCCGAGTTCGATTTATTTGTCTCCGCAAAATAAAATAAAATATGAGTTCCAGCGATGATTTAAATTATGAATGCAGCACTGATTCTGCAGAGTCTGGAAGCGTGAAACATCGGATTCAGACAAGGATGTTGATGATAGTGTCCCCGATGACCCAATTTTTGAAGCCGGTGTAGGAGGCACCAAGGACTTAACGATAGGAAGCACTGTACGGTGCCTCCTACCTGATGGTAGCGGACACTGTACAGTGAGCGATACCTAGGTACCGCCCACTGTTCAGTGAACCTTACCTGCTAGGTAGGAAGCACTGTACTTGGGTAGAAAGGACTTAACATTTTAAAGGTTTAAAAAAAAAACGAAAACCCGTACATAAACATAATTAATGCTGTATTGTATGTATTGAGAAATGGATGTGCCAGTAATATATGATAATTGCGTTTTTATTTCTACTTTATTTCTACTGTTTAAATAAAGAGTATTAATAAAGTAAAATTGGATAGCTGACATTCCTTTGAAATATAGATCTAACCAACGAAAATCAGTATACGTCAGTTAAAAATCTGTTAAACAGATGATTATTGCTTATTTAGTAAACTACTATTACCAAAAGAGCATTAAAAACTATTTTTTACCTTAATATAAAAAGTCAAATAATTTACAACGTCATCTGCTCGCATTGTGAAATAAAATCTTCTCTTTGGCCAGAACATACTTATCGCGGAGCGGGCAACAAAGCATATTTGTTCGTCCGTAATACGTTTAATTGTAATCGAGGTAAGTTGTTGTAGATAACTAGGTATTTTGAATAACGGTACTAGAGCACATTTTAAAATGTAAAAAAAAAAATTAAAAAACTGGAATCTTTATGAAACCTTATTTTAAAAAATCATATCTCCTATGATGTTGACGATTTTAATGCTAATATACAATACAATACAAAATAATATTAATTTATAAAATAAAATAAATAATTTCTTTGTTAACATTTCAAAATAGAAATATTTAACAGGTCGTTATGTTCGCTCCCTCATGTATCACGTGCGTGGAGGGTTGGTCCAAAAATGACAAAAGTAGTCCCTTTCTCCAATAAGCGTTCCTGGAGTGACAGACTTATTTCCTAATAGGCTGTTCATCACCTGGGCATCGATTTATGTTGCATATAATCTCAGAACAATACACTATTCACCTTTCAGAAAATGTATAGTGGCAATAAAAAGATCGTGTTTCTTCCATGCCTGAATAATTAAACGGGTTTATCTCTTTTCCTGGTGCCTCTGAGTACCGCGGAATGTTATCTCAAATTACCTACTGGTGTGAAGTATTAAGACCTTTAACGTGAAGCGTTCACGGTAATGGGCAGTTATAACGCAACAAGTCCTGGTAAAGAAGTCTACAATTGTTTGTTATCACGTATAACCTAATTAACATGCAGAGTAGGAAAGCAATAGGTGATACCACCTATCCCACATGGGGCTGTTACGTTTAACGGTGGCCTCGTTTTATCAGGAAGACTAAAATTGAGTGACTTGAGAACTATAGCTATTTATGAACTCTAAACGAAAGTTGAATTTAAAATTTAAAGTAATTGCCAACACATTTCAAATTGTGAAAAGAACTCTATTCGTGATCAGAAGCAACTGAAACTTTCATACATTATGTAATAATAAACTTACTTTAAAATGAAAGTGGTTAACTCATTAAAAAGTTATCCATAATGAATTATACATATTGAGAAGTACAACTTTTTTCTTTTTTTTAAGTTTTTTTTTTTTGCAATCAGTACTGTAAATATTGCATGCATGTTTAAAATCACTGACCAATTCAACTAAATGCACGTCAAAGCGCTTTCATTTCTTCACATTCTAATATATAACACTGTATGATATCATAATTAATCAATTATTTCATGTAAAACCAGTAACGATTGTCATGTCTCAAATGTACTCCCTAAAATCAGCTCGTAAAAATGTGGGTTTTGAACACGTATACTAAGATTTTACTTCAGCCACTCGTGACATTTCATCTCAGTATGACACCTGTAAATAATTAAAAGAAGCTTATTTCACGTCTTTTCCTTAACGGAAAGTCTGTTTGTATACACATTGTGATATAACAACCAAGATCTTTCTTTCATATTTTTTTTAGTTTAACAATTATAATTAATAAAAATTATTCAGAAGTACAATTATATGCAATATTATTTATTTATTGAGCGTCCGATTGAAAGAGTGGTTAGAGCGATGGTCTCTCTCAGCAAAGGTGCTGGGTTCGATTCACGGTATCGACACGCTCCAGTCTACCCAGGTGTAAATGGGTACCTGACTTTGCGTCAAGAATTGTTATGGAATGTGGTAGTGTAGTGACCTAGTTTTGTAAACATTACCACTTAAATATTAACTGTAACCTATTTTCTATTAAAATTGATAATGATTTTAACATTTATTGTGAACAATTGTTTTTACTTCATTTTTTTTAAAGCTTACCCGTCCATAGCAACAGTTGCAAAAGAAATCTATATTTGCTAAACAAACTGATACAGAATGAAAAAAAAAGCATAATGAAACAGCTCGGAAAGTTGTGAAAGTTATATTTTGTTTCATGGGATAATGTTTAATGATATTTATAGGTTCTCATTTATCATTATTTTGATTATTATTTTAATTTTAAAGAATACATTAGTGACCTAATCGTATAATGTGCGATTATAAAATAGTACACTTAAGTTTCTCAAACTTTAACTAACAGTGTGTTAAATTCTTTCATTACAGACCCAAAGGCTAAAATGATTTGGATGGTGGAGCCCCTATGTACATTTCAAAGTTTTTGCCCTGTCGAAAGCCTGGGGTTCATCTGAAGGAGAAAATATTAACGAGAGAAGATGTCCTAGAATTTTTAAGGCCTGTGGATTCTTTCAAGTTGGTTTTTACTGTTGATCTTGTATCTTATTTATGGTTATATACAAACAAATATGCCTCGATGTATGGTCCATCAAAGCCATCAGTTTACAGTGGATGGATGGATGTAACGGTTGAAGAATTTTATAAGTTTCTGGAACTTCTTATGTACATGGGTATTGTACAAATACCAGGTGTGCAGAAATATTGGTCTACATCTTCCTTGTACCACGGGTTGTGGGCTAGGTCTTTAATGAGAAAAAGGCGATTTTTTACAGATAATCTCATTTTTTCTGAAAGTTTCCAACTTTGAAACTGAAAATTCAACTGATAAGCTAAGTAAAGTACGCTTTCTGTTTGATTACATTCATAGAAAATGCCAGAAGCCTTATTAGCCTCGACAACACCTTTCCATTGATGAAAGGATGCTTCGAAATAAAGGCAGGTATCCATTAGGCAGTATAAATGGGGAATAAAATTATGGATACTTGCTAAAGCTGAAACAGGATACACATGTGATTTTGAAGTTTACCTTGGTAGGGGTACCCAAGGTTCCCTATTTGGTTTGGCTTATGATGTAGTTATGAGGCTAATAAAGTCTCTTATCAATCAAGGTTATCACCTATTTTTTTGATAATTTTTACACTAGTGAACAGCTTCTAAAAGATCTTTTAAAGAAAGGTGTTTGTGCATGTGGAACTGTTATAAAACATAGAAAAGGTTTTCCAAAATCTTTAAAAGAAACAAAATTATTTGAAAAAAAATCAGCTCGCGGTGACATGCGCTGGGTCAGAGAGAGGGAGATTTTAACAATGCAGTGGAAGGATAATAAAGAAGTTTCTATCATGTCTAATTTATGACAGCTAATGGATATTTAGAAGCCACTAGACAAACAAAAGTCAATGGGGAATTTAGAGAGTTAAAAGTTAAGCAGCATAATGTAGTGAAACAATATAATACTTACTTGTATATGGGTGGGTTAGATAAAAGTGATCAATTAATTAATTAATTATAATGTTCTTAGGAAAACAGACAAATATTGGAAAACCATGTTCTACCATTTTCTTGACATTGCTAGGGTTAACAGCTATATAATTTTTCAAAAGTGGAGAAAGGATGATCCTGATGTTGAAGAACTAGATAAACCGAATCGTTACCTTCAAATATATTTTACGGAGGAACTTATTACAGAGCTAGGTGGATGTGATGGTATTGTCTCCCCTGCTTTGCAGTAGTGGTCCAACAGTGGCCAAAATTCAAGAGTATCTAATAGTGGCTTCTAAGGTATCTACCTGCGCACAAGATTACTCTTGACAGATGTGTAGATAGAAGGTTAATTACACTTCTACCACAAAGAAGTCTTCAAATATTCAGATAAGTGAAAACAATGCTGGCATTTGCTGAGCACGTTAATTCTGGAATCTGCCGACAACTTTTATGAAGAATTTAAGCAATGGTTTATTCTAGCTCGTTAAGCCCCCACCCCTGAGTTAATCAGTGGAATTATTATTATAATATAGCTCTGTTTAGAGTGTGTGTTTAGTAACTTTGACTGAGACAAACATGTAGTACATTTAAAATGATTGAATCGAAGTTAAATTGGTATAATTACAAATAACAAAATTTAATAATCACTTTAAGTTTAACAGTTTAAAAGAAAGGAATAATAGTTAATTACAAAATAAAGTTTTCATCACTCGGGTGATGGTTTTTTTATAAGAGGTTCACAAGTGGCAGCATATGGGTTAACTTAGCTGCCTGTAACTATTCTGATCCTCCTCCTCCTGAAGAGTTGGTTTTCTGTACACTGCGTTCACTCGTCTCTGGTCAAGGTTCGTAGGGTGAAGCTCGTTTCCCAGGAAAGTCTAGGAGAGTCTTCACAGCAGGTCTTCCGTCTTAAATCGTAATCACTCGTCCCTTCTTGTCCCAGAAATGGTCCTCTTTGCTGGTACCGCCAATAACTGGTAATAGAAATGGAAACGAAACGTTACTCTGAGAATGGCGTTTTCCGACACATAATTATGTCCACCCCCCCCCTCTTCTATTCTACCATCCCATGTGAGAATTTACCCTCGATAAGAATTAAATTTAATCCCTCGGGATAAAACTTTCTTTACATTTAAACTGAATAGCTTTAGCTTTACATTACATTTAAATGAAAAGGTTAAACGTACAGATATAATATGTTTTACATTTACATCTCCACAGTTTGAAAAGTGATCACAATATAAATTCATTTATATTTTTTTTTATATTTACACTTGTTGAAAAGTTTGAAACTTCTTTTAATTTTAACATGACTATGTTTTTTCGTTTACATTTATACTGAGTGAAAAGCTTTGAAACTGTAAGTATTATTCTTAGAATGTACATCATTTCTTTCATCTTTCCCTCCCTGCTCCATTGGAAACCTGGAACTACTTTATGCTTTTAGTTCTCTTTACGAAACTATCAATAAAGCAATCACCAGCCCATGTAGTGGTGGTTCATGAATCATCATTCTAGATACTGAGGTTGCCAGCCTCAAATGACTTGGGCGTCCTGTAGCAATTTTCACACAATAAAATTCACTTGGTAATATATATTTATGTATGTTAGTTCACATGTTAGTAATAAAATATAGAATGAAAAATGCACTACTTACACCAATCTTGGTTCACAGACGTTTTTGCTCTGAGGACTTAAAAAAAGGCACATGCAGCTGTCTTTTTTCACGTGTACTGGGAGTTGTTAATTTTAACTTCAATTCCCTCTGACTCTATGTCTTTCTTGAGTTTCTTAGTCCCGGTGTTCCTTATTAAAATGTAGAGATTTCCTGTGCTTTGTAAGTCTTATTTGGTTCCTCCAATAAAAGGTCCGGTTAAAAAAAGGAATTATGAATCTAGTCTTCACTCTGGCGAGGTCTGATGTTGTCTTGGCGAGCGTGAAATTCAGTGAAATAACACTGCGAAAATGGTCATTCCCTGCCTTCCCACGCCTTCGTTTGTTATGGAGTTAAATAAACGCTCCAATCATATTCAAACAGGTCGGGTGTGGTACTTTAAAATATTTGCAAAGGTCGCGTCTCCCATATATGGTAATATGATGCCCGATGCCCTTGTGGACAAACTTACAGATTGGTGGGGGAACTCACATGACAACATGTGTAAGCTGTAATACTTATTACTTTATTAGGAAGTAATGTTGTCATAACAAGTCGGTCCGGAAGCGATTATGTAACACTTGTCTGCCCACATGTGTCACACAGACAGTAATCTCGTTATCTGTCGTATTAGTACGCAAAACTCCGTGTTTGCCCAGCTGGGTTACCAACCCAGTCGTCTTATCAGCGGTCCAATCTAAACACGCAGGCGACTATCTTATCTCAGTCGCTCGCCGCAAGCTAGGATGACCGGGTAACAAACGGGTGACATCACAGAGACGAGTGTCGAACGATTTGATAAATCAAATATCTGCAACTTAGCAGAAAAATAACGACGAAAGAAAGAAAGAAAAGTGCGATACTTGAGAGCACATAATAACAATCAGTACCACAAATGAACCGATACTGCCGGAGAGAAACAAAGATCGATAGGGGCAGCCCCGTTTTGTCACAGTGGAAAAACATCAGAATATTCCTTCTTCGCATAATGCCATAAAAACTGAAATCAGCACCCCACAGTCAATTATACCAGAAAATATTGCTACAAGGAAAAATTGTAAACATTGTTGGGCAACTCAAGGTAGTGAAAGAAGAACACAAACAAAATGGTGTGCATGCAACCTCTGTCTTTGCTTCATGAAAAACAGAAACTGCCTATTTGAATACCATAAGTCCTAAATCAGTCTTTGTTTCTTGATTCAGCTAATATGATTTGATTGTTGATGTCACTTGTTTTTCACAAATCTCATTTTAATTTTTAAAATTAAAAATTTCCACTTATTGCCCCATTCTGTGCCAATTTTAATTAGCTTTTAATTAATTTATTTACTGTCAGAATCTCTAAATTTTGTTTTAAATGTTTACATACATGGATAATCATTTAAATAAATGTCAATCTGTTGTATTATTTTAATTAAATAGGTTTTTTCATTCTTGAATATCTCAGTTTAAGTATATTTTTATGTCAGATTATGCAGTCTTTGCAACCTTGGATAATTACATTGTAAACAATTATTGCTATAAATGCCACAGCTACACAGTTTATTAACTTCCAAACATATCTATATATAAAATACATTGGTTTCATTCATTTTTCAAGATTTTAAGTGTTATTTTGTAATATCATCATAATCGTGTTCAAATGCTCAGTTGTTGCTCCTTTCTAACTAACACATTAATTACATTTTTAAGTAATGAATTTATTTAATTAATTTGTTGCTACTCTACAAATGTAAACCAAATTCAAAAATAACAACTACTATACTAAACTCCATTTAATTCCAAACACACTGATATATAATATGTTTAGGTTTAACATATTTAACAATATTCTACACGTTTTTACAAAATGTCACCTGAAACCTACCAAAAAATACGCTTCAAAAGTCAAGAATTGAATAGAGTTAACCTCCGTGTTCTCTAGCACAAGGGTCTGTAACCGGTCGATCTACTGGTAGACACAAATGATGACTTGATAGATTTCATAGTGGTGTAGAGGGAAAAATACAGAATTTTTAAGCTAGGGAACTTTCTTATTAGCCTTCTCTCGCTGGCTTTAAAAGGCGCGGTATTTTCAGGATTTCAGAGAAAACCGAGACCTAACTTAGTAAAATTCACTTAATTCGTAAACTACTTATGATGGGAATGTGTTCCTTTCTTTGTAGTGAAGCTAACGATAAAATATATTTAGTTTTCATTTCTTACTATTTTGCTATAACAGAAAGCACATCGTCATGCAGGAAAAAACGTTACATAAAGATTGCACTTAGAAATACTATGAAACCTGAACATAAAATCAGGAAATACATTTTTACAAGGAACCGGACTCTGAGGAAACTGAACACACAAAGTCAAAGAGGGAGTTTTAGTGCTAAATTAACGACCCCAAATACAAGTGTAAGAGGCCTAACCCAGTGTCTTAACTTATTCATCTGAGCAAAAACGTCTGTGAGCCAAGATTGGCGTAAGTTGTGATTTTACATTCTATATTTCATTACTAACATGAGAACTAACATATATGTATATATTACCATGTGAATTTTAATGTGTGAAAAGAGCTAGGAATGTCCAAGTCATTTGAGGCTGGCATCCTCAGAATATAGAATGATGATTTCAGGAACCACCACTGCAAGGGACTGGTGGATGCTTTATTGCTAGTTTCTTAAAGATAACTAAACGCATACATAGTCACAGGTTTCATATGGAGCAGAGAGGGAAAGATGAAAGAAATGATGTACATTCTAAGTATAATATCTACATTTTCAATCAGTGTAAATGTAAACGAAAACATATTCACATTAAAATTAATGGAAGTTTCAACCTTTTCAATCAGTGTAAATATAAATGAAAACATATTCAATTTATATTGTGAACACTTTTCAAACAGTGGAAATGTAAATCTAAACATATTCTACCTGTATTATTAACCTTTTCATTTAAATGTAAACTCAATATATATAACTGTTCAATTTAAATGTAAAGAAAGGTTTCTCTCGAGAGCGTA
This sequence comes from Oreohelix idahoensis, assembly GCA_024509875.1. Classification (NCBI taxonomy): domain Eukaryota; kingdom Metazoa; phylum Mollusca; class Gastropoda; order Stylommatophora; family Oreohelicidae; genus Oreohelix; species Oreohelix idahoensis. The sequence goes on from JAMPIV010003325.1 coordinate 339,247, forward strand.
AGTTTAATACTCATCGAGAGTAATTCTGAGTTAAATGGGATGGTGAAATAGAAATAGGGTGCTGTCGTAAATTTATTTTGAGAGAAAAGAGTCGTAGAAATAGTGGTCCGGTTTAGAGTGGAAAATGATGATGGAAAGCTCAGTGATAGAAAATGTAGAGATTTAATAGTTACTTCACAGCGTGCTGGAGGAGAGTAAAGACAGACTTATTTACGACAAATCGTGTCTCTCAATCTTCTCTTTCACTCTCCTGGTCAAACAATTATTTGCCAGTTTTCCAGACTCGCATCTGCGCGCTCACCGGTTTGGTGTTTTCAAACACACACACGACGTTGATACAAACTATAATAAACGAATAGGGGAAATGTTGGGCTTTGGGTATATCCAACACACAGAACTAAATGAGTTTAGGTGATTTTATTCACTTTAAACATCAATTACTAAAAATATCAGATATTACATAAATTATCATAAGTACACAAATGCAAATAACAAGTTTGGGAGGGGTGAAGAAGATTGGTATCGACTAAGCCCTTCCCGCTTATTAGACAAAGACAAACCCAGTCCAGAGATAGATAATATCAGGAACACGGGTACGTTAACCTAACAGTGAAGTTAATTACTCTGAAAGAGGTGTTACCAAGTTAGGTATAAGTGATAGAAAAAAAAAAACCTGTTCTTCCCAGCTGTTCTTCCCTTTACTAAGCAAATGGAAAGGAGGTGGTTTTAAACAGAGTTAACAAATTATCAACTATCCCACTTAAAGGAACAATGTAGGGTATACAGAAAAGATATATGTTACCAGGTAAGCAAGTTAACAAAATGGTCACACAAAAAGAATTAATTTCCTGTCATTCATACACGCGCTAGCAAAGGCCTTCACTCATCTTGCTCTCACTTACCGATTGTGAAAAAATCTTGCACTCCATAGAATAACACAACAGCAGTTACACCTCAACTAAATGTATGAGTGTTTGTTCAAGTTCTAGCCCCAGATTATCAGGTAGGCGGTCAGCACATAAAAGGATCCCGTAATCGCTGGAAAATGAATCTGTAGTTGTGTCTCTTTTCTTAATAACAGTTTCTATGGGAGGGCACGGTCTCTGATACCGGGGTGAGGATGGTGTGGTCTATTTGACTATGCCGCTGATAACAAAATTCTTACGCGTGCTGGTACACTTTATCCGTGAGGTATGGTTTAAGTCCAGTGAGAAAACTAGTCACATCACTGTTCAGGAAATTATGAATTATCTCTCTGTGTCAGTAAACTAACAAAGCTCGGGCCAGTGTTCTTCTTCCCGTTACGACTTAAGTTGTTTGATGGTGCGTTAAATTTGTCTTTGGGTGTGCTTTCTTTGCTATAAGTTAGATAGCGGAATTCCAAACATAGAATCGCCTCAAAGATTAAAAATTTACACAGTCTCAACAAGTTCTGCGTCAGGGGAACTCTACACACTGTTTATGCTTTGCTTTGCTTAGATTGATTTCTTTATTGCTTTCTTAATGCTGGGATCGCACAGGTTACGATCACTCTGTATGAAAGAAAAAAAAAGACATGTAATATACCGAAAACAAATAACCTTCTAAAGCGCGATGAATTAATTTCCCGTTAAGCCTATTATATATATGCTCGCGTATTTAATTATGTATTTAATAAACACTGCGCGAGTTCTAGTGGTTAAAAACCCACATCTATAAAACTAGGACTTAACTGAATTTATTAATTATAAATTCCTTCGCGACTTTAAAGTTAATTTAAGCATCTATTATCTTTTGAAATAATATAATAGATAGATCATTATATTTAAAACTGGAACTCTTGAGATGGTTTAATTAAATAGATTTAAATTAACACAGAATCCCTTTAAATAGAATGACTGAGCTAGACCACTGATCACTTTACACAATATATATTACCGCTTTGCACAGAATTAGAAATCACTGCAAATATATATAAAATCCAGGGGAAAATCTATAACAAGATTTCAATAAAGCTAGTGCTTCTGTAAAGATCTGGCCAGCGAGTGATAACGTGTCTAGTTCTACATGGTCTATTTAGCTAAAATGAAATGTAAGTTGAGTGGGACATGATAAACTTGACAACTTATTTGATCTCACGAACTTTTGGGGATCTGACCGCCAAATCAAGAGAAGAAGCCGCCCCCTGGTCTTCGTATCCGCTCGCTGCTGCCCGTTTCGCTTCCCCCCGTTCGCTCGGTTCCTCGATTGACACCGAGACGCGAAATTAGCGGCAAGCAACTGCGTCTCGTATCAGGGAAAACTACTGTCTTTGATAGCGCCGATAGTCTCCCCTAAGATCCCTCGGTCTGTCTCTTTGATCTCGTCGCTGTATCCTACATGAGTCCCGGTGGAATGCGTTCTGGCAAACGAAAAGTTACAACAAATGTTCAGGGGTTCTAATGTTTTGAAAAGCTAAAGGTCCCTTTAAATCATCCATCATATCAGGGAAAATTCACTTGTCAAACTAGACGTACGTCACAATCGTCCCCACTTTTAGACATGAAACCATTTTTCATGTTTTCATTTTTGACAATGGAGGTGACCTGATTGGTGATTTTAGGATGAGTGGTATCTTCAGTTTGCTCTTCTTCCTCTGTAGACCAGTTTCTACTCAGAAAATCAGCCCCGACATTCTGTCTTCCCGGAATATATTCCACTTTGAAATAATAAACGCTTAGAAGGAGGGCCCAACGCATGATCCTAGCGTTAAATTCTTTATTGGCACCAAGAAATGCTAACGGAGCGTGGTCTGTTTGCACCGTGAAAGATGTACCATAAAGAAACTCATGATGGCGTCTGATACCGTCAATCAGAGCAAGACATTCCCTTTCAACTACGCTGTAGTTCCGTTCCGCTTTATTTAATTTCCGACTGCCATAGGCAACTGGAAATAGCATGTTTCAGGTCACTGTCATCGGCTTGAAGCAGTGTGTTGACCCGATGCCCTGACCTGACGCGTCGACTCTCAGTACAAAAGGTTTCTTGAGGTCAGGCAACCTCAAAATGGGGTATGCAGACAACTGTCCTTTCAAAGTGCTATACGCGTGTTCGCACTTTTGATCCCATATGACCTTATCAGGACAACCTTTCTTTGTGAGGTCAGTCAGAGGTGCCGTCAGTCCGTTGAAGTTCTGGATGTACTTCTGATAGTATGCACATAGCGATATGAAGGAACGTACGTCTTTCTTCGTTCGGGGTCTTTTTGCTGCAGCTATTTTCTCCACGTTCTTCTTAATAGGCCAACTGCATCCGTGAGAAATAGTGTGCCCCAGGAAGTCTAACTGTTCAAACCCGATGAGACATTTGCTAGGTCTGGCTGTGAGACCCGTTTCCTGTAGTCTCCTGAGGAGCATAGCAACCGTAGCAATATGTTCTTCATAGGTTTCCGATGCAATTAAGATGTCATCCATGAAATTATGGATATGGGGACTTTGCAATGGTTCTAGAAGCTTCCTCATCATCCTGGTGAACACTCCTGGTGCGTTATGCAAACCGAACGGCATCACGTTAAATGTGTAATGTCCTTCACTAGTGCTGAAAGCTAACAAAGGTTTAATTTCCTCCTTGACTGGTATTTGATAATAACCTTTACTGAGGTCAATCTTGGAGAAGATCTTAGCTTTGCTGAGCTTGGTGAACAACTCAGAAACAGTTTGGAGAGGTTCGGGCTGGAATTCCGTTACAGCGTTTAGCAACCTGTAATCAATGCACAGCCGAACTTCCTTATTGGGCTTCTGCAACAGCACTACGCTCGAGCTGTAAGGAGATGTAGACTCACTGATAATTCCTGCCTGACGCAGCTTGTCTATTTCTCCGCGAAGTGCATCAGCTTTAGCGTACGGGATGGGGTAAACTCTGGTTTGAACAGGGGTCTCGTTTGTTAATTTCATATCAAATTCAATGAGATTTGTTCGACCAGGTACATCCGTTAAAACTGCACTGTACTGTTTTAGTAGAGCCCTAGTTTCTGTTTGTTGTTCTGGTGAGAGATTGTCGCCGAACTTGACATCTTTAAAGGATTCTGTGGGTTGCAGTGGATACTCCATGCAACCATCATCATCTTCCTCGTCTTCCGTTGCTATGGCGACAGCCAGGAGATGCTCGGAGGATGGCACCGGTCTTTCCAAATATTTCTTTAGCAGATTTATGTGGAAGACCTTCTCCTTTCCTTTGATGGAGATCTTGTAGTTGGTACGTGAGATCTTTTTAAGGGCGGTAAACGGTCCTTGCCATCCGATGCGAAGTTTATTGCTTCCGGTTGGAAGTAGCAATAGGACTTTCTCCCCTGGTTGTAGTTCTCTCTCTTTTGCAGCTTTGTTGTATCTTTTAGTAATTTTAGCGCGGGCTTTCTTAAGGTTGGTAGTAGCTAGATCCCATCCTAGCTTTAGCCTTTCCTTAAGCTCAGATACATACTTGCTTGCAGAGACGACTGTCTCGTCAGCCTTCTGGTCTGTCAGGGACCGAAGTAAGGCTTCTAGTGGCCCCTTAATAGGTCTGCCAAATAAAAGTGTAGCTGGCGCAAAACCCGTAGACGCTTGGGGTAACTCTCGGTAGGCGAATAAGGCAGCCGATATATATTGGTCCCAGTCTTCCGGTTTCTCCTGACCCAGCTTACGTAACATCATGGTGAGGGTACCGTTAAAACGTTCCACGAGCCCATTTCCGGCCGGATGGTAGGGACTTGTGTGGATATGTTTGGCCCTCAAGATCTTAAAGATCTCCTCCATTAACAGGCTACGGAATTGGGATCCATTGTCCGTCAAAACTTGTTGAGGGAATCCCAACCGTGTAAAAATTTGCACAAGGACTTCTGCGACATGCTTGGAATTAGTGCATGGTAGCGGTACGGCTTCGGCCCACATAGTGCAAGTGTCAACTAAGGTCAGGATGAACCTGTTCCTTCTTTTGGTCTTTTCCAGAGGACCAATAATGTCGACAGCAACCCGTTCAAATGGAGTCCCTACTATTGGCATTTGCCCCATAGGTACTGGGGGTGTCAAGTGCTTGGGTGCTACCCGTTTGGCACTGGGCGCAGGATTTCACATACCTGACAATGTCAGAGTTCATTCCTGGCCACCAATAGTGGTTTTTTATTCGCTGAATAGTGGCGTTTTGTCCCATGTGTCCGCTAAAGGGAAGAGAGTGCCCCATTTCTAAGATCTGGTTTCTGTACTGCGTCGGTACTAGGAGCTGGTTATTCCCCGTGTCCGGGTTGCCCGTTCTACGATACAATACACCATCCTTAGAAAAGATGTCTCCGTTGTGTCTGGGTCCTTAGCCATGGGCAGTTTTTTAAAGCAGGGCGCCAGAGTAGGGTCCTTTTGTTGCGCCTCCTTCAGTTCATTCGGCAACAAGTTTGGCGCAGGCTCCCTCTCCTTCTTGGCTTGCCCTCTTGTGGTTACCACTGCCACAATCGGCTCCTTAGGTCTCCCAATGAACACATATCTACATCCCAGGATAACTGGGTAGATCGGATCATCCATTATGGCCGCTTTAATAACTCCTCTGACAAAGTCAGAGTGTATTTCTACCAGTGCGATAGGAAGCGTCCTGGGTGCATCACTCCTGAAATCTCCACTAAGTTTGACGGTTTCCTCTGTCTCCTGACCGGGTTTGACTAGGTGCCTAGCGACAATACAATCAAAACTTAATCCAGTGTCAAAAAGACAAGTAGTAGAGGTACCGTTCAAAATTACAGTTCCTCGAGTTGAGGGTCGGTCCCCCTCAGGTTGAGAATCACTGACATTGACTCTACCTTTCGAGGCTGTATGCAAACATCCAATGCGGTTTGCACCGGTTTGTTTGCCTGATCAGACGTTCCTGGTGTAGGGGTCTTCCCTTTTCCTTGACCTTGGTGGCCGCGCTGCCACGTAGGCTTGTTGGGTTGATCAGAATTGTTGTTGGGGGGGTATCGGGTTTTTGTAGAATTTCGATTTTTTCCTGGGAAGGTTTCTGGGTATTGTTATCTCGTTGGTTATAAGGTTGAGAGGAAGTGAAGAATAGGATGCCTGTTCTAGATTCTGTTTTCGAGATGGCTCATCGGTGGGTTTACGTTTAGTGCTGGGAAGTTCGGCCATTGCATTGCTATAGCGTTCGGCTTTATTGAGTATGTCTTCAAGCCTGACTGCCCCCTGTTCAGCCAAAAATCTACGAGTTTCATTCGACAAAGTGGATTTTATCTGCTCCACAAGAACAAGTTCGAGGAGTCCCTCATATGAAAGAGGTAGGTCAGATAATTCAATGCACTTTGTCAGATAACTCGTGAGACGTGAAGACAACTGGGGAAATGTTTCCGTGCTCTCTTTTCGGCTGTTTCTGAACAACTGCAGAAACTTTCGGGCAGTCATCTCAAACTGCTGTAGTAAGGCCTTTTTCAACATGTCGTAATCATGTTGATTCGGTCCCAGCTTTGTGTACACGTCATAAGCATTGCCTTTCAGTGACGTTGAAAGTTTGAGCGCCCAGCGGGTACTCTCTAACCCATAAAGATTCGCGAGTCTCTCGAATTTTTCTAGGTAGCTGTCAATTTTTTCGTTAGGGCTAGGAAAAGATTCTAAAAAAAACGACATAGCAGTTAATTGGGCAGATTGAGTACTGGAGAGGTCCATTGATTGAGACTGGGGCGAAGACGGCTCTCCGTTAGTCGAAGTAGAGGCGCCCCGACTCTCTAGAGCCTTAAGCGCCAGTTGATGCTGTCTTCCTTGTCTCTCTCTCTCTCTCTCTCTCTCTCTCTGCGAGTTTCCATCTCTGCTTCAATTTTCTTCTGTTCCAAAAGACGTTCTTCCGCTTCTTTCTTATCTGCCCTCTCCTGGGCTTCTCTCCTCTCTGTTCTTTCTTTCTCTTCCTTCCTCTCAGCTTCTGCTCTCTGTTGCTCCGCCTTCCTCTCAGCTTCGGCTCTCTGTTGCACCGCGTCATATATTTCCAATTCCTGGTTAATAAACGCGTTTGCAGCTTCTGCATCTAATCCTGCCTCTTTCGCTTCCAGCCTCAAGATGGACCTCATCTTTATCCTCTCTGCCATTGTTAAAGAATAAGATGAAGTATGCTTAGAGAACTAGTAAGAAGAAACGCGAAAGGGAGGAACTCTGAACCGCTACGAGAAAAAAAAAACACAAGTATAAATTTACCTGTGTTACCTCCTACCTGTACTGTGCAAACTTATCGCTGCTATTATCTGGCAATTAAGGCTCTAAACGCAAGCGACTATGCCACTAAATGGTAAGTTACACTGGAAAAGAATCTACTATTACTAACAGTCGAGAAAAATTTATATTAAAACAATTTAAAAGGAAAAAAAAAATTTCCCCTAAATTTTAAATCTCTGACAACAAACTCCGTCCCTAAAGTCAATTATTGAGATGAGACGTTGTTAACTTAATTTTTAAAAATCAGAACAATCCGTCTTTAGCTAAGCTCAACTCTTTTTGACTTCAAAAACCTTAGTGACTGTAAAACAATCACGCAATCCCAGCAACTTTTATAAAGAAAGAAATATAATTATCTCCGCCAGAGGATAATTAAAATAGCAAATATATTTGTTTATCTGTACTTTCTACTGCTGTGGAGAGAAAACAACCTGTAAATATGCTGTGTGGACAACCCAAATACTTAAAGAACGTTTGTCTAGGGGTGTAATTATTTATTTATTTCCCTAATTCACAAAGACAAATCATTCACACTCTACCTAGTTAGACCCAAACTAAATCAGACTCAAAATATCTTTAACCCGGCTATGCGATTGCCTCAAATGTAGCTCAAGATCCCAGAACCAGCCCACAAATATGTGTGCATCAAATGTATCTCAAAATTATCCCAGACGAGCCGGCCAAATATTGTCGTAAATTTATTTTGAGAGAAAAGAGTCGTAGAAATAGTGGTCCGGTTTAGAGTGGAAAATGATGATGGAAAGCTCAGTGATAGAAAATGTAGAGATTTAATAGTTACTTCACAGCGTGCTGGAGGAGAGTAAAGACAGACTTATTTACGACAAATCGTGTCTCTCAATCTTCTCTTTCACTCTCCTGGTCAAACAATTATTTGCCAGTTTTCCAGACTCGCATCTGCGCGCTCACCGATTTGGTGTTTTCAAACACACACACGACGTTGATACAAACTATATTAAACGAATAGGGGAAATGTTGGGCTTTGGGTATATCCAACACACAGAACTAAATGAGTTTAGGTGATTTTATTCACTTTAAACATCAATTACTAAAAATATCAGATATTACATAAATTATCATAAGTACACAAATGCAAATAACAAGTTTGGGAGGGGTGAAGAAGATTGGTATCGACTAAGCCCTTCCCGCTTATTAGACAAAGACAAACCCAGTCCAGAGATAGATAATATCAGGAACACGGGTACGTTAACCTAACAGTAAAGTTAATTACTCTGAAAGAGGTGTTACCAAGTTAGGTATAAGTGATAGAAAAAAAAAAACCTGTTCTTCCCAGCTGTTCTTCCCTTTACTAAGCAAATGGAAAGGAGGTGGTTTTAAACAGAGTTAACAAATTATCAACTATCCCACTTAAAGGAACAATGTAGGGTATACAGAAAAGATATATGTTACCAGGTAAGCAAGTTAACAAAATGGTCACACAAAAGAATTAATTTCCTGTCATTCATACACGCGCTAGCAAAGGCCTTCACTCATCTTGCTCTCACTTACCGATTGTGAAAAAATCTTGCACTCCATAGAATAACACAACAGCAGTTACACCTCAACTAAATGTATGAGTGTTTGTTCAAGTTCTAGCCCCAGATTATCGGGTAGGCGGTCAGCACATAAAAGGATCCCGTAATCGCTGGAAAATGAATCTGTAGTTGTGTCTCTTTTCTTAATAACAGTTTCTATGGGAGGGCACGGTCTCTGATACCGGGGTGAGGATGGTGTGGTCTATTTGACTATGCCGCTGATAATAAAATTCTTACGCGTGCTGGTACACTTTATCCGTGAGGTATGGTTTAAGTCCAGTGAGAAAACTAGTCACATCACTGTTCAGGAAATTATGAATTATCTCTCTGTGTCAGTAAACTAACAAAGCTCGGGCCAGTTTTCTTCTTCCCGTTACGACTTAAGTTGTTTGATGGTGCGTTAAATTTGTCTTTGGGTGTGCTTTCTTTGCTATAAGTTAGATAGCGGAATTCCAAACATAGAATCGCCTCAAAGATTAAAAATTTACACAGTCTCAACAAGTTCTGCGTCAGGGGAACTCTACACACTGTTTATGCTTTGCTTTGCTTAGATTGATTTCTTTATTGCTTTCTTAATGCTGGGATCGCACAGGTTACGATCACTCTGTATGAAAGAAAAAAAAAGACATGTAATATACCGAAAACAAATAACCTTCTAAAGCGCGATGAATTTCCCGTTAAGCCTATTATATATATGCTCGCGTATTTAATTATGTATTTAATAAACACTGCGCGAGTTCTAGTGGTTAAAAACCCACATCTATAAAACTAGGACTTAACTGAATTTATTAATTATAAATTCCTTCGCGACTTTAAAAGTTAATTTAAGCATCTATTATCTTTTGAAATAATATAATAGATAGATCATTATATTTAAAACTGGAACTCTTGAGATGGTTTAATTAAATAGATTTTAAATTAACACAGAATCCCTTTAAATAGAATGACTGAGCTAGACCACTGATCACTTTACACAATATATATTTACCGCTTTGCACAGAATTAGAAATCACTGCAAATATATATAAAATCCAGGGGAAAATCTATAACAAGATTTCAATAAAGCTAGTGCTTCTGTAAAGATCTGGCCAGCGAGTGATAACGTGTCTAGTTCTACATGGTCTATTTAGCTAAAATGAAATGTAAGTTGAGTGGGACATGATAAACTTGACAACTTATTTGATCTCACGAACTTTTGGGGATCTGACCGCCAAATCAAGAGATGAAGCCGCCCCCTGGTCTTCGTATCCGCTCGCTGCTGCCCGTTTCGCTTTCCCCCGTTCGCTCGGTTCCTCGATTGACACCGAGACGCGAAATTAGCGGCAAGCAACTGCGTCTCGTATCAGGGAAAACTACTGTCTTTGATAGCGCCGATAGTCTCCCCTAAGATCCCTCGGTCTGTCTCTTTGATCTCGTCGCTGTATCCTACATGAGTCCCGGTGGAATGAGTTCTGGCAAACGAAAAGTTACAACAAATGTTCAGGGGTTCTAATGTTTTGAAACGCCAAGGGTCCCTTTAAATCATCCATCATATCAGGGAAAATTCACTTGTCAAACTAGACCGATACAGTATACCAACAACCAACCCAGCCGGAGGAGGAAGTACCATTGGCAGCTGTACAAAATATCCGCTGCCAAAAGTGACCTTCTTTATTCAGTTAAATCCCATCACATCAGTGATGACAACCTTTTCATAAAATATTATTCAATTCTTTAAACTTGTTAAAACCTGAAGTGATTATTAAATTTTGTTATTTGTAATTATTCAAATTTAACTTCCTTTTAAATGTGCTGCATGTTTGTCTCAGTCAATTTACTACACACACTCTAAACAGAGCTAAACCAGTATAATAAGAATTCCACTGAGAAACTCAGAGGTGGGGTCTTAACGAGCTAAAATTAACCATTGCTTAATTCTTCACAAAAGTGGTCGGCAGATTCTAGAATTAACGTGCTCAGCCCCAGCAGCATCGTTTTCGCTTATCTGAACATCTTGTGAAGACATCTTTTGTGATAGAAGTGTCATTACCCTTCTATCCACATCTCTACCAACCAAGAGTAATCTTTTGTGATAGAAGTGTCATTACCCTTCTATCCACATCTCTACCAACCAAGAGTAATCTCATATTAGATACTCTTGAGTGTTGGCCACTGTTAGACCACTACTGCAAAGCAGGGGAGGCAATACCGTCACAATTATCAAGGTTAAGACTGCTGGAATTTGGCATCAAACGTCAGGCTAGCAGAGATCGACGTATGAGAGGATGTATCCGTCGTGTTTATAGGCAGCCAGCTAAAGGCACAGTTAGCATTCACACTCTTCTACATATACTGAGGAAGACTGAGCATCTATGGGTTTGCCCGGAGTGCAATGATGTCAGTTCTGTTCAACAATAACAAAAATCAAATATCTCTTGTCACATGTTGTCTAATTCACACTCTCACACCATAACTCAAGTACACACAGACACTAAACATTACATAAATACTTTCAAAACCTCCATGATGTTTTTTTCTTCAGCATCCAAAAAAGATGCTTATTATTGCACCTAGTGCTCACTGCTTCCACCAGGCAAGTCATAAGCGATGGCTATGGTGTGGTTGTGAATGGGGCTGGAAACCTCAGCATGTAAAACGCATTGCTTCAAAGGTCGCCAATTCAAGAGCGCACCACCGCTTTGGTACAGACGTCCTACTACTGTAATGGTTGCACTTAGCTCCACGAGAACTAAAAAAAAATGAAGATGGAAGAAGGAATTGCCCACCGCAACAGACAAGACAAATAGTGTACCCTGCGTCAGCGCTACTCTTGCAACTACTGACGTGGGTCGATCCCTGACATGGGTGACCATTTTATTCTCTGTCAGCCGCCACTCCACGTTGGTCGAAGAACACGTAATATCCGGTTTCCAAGACTGACTTCCGTATTAAAGTTTGGTGTATAAGAGGGAGTGCCAAAGTATCCTAAATCCTCTTGACCTGAAAGGTCTGTGTATCTTGTGTGTTCAGTCTTGGCACCTTTCCACCGAGATTCTGATATTTTCTTCTATACACTGCTTGTGCCGTGAAGCGACCTGGAGGCAGGGGGGGGGGGGGGGGGGGGGGGGGTGGTGGTGTGGGGGGGGTGGGGGCGGGGGGGGGGGGGGGGCGGGGCGGGCGGGGGGGGGGGGGTGGGGGGGTGGGGGGGGGGGGGGGGGGTGGGGGGGGGGGTGTGGGATGGGGGGGGGGGGGGGGGGGAGGGGGGGGGGGGGGGGGGGGGGGGGGGGGGTGGGGGGATGGGGGGGGGGGGGGGGGGGGGGGGGAGGGGGGGGGGGGGCGGGGGGGGGGGGGAGGGGGGGGGGGGGGCGGGTGGGGGGGGGGGGGGGGGGGGGGGGGGGGGGGGGGGGGGGTGGTGGAGTGGGGGGGGGGGGGGGGGGGGGGGGGGGGGGGGGGGTGGGGGGGGGGGGCGGGGGGGGTGGGGGGGGGGGGGGTGGGGGGGGGGGGGGGGGGGGGGGGGGAGGGGGGGGGGGGGGGGGGGGGGGGGCGGGGTGGGGGGTGGAGGGGGGGGGGGGTGGGGGGGGGGGGGTGGGGGGGGGGGGCGGGGGTTAGGGAATTGTCATTTTTGTGTCCGTAGTGAGTCCAGATATGGTGTCAAGCTTGGTTTCTATAAGATCGACACCTGTATGTGGTGGTTTCAATTAAGTGGTTATACGTACTCTCATGCGATGTGCCAACTATTTTATTTTTTGTTTCGTTAAGTATTCCATCAGTGATGCACTTTAAACGGTTGACCAGGTCTCTTCATTTCTATGACTCGTCGTATTGTATCAACTAATTTTCTTATTCGTCATTTAACTTGTTGTTATTTGTCTTTATTCCTGTGTTAATGTCAACGTCTAACATTGATGGCATAGCTGTGACAACAGATTGTTTTATCCGTTGTTTCCTTGTAGTTATTTATAGTTTTGGAAGCTTTAAAGTTGAAGTGTGCTGAAAGATCACTTTACGGATTGTGAAATTCTAATCGTAAACGCTGTGTCAAATCTCATGTCGATAAACAAAGTACCAAGCTATTTAGACGCTTTCATTTGTTTCAGTGCTGGTGCAGTCAACCACTTTAAATACCTTAGACCTGTCATAGACTGGAAGGGAGGTGTGACGAGATGGAAGTTTGATAGAAAATAATAACTGTAGTCCCCAGAACTGGAGAAGAGGACTGGTGAAGAAGATCTAGGGATGACACAGAACAAATTAGGTAGTTAACTGCACAGCTTAGTTGGTAGCTATTAAAGAGAGCTGTGAAATAAGTCACCTTCTCGCTAGGCCCATCTAGAAACTCTCTATTAATTGTTTATGTGAAATGTAGGTTGTATTTTATCCCTACTAATTTAAACTATTAATTAATTCTTTTAATTTCCACAAAAGACAAAATTTCGAACAGAACTAATTTTTAACTAATTCAATCAACTGCGATTTATAAAATATATCTTTACATTTAATCATTTAAAATAGATTGCAATAAGGATTGCAATAAGGATTGCAGTAAGGATCGCAGATATGTATTTAAAAAACCACAGGCTGAAATTATGAATTCTTATTGTCTTTGTCATGATTTATGGCCATTGGTGACTTCTTGATCTTGTTTTTTTCCAAGGTAACAACTACTTATCTAGTGCAGGTCCTTTACTACAGACACTTCCCTTTATTTATCAGGAGTTTATTTTCCAAGTTCTTTATTTCCCTGGACAGGTAGCCCAATGTTACTTTTCAGCGAATTGCAAAGGTGATCGTTTAATCACCCAAAGTGCAGTCTGTTATGCTTCAGTGTGACGATATAATTTGCGTGAGATAGTGAAAGAGTGAAAGCGACAGATTCCGCGAAAGAATCAAGTGCTATTCTATTAAGAATGCCTGACATCTGCAGAGACATCAAAGAACACTATTCTTACTATCAGGGCAGTTCACTCTTGTGAAACTGAAAAGGAATATTTAGTAGAAAGGTAATCTGTGTCCCTCTCTTGATTGAGTTAAATAGAAACAGAGAATTGTTATTTCATTTACAATCATTTTACGGCTAAAGCCCCCAGGTAAAAGAATAAAGAATTTATCTTAAACTTATTACCACATTGAAGATAACCATACATCTGACAAGTTACAAAGTAAAGCAGACACAGCTGATTTAGTTATTCGAATATAAAATAGATTTTTCGAAGGGAAAAAACAAATAGAATCCCACTATACAGAATGACAGTTACACTGGTATTATTGCACATTTAGTGTTACATTAAGCAAGTTTCATAACTTGGTTTCAATGATTGTGAAGTTGTTTGTTTCGCTTCTCAATAGATGTTGTTTGTTATTCAACCTTTGGGAGATTTGGTGACCTTCTTGGGTTGATGTTGACGGTTTTTGACTCAATGGGTTGCCTCGGCTGTCTTCTTCTTCTTCTTTGATCCATAACCGCCAACCGTCAAAGCAGTCAGCGGCCATCACGCCTGGTGGCGTCTTGTAGGGCAGCAACAAATTGATTCCACTTTGCTCGGTAGGCGGCCATCCTTCGTACAGTGCCCCAACTGTGGTTCATTCTTTGCATCTCAGCTTCCACAGTTCTCCGCCAAGTTGTCTTTGGTCGGCCTCTCTTTCGCTTTCCCTCGGGGGTCCATAGCATAGCTGTTCTTGTGATGGTATCAGGGTCCCTTCTGAGGACATGGCCAACCCAACTCCAGCGTCTGCCAGCTATGATGGTGTGCATGTCCTCCTGGTTACTCCGAATAAGTAGTTCTTGGTTGCTGATGGTGTTTGGCCAAAAGATTCGGAGAATTTTCCTTAGGCAGATTGTGTGGAAGGAGGACAGTTTCACTATCACTGCAGTCTCGTAATTCAGCACATTTGGTTGGTACTGCATAAGGACTTTGTTACCGTTGAGTTTTCGTATGTCTCTTGTGTTGTCATTGGTGTCAGGCTTACTAATGTGGCCGACGTATTTCTAAATGACGCGAATATCATGTGGGCCGCACTTTGGCATATGTTGATGATCTGTTTAATAATGATGGAACCCGGTAACTCTGGAGGATGGATCAATACAGCATAACCAACTGGTAATGGATAAAAGCTGTACTCGTGGTGACGACAATATATACTGAAGCACATTAAAAACGCACCACTATTATATATACTGACGCCGAGAAGCTGGGAAAAAAAGTGTGGGAATGGATTTTCCCCGTGTTTGTCATGAGGTAGAGAGCGAATGGCTGCTGGAATGGAAAGTGCAGGATTCAACCCACGGGTTTGTGTACAGACTACATGAAAACAATGAAAGTTACACGTGCAACACGATTCCCAACAACTATGACCCTGAAAATGTGTATGCGTTGTGGCAGTATACTCGGTATAAAAAGGCCGTTGAGACAAAACACCCAGTACATGTGCTTGAAATGCCACGACTATCTGAAAACGACCGCCAACGAGCCATTGGTATGTTGGAGACCGGAATGAGCTCGCAGGCCATTGCCAGAAGGATGAATTGCCACCACCGCACTATTGTACGTCTCAATGAACGTTACGGAACCACTGGCAGTGCCCGGGATAGACTTCGGAGTGGCCAACCACGAGTTACTACCCCTGCGCAAGATCGTCATATTGTGCTGAGTCACCTAAGGAATCGTTCTCTCCCGGCAAGTCAAACATAAAGAGCAGTAGTGGGTAGACGTGGGCAAGTCTCTCGAATGACAGTCATACGACGACTCAGAGATACAGGCCTTACTGCAAGACGACCTTATGTTGGGCCACACTTGACTCACAGACATCGTCAGCAGCGCCTGCAATTGACAGAGCAACATGGCAGATGGACTAGACTGCAGTGGAATGCTGTCCTATTCACAGACGAGAGCAGATTCAACATATCCTTTGCTGATGGACGTATGCGGATTTGGCGACGGTGTGGAGAGCGCTTTGCAGATTGCTGTGTTCGTCAGCACAACCGATTTGGAGGTGGCAGTATTCACATTTGGGGAAGATTCAGTTTTCACCATCTCTTGCCTCTTCACGTCTTCCGTGGAAATGTTAATGCTGTGACATATCGAGATGAGGTTCTGGATGCATTGGTTGCTCCTGCGTTCACAAATTATCCAGACTTGCAGCTTCTCCAGCAGGATAACGCACGTGCGCACACCGCATGCATTACGCAGCAATATCTACAGCAGCAGAACATTGTGACGATTGATTGGGCCTGCCCTTTCACCAGACATGTCCCCTATAGAACATCTGTGGGACGAGCTTGGACGCAGAGTCTACAGGCATGGTTCTCCAGCTAATCTGCAACAGCTCGAAGCTGCTCTTACACGTGAATGGGACTTGATTCCCCTGAATTTCCTTTAGAGACTTGTGCGTTCCATGCGGAGCCGCTGCCAAGCTTGTTTGCAAGCACACGGTGGACATACCAGATACTGAGGATATTGTGAATGAATTTTTTTATTGGTTGCATTTTTGGTTTTCTCCCTTGCCTGCACAGAATGCAATGAATTTCATAACAATCAAATGTACAAATTAATGACCAGCATGGATTCATAGGAAAATGAATAAAGATTCCAAATATGTAAACTTGTAAATACTTATATTTACATTTCACACTCTGTTCCTGGATTATACAGGTGGTGCGTTTTTAATGTGCTTCAGTATATTTTATTCCAGACGATACTTTACATTAATAGTTCACAGACATTCTTCATCAGCAATGGTCATGGTAGAAGAAATACATAGTCAATAATAATCAACATGGACGTTGAACGACCGCACTAGCCGCTATCACATGAAGGTTAGCGGAAGCTCTAGTGTAACGTACTCGTATGATACATGGGTTTACCACAATGACCATGTTAGAAGCTTTAAGCCTATATACATATATATTCAATTTCGATCCCATAAAACTCCTAGCGTTAGCGGGACGCAGTAGCAGCTTGACATATCTGGTCTAACTGAAGCTCTGCCATGATGTGTCAGGAGACTAAGTATCGGAGGCGAGATACTTAAAACGAGCCGTTTCTGGCTAAATATTTGTAATAAAACGATTCTTGGTACAGCCCATAAAAAATAGCATCTTCATCTTTCAGATGATTATAATTTCTTCATAACCATATCTGTTCTAGATTTAGGATAAGCACACGAAAAAAATAACGTCTTTATCCGACAATGGATATCTGGATCTGCCTCTAGGACATAGTCCGTATCTAAACAAATCACTGCGTCATAACGCACCATTCTCCGTTTAATACTGGTGCATGGTCGTACGCAAATAACATTACAAAAAATATCATTGCTGTGCTCATATGCACGACTGAAAATCACAGGCGAACATATGAGAGCTTTAAACATGTATCTGACCCTCAATGAATATAAAGTATTTAACAGACTTTCAGTCTGAACCATTAGAACCTTTCAACAAAGTCACTACTGCTCTGGTTCTTGATGACTTTAAGTCGTGAAGTTCAATGACTTACAATCCTAATTAAAAGTTGCCCGTCCAGTTGGTACACAGAGTGAAGCGTGGCTGTATGACCAGGCCCAGCTTGGTTATTTGTTGTGCTAGAAACTGGTGGGTTCCTATATTTCACAGATCATCCTTTTCCCTCCCCCAAGCATCACGGGGGTGGTGAGCAGGTCTCAGAATGTCAAAAAAGTATTCCTATTCTCCAATAAGCTTGCGTTGGTCAAGAATGGGAGACTTAATCTCAAAAATAGGCTGTCCTTTATCTGGGCTTTGCAGTTTGTTGCATTTCTTGCCCCTGTCATGAAATATTCTAATCCACATATATAAATTATTAGGTAAATATGAAGCCTAACAAATAAAATTAATAAAGAGAAGAGCAATGGTAAAATGACATTGCTGTCACAAGGAATGTACTCGAAATCCCCCTTGTTTTCTGCTTCGTCTGCAAATTGTAACGCTTTCACGTTGATAGTAAAAGCTTACTGTATTATACCCGCTTTCTTCAATGAAACGTGTGCTGTATTTCTTGAAAAAAACATTGAGAGACTGCGTAATGACCTAAATTAATCCTAACATTAATTATATTACGTTACCAAAACGAACGAACAGATGGACAAAAGGATAGCGAGAGGGGAGGGCTGAAAATCAGGAACGCATGCAACACGCGACGCGCGATATACAAATGCTGGCATCACGCGTGTGGGTCTGCGGGCGCTGACTTTTTCAGACGGACAGTGATGGAATACACTGCCCTTTCCCAGAGTTAGGTTTATAAATCATAACAGACTCTTATTAGAAAAGATAACATTGGATGGGTTTGCGGTTGAAAACATAACAGTACCCAGACAGCACATCTTCCAAACAGGAGGTAGTAGAAAATACATATTTTGGGCGCAGCCACGTGGCTCTTTTAAAGTGGGAAAATTGGGTTCCTTGGGGCTTGCTGACAGGTAATATGTGGGGCGTTACGCCAATGGTCCAGGAATTGATAAATTATACCCAAAGTGAAATAGTGAGGCTGCCTGACAGCGTGAAATCATTTCTGCTCATAAAATTTTTTTATAACGTGTTTGAAAAAAACCTTACGTTACATAAATAGCCTACCATGTGAGCTCCAAATTGATTGGAGCGCAACAAATGAAAGCCTAACCACGATTGGTCGGGCTATAAATACTATCTTGGTTGTTAGGGGAGACGGGAAAAGATAACATTTTTTCAAACACTTGTCGAAACGTGGCTCATTGGTCAGTCTCGCTGATATACACACTTGGGAGCGTTAGTTCGAGACCACTTGTTTAAAATAGCTTGATAAAGCATCAGTGCGTTGAAGCCAGCATATATTTGGCTCAATAAAAGCCTGGAACGTGGGCAGATGGAAGTTTGTGCCAGTTTGTGCCAGAATTCATTGCTAATCAACGTATCTGTGTTATTCGTATGAATTGTGGTAAGCTTGAGCCATTTAATATCTTTTAATGAAAATTGAATGTGAATTGTTGATTTATGCCTGTGTATATATGTGTGGTTCAGTGGCAAGCGTGAGGTAAAGCCTAAAATGCTCCAGCCTGAACAGAGGGTGTCGGAGAAAAGTAAAACGGCATGGAATGGCCAAATAGTACACTGACACCTGGATGATTGACTAGAAAGAAATGATGCTGGAAGTGCGGAGGCGTGGTGACCATTGGGGATGGTGGTGCTGGTGTAGGGTGTTTCAGATGAGGCTGACTGTTGGCCTAACGCTCTGAACGCAATGTTTGTGCTGTATTGTGATCAGTGTAAAAGAGAATATAAATTAGTTATGAAGTGGAAGGTGCATCCTTCTTGATTTCGGGGACGGTGGTCTTGATGGTGCTGAGCAGTATCTGGTCAGAGATTTGCTGAATCCGGTATCGGACGGCATACTCCTTGGTCCTTTTGGCTATCGGTGAGGTGTCTCCAGGGCCCAGAGGAGAATTCGAGCAGAGGGGTCCTCTCCTGCCGCCATCACTCAAGATAAGCAGAGTTGGCCAGCTGAGCTCAACATTATGCCCCCTCATCTTGAAATAACTTTATAAAAATACTATTCAGAGGGGAATTTACTTGTCTTAAAATCAGGAACTGTGAACATCTCCAATACTGGTCCCTAAAGACAAACTATTGAAGTCATGATGACAAATACCAACAGAGCTTGAACAAAACAAAACCAGTATTACCTCATTTTACTACTACACAACTGACACACATAGAACATTTGTAATAATATATGTCACTACAATATTCATATTAAATACATTCTGTACATAACTTGTAATTTAAATTGATTGTGATTCCTGGTTCCCTTGTAGTTGAATCAGGACACATATTCATTCATGCTAGTAATGAATACATATTGTTATTTGAACCGTTAGGCGGTTATGATGCAACATCTCGTCTGCAGTCCTCTCTGTTCTCGGGTCTAACCTATCTTAATGGCGTGGAGAACGACCAGAAACTTGTTGACAGCAGAGCATGGCAACAGTACATGGCGACATGGCCCGTTGTTACGTCGTGACAGTCTAGTACTAAGGAAGACAATTGTACGGAAAATTGACGTAGTTATAGGAGAAAGACAGAAGAAACAGATGGACGAATTTTGGTTTCGTTACACACATCTCGAAAGCTCTTGTTGTGACTCTCTCCGATAAGAAACCCTTCAGACGCAGTATTGCGGATCTGAGAGTATCACTTATGCAAGACTGCTCATAAGCAGGACATTTTAAACAAATAAAGAGCGGAAACTATAGACCTGTAAACGGTAAATAAATATATAGTACATATATACAGGTATGTTTCAGGCACTCGTGAAAGAAGTAGAACTAGAATTTGTTTCTGATATCATCAGTTCTCATTCTGTCTCTCCTGGTAAAAACAATGTCTCTTCTTAGGCGTCTCATCTCACAAGATGTGATTTTCTTATACTTTGCTCTGGTCAGGGACTATGTTTGACACCGATAGGAAAGAGCTGGTAAGAACATACTATTTATCAGCTGTAGTTTTGTTTCCTTACTGATAATTCGGATGTTTTAGTCGTGGTGACAGCTGGTAAGTCATTATACTGGCTTTTTGACATCTTGATCTTCACAAATTTAACACTACGCCTATTCGTAGTAGGTGGAAACAAGACGAAGTAGGGGATTGCTGGACTTGAGTGAAGCATAGACCTGCGTATCCCACGGGATCGCTACGATAGCCATAAAGGTCGGACCCTGCCATGTTGAAAAGGTAAGTTTTATTCTAATGTCTGATTAGTCTACATTGGAACATAATGGATTAATGTCATCTACTTCACAAACCACATATTCATCACACGTGTTTTCCTTTGAGTCTTTGATGATGGTTTCCATATAGATAATAGTGATGATAGTACATCAAACGTTGTGAGAAACAATTTTAAAAGGTCAGCTATAGTTTTTAATAGTCTGTGTTCTTAATACATAGCTCTCACACAAAGCTGTTCCTTAATTATATTGTCTTTTAGGAGCTTCTATAATGTCTCTGTTAACTTCAGTGAAAAACTGTCTACTGGTTTTAAAAATACATTAAGTATTTCTTGATAATTTAATGTTTATCACTAAACATCTTTACTGCGAATATTATATCAGCAAATTGTTTTTCAGATCCTCTTTGTGCTTTTTTAAGTACTTATTCATAATTTGGTCTTATTTGCTGTTATGTAAGCTTCGCAAATATTTGTTTCACCGACTAAGAAAGGTAAATGCCTCTGAAGATGTTACCTTCCTGTTTGTTTCCCCTATCTTCTATATCATCATGGCAATATCACTGTACTCGTCTTCTTGTGTTATTCTTTCTTTCAAGGTTTAATTTAATGTGACGATCACTTCATTTCAAAGTCTTTACATGTCTTTTATGTCTCAGCTATTACATTATCAATGTTATCAGTATTATTATTATTATTGTTATTATTATTATTATTATAGTGTGTTGAACATTCTTTCATTACCTCTCAACTCCATAAAGAGCAAGGGCTCTAACTCCTGTCTGTGCCATCCATTAAAGTAGTTTCCTTGTCTTCTTTATCCAGTTCATGTCTGTGTTCAGTCCCCTTCTCCGTGTGGTTGTTGTCTCCCTTTACTTCTATAATCTTGGAAAATACAGAGCAAGGACTGCCTTGTAAAGGTATCAACAGAGTTCCTCCATGTGTGTTCTATCCAACACCATGGTTTTCTTCTCAGCAGCTATTCCACCATTACTTCTCTGACTTGGTCTTCAGTTCCACATTAGTGATCTTGCCATATTATTTCAATTCTTCTATTCCACACAAGCATAACGTTATGAAAGTCATTAGCTTCTTAGTTCTTGTTGTGGTTGCTCTTCATGTTGCAGAGCCACACAAAACTGACTTCACATCTGGATTGAAGATTACAATTTTTGTGTTTGACTTTATTACGTTTTTTCTATACATTTTCCAGTGCAACGACAACATTCCCTTGCTTTTTATTTCCTTATTTTAATATCAGTGTCTCTTCTTTCACCGTTGTCTATATAATTGTCTAGCTCCTTGTAAGCATTCACATCATGTAGAGTGTTTCTCCATGTGCGATCTTGTTATCTTTTGCTATATTTATTCTCATAATCGTTGTCTTTTTCCTGTGTTTGTTCAGTCCACGTTGCAGTGATTTCGTGCCCAGGTATTGCCATTTCGTTTTACATCTTGAGACAGTTATGGGTCAATAGAACCCGGTCATCGGTAAAATCTCGAATGACAAGCTGTGTTGTCAGAGTTCATAGAATTCCGCTTCTTTTGCTGATGTTGTTGATTTCAAAATCCGATTCGAAGCCCTTAAAAAGAGAAATTGTGACGAGATGTATTCTTCACCGAGCTCCAGCTTTTGTCTCAAAAGAATTTGTAAATTATTATTCCTGAAGATATTTGCATTTCATGCTATACGTTTTCTTTATTAGATCAATGATCTTCAGGAGGAGTCATTTATGACTCACTGTTTCCAAAGTGATTCTCCATCTAAACGGCCGATTACGAATAGCTAGCTTGTGGGTTTCACTGGGAACGCGGGA
The DNA here is from genome assembly GCA_024509875.1 of Oreohelix idahoensis. Taxonomy (NCBI): domain Eukaryota; kingdom Metazoa; phylum Mollusca; class Gastropoda; order Stylommatophora; family Oreohelicidae; genus Oreohelix; species Oreohelix idahoensis. The sequence goes on from JAMPIV010003325.1 coordinate 361,479, forward strand.
CAGTACCATTGTTACTGAGAATGCCGCACTTTTAAAGGAAGACGGGAGAAGACTATTTCAAAGTGTTCTTCGCTAAAAAATACGTTCTTTTTTTCGTCACCGCCGTCACTTAGAAAGCTACCAAAATATCCACTGTGAACGACCGATAGAACTGATCAGCCGGTTACTGAAAATCTTGTCTCAGCAAAGACTACATTCACACGAAAATTTTATTGGAAAACGTTCTTCTCTGGTGATGACAGGCATATCTTGAGCCGACTGAAGAACAAGACTGAGGGCAATTAAATTGCGAGTGAGATGTTTGACAGTACACAGATATAATTTCAAAAATGTGAATGGAGAGTGTTGTATGATTTTGACAAAATAATCTTGATCGTGACATTTTCCTGTGCCATCATGTAATTCATTCTGTGCTCTTCCCTTTCTTTTTTCCCCACCCCTGACAGTATTTAATATTTTCGATTCATTATTTACACTTCCTTCCTTCAATTCTTGTAACGTTCGGGATTCATCGACCATCCATGCTGATTATGGTAATCACCCACTTTCGTTTGAACCCATATTGACGCCTGGATTTCTAGAGTGAAATCTTGCTTACTGTCACATATAGATATGTAAATAGTGCAGCAGTGACCGTCCACCTTTGCCCCCATCTAAGGTTTATAATTTTTGTTACGCGAAAGCCACGAAATTCACTGACTAAAGACTCACCTTTGAAGCCACGCCTAATTTTTCTGTTGACATGCGCTGACAAGGTTTACCTTTGTTCAGACAGGCAAAATAACAGTCAACAAGAGCCCTGATTCGCTATCTCAATTATCACGCGAGCCGATTTGGCAATTAGCACTATCGAACAGACAGGAGTGCGCGGCTAGATTTAATCGGTTCTTTGATCAGGGAAAACGCGAGCAGGCGTTCGGCCGCTAACGGTTTTTATGTCCAGCGTTCAAGGGACGTAAAAGAAAATGCTCAGGGAGAGATAATAATCTGATCTACAGCAGAAGAGACGAGATCAAAGCGGGTCTGTTCGCTTAGCTGATTCTGTGTTGTTGGTCGGCACCGGGGAGGGGAAGGGGGACAGAAAATTTTATATCCAGAAGCGAACAAGTTGATTCCCATGATGTGGACGAAGGCGCGATTTCTCGCACTAGTTAGTGAATATAACAGTTTTCAGTATATATACTCCGTCCTACCAAAGTCAGTTTATCAGTACACTCAGGATATTTTGGAAATCTAGCTCGTGATTCTAGCCATTGTAAAAAGTGTGTCATAGCATTCGTGGAGATTGTTTCATATTTCTGATTGCGGTAATATATATTAGCATTTTGGTGATTTAATGTGTTAAAGGTTATCATTATAATTCACTGGGATTTTTCTAAGTGTTAATTGACTCGCGTATTAAATAACATATAGCTAACTTTTCTAGTGTTAAGTAAAGTTAATCACTCGCTATCACCCAGAAAGAGATGTTTTAATTGACTGTTAAATACACTAAGCGACTGACTATTGACGGAATAAAAATTTACTTCAAATTCATTACGTGTAATTGTGTAAGTGACTAGTGTAATATCATGTGGCGAAACAAATAGCTAGTAATGACAAGCGATATTTGTAAAGTAGTCATAATTAAATTATCACTGATATTGTGTGCTGAGAGTTACCGGGGCGGAAGGGAAAAAAGGCGCATACCTTAAAACCCAAACCCGTAACAGGTAAACTAAGCGTGATAAGATAGACTAAGACCAGTGTGATTTTAATTTAATTAAATGACGGAGTGGATAAGTTTTTGGTTTCTCCTAAATCTAGTATTGATCACGAAACCAGCCTGCCAGCGGCCTACGTCTACGTCTAAGCCTACGTCTAAGTCTAGGTTTAGGTCTGAATAGCTCCAGTAACAATTCTTATTTAGTATTTATCTGGTCTTAGAGGTTGACCTGTGCGGTCCTCTTGCTTCACCCAGAGAGAGAGAGAGAGTCCAAACTTATGAACAATAAGAATTAACTATAACTGAAGAAACAAAATACCCAGACTTTTTCATGCAATTTTATTAGCCGCTGTGGCCAATATATATATATATATATATATATATAGACGTAACATTGTTCCCGACTACTGACCATTGTGTTGTCAAGTGGATTTATCCAGAAAGATTTAACCACCAGACATTTCCTTTAACTATTGGAAGTAATAACTACTGTCCACCGTGAACACTAGATTTTGGTAATTACTTTGCTACCTGAATTTTTGGACATAACATATCATATCCAATAATCACCACCAAAGTAAGCGTTCCCCATCAGGAGGATTAATCAGATTTGGAGGAACTAAGTAACTTATGTCAGCGAAGCATAACACTTGAGTTGAACACTGATAATTATATGAATTTTACATAACCTGAGGATGCCATATGATGATGGAAGATGTCTGGTTTTTGTTAAACCACTAGAAGGTAAGCGAGATTGAATGTGGCCACAGACTGACAGAGTGTGAATACGAGTAGTGAATATTTTCTGTTTGTATAATCATTGTATCCACTTCTAATTTTGTTCGCCAATACTGTTATTCTACAGGATAGATTAACTAGGAACTTGGTTCTTTACTTTATCGGCTATTCCTACATCCTAGTGTTAATCTTTGACCTTTTGGGGTTCTTAACTTCGTGCAGGATCTTTTCTCAACAGAGGGATGCCACTTATTGGGGTTATTTTCTAAATTCTGTAACCTATGATTTTATTGATTTATATATGTTGGATGTTGTGAACAGTTTATATGATAATAAACTTAACAAAACTTAATTACTTGTGTTGGTCAGCTCAGCCGAAACCCATATTCCATTTACCATAGTTTTCACAGCAGCAGAACTATTAGAACCACTATTTGCACAAGTCTGGAAAACGGGGACAACACCATCAGAGTGGAACAAAGGAATAATTGTCAAATTGCCCAAGAAGGGAGATCTTGCAGACTGCAATAATTGGAGAGGAATCACTAATGTCTCTCAAAAATATCCCAGATAACATACTAGGAAGGATAATTCATACAGACAATTTCAAAACAGTAGACCATGTGACTGAGGAAAAATCTCAACGACGATTTAGAAGAACAGAAGATGTGTAGATCATATATTCACTCTCAGGAACATTATAGAGCAGTGTTCAGAATGGCAAAGACAGCTTTACATTAATTTTGTTGATTTTGAAAAGGCTTTTGACAGCATACATAGGGACAGTTTATGGAAAATACTGAGGGCTTATGGAATTCCAAGCTGCAAGTGAAATATCATTAAGAGGACCACTATGCCAACTTTACGTGTAGTGTTGGGCAGAGCAACCTAACCTTTGAGGTGAAGACAGGAGTACGACAGGGATGCCCCTTATCAACCATTCTATTTTTAACAGTAATAGACTGGGTGATGCGACAGACAACAGAGGGAGTCCAAAAAATAAATGGACTACATTTTTCTACATTAGAAGATCTGGAAAAAGACCACAGCTCAAAACTTAGCACATTCAATACCAACACATCCAGACAAAAACGAGAAACAGACTATAATAATTTCAAGCAGTGGGTTGAACATCAATTATAAGGAAGTCAGAGGTATGACGTAATGTGAGCAACCCTGAGCCCATTTATCACGCAAGGAATCATCAACTGGTACAGACAACACCTTCCATAAGGAAGCATAGTTCCCCACGGCATCAGGCAAAGACATCAACATCAGAATGAATAAGGCAAGAACAGCCTTTTTTAGCCTAAACAACATCTGGAAGTCCTCTCAATACAGCACAAGCACAAAATTAAGATTATATCAGAGTTGTGTGCTTTCTGTGCTTCTCTGTGGTGCAGAATGCTGGAGAGTTACAGAGAAGAAAATGTCGAAATTGTCCTCTTTTCACACAACATGCCTAAGAAAAATTCACCGAATCTTTTGGCCGACTACCATCACCAACCAAGATCTGCTTACTCAAAGCAAGCAAGAGGACATGCACACCATCATAGCTGGCAGGCGCTGGAGCTGGGTTGGCCATGTCCTCAGAAGAGACCCCGATGCCATCACAAGAACAGCTATGCTTTGGACCCCTGAAGGAAAACGAAAGAGAGGCCGACCAAAAACAACCTGGCGGAGGACTGTAGAGGCTGAGATGCTAAAAATGAACCAGAGTTGGGGCACTGTACGAAGGATGGCTACCGACCGAGCAAAGTGGAATCAATTTGTTGTTGCCCTACAAGACGCCACTAGGCGTGATGGCCACTGACTGCTTTGACGGTCGGTGGCTAAGGATAAAAGAAGAAGAAGAGATAGTTTTCACGTTTGTGCGTCTTGTCGTCACGTAACTGTGTGTATAGTTAAACGTATATGTTTTGTGTACGGAGAGTAGAATGGTCTGTAAACAAATTACAGTCATAAAGATAGGCTGGAATAGAGTATCTTCTCAATCCAGTGACAAATTCTACCCTTAAACTATTCACTCGTGAAATCTATTTCTCATACCTTATTTCTCATTTATTTAACATTTCGCCTGTCCTATCCAGAAAAACCAAATCTATCTCTACTACCTATCTAATTTACGACACTTACAAAAGCGTAACACACTTCCGACCAGATTGGAATGGAAGCGCCCGATTAATACGTAAACAACCTTGAGATGGGCACAATCATTTGTCTTATCACTGATAATATTTTATGTGGTCGGGTTGTTGCTTGAAATTTGTTTGCGGGACCAGGTAAATGAAATAATCATTTGTTGTAGGCAATGGTTACAATAAGTTATACATCTTGACAGAGATTATCTGTGATAGATCTATGAAGTCGTTAGTGTAAACATGATGGAAACCAACGGAAGACGAAATACGTTATATGGGAAGTGACTTGTAAAATTCAAATTGTGTGTGTCACGCAGGAATTTTACATGAGAGGGTAGTGGGAATATACCCCTACCAATATACGCAAAGTGAATGCCATTGTTTTGGCATTTGAGATGTTAAAATACAACATTTGTGATAGGAGCCTATCATGTAGTAGCAATGTGGATGAGTGGGCCCAATGTTGCCTTATAATCTAGCGCCTATTGAGTCTACGGTACTGATAAATTCAACTCGAGCCAGAATAAGACATAGAATCAGGATTCTATGTTATAGGACTGGACAACGTGTTTGAGCATCTTGTTGACCTACACCACAAGAAAACTCCACCTTTATTAACACGAAAAGCCCGGAATCCTAGGAAACTGAACACTTAGTCATAGTGGGATTTTATTTGCAACGTAATACCCTAGACCACGTGTAAGAGGTATCATAACCAAGTTGCCGAAACTGTTTCTCTGAGTCAGAAGTCTGTATTGCCCAAAAAGATATTTAGTGTAAGTTGTACATTTTATAATTCTGTATTTTGCATTATCAACAAGTGAAATTGCTAGTGGATGTCCAATTCATACGACGCCTGGCAACCTCAGCATACAAAATGACGGTTTCAGGAACCACAACTGAAAGAGCTAGTGTCTGCTTCATGCAGGTATTTCATAGAGAACCAAAAGCAGAGGCAGTCACAAGTACGGAGAATGGAGTGGATGTTGACAAAAATAATGTACATAATCATTATTAACCTTTTCAGCCAGTTTTGTTTTATATAAATGCAATGGGTGTTTCTGCTCACTGGGGTTAACATTAATGCTCAGAGATGCTAAAGTTCTGAGGCAGATGGGATGGTTAATGAAAAGGGAGAGACACCTGATTTTCATGTCAGGAAATCCAATACTTAGGAGGGTATTTTGTTTCTCTCTTATTTCATGATACTAGTCGGTGACAAGTGTGGAGTGAGCCTTCTCGGTGTGAGAGACGCGGTGTTTACAAAGGGCCCACAAGGGCCCATGTATTTACTCCAAAGAATGAACAACTTCCCGCAGTAAATTACGCAACATTTGGTTTTATCTTTGCACACACGAGATATGCCCATCAAAAGTTTACAACACAAAAGAGAAATATCAGGCTGGTAGGATAATTATTACAATCAATATTTTTATATACATCCTTTTGGAAATTTATTTCTGGTTAACTACCTGGTAGAAAAATCATTTTCATTAACATAACTATACACTGTCCTTTGTAAAAATTAAGACCTAGTTTTTTTTTACTGATGGGAAACGTATTAGGATAAACATACACCGTCATTAAGAATATTAACTTTAGGAAAATTAACTCGTGGTTATTTGTAGGTTTAAAGCTAGTGCAGTTATTTTATAACTAAGTGTACTCATAAAAATTACAAGAAATACTTCATCTTAATATGCAACTGATATGAGTCTCACAAATGCTATTTCCATACTGCAGATAGGAGACAACTGGTACTCAGTGACACAAGCAACAAATAATACTTGAGCCCAGATTATATAGCTAAGTTATGTCTTAAATCAACACACATCTGGCGGTCACCTGGTCGGACAAGCGGTAAAGAAGACTGGGGACAAAGACGTCGGAAAACCAGGAGGTTTCCCCAGCCACTGGAGATGAAATAGTTCTTAGCTCAGTTGACCAGGGAAGTAGCAAGAGACACTCTCACTGATGTCCCAGCAAAAAGGATTCATGAAGATGAGCGGACCAGTGACCAGAAAAGACATAAAAAGGAAGGGCCCACCGGCGTTCGGATTTACCTTGTCAGCTTGCGGAACGTTAGATCATAACTTAGTAACTGTCACGGAGTGTTTTGAGGGTATTTTGCATGTGTGAATGTTCCCATGCTCCAGCGGGAGTTTATTAGTTATGTGAGTTGTTGTGAGCTGGGAATGCGTGCATTGTAATGATTTAGCTACAAGCAGGGTTGTGAGCATTGCTTGAGACAAGCTGTTAGCTTTTGTCATGCGTGAATGAAGATCAGTGGAGCGTGAAAGGGTTTCACGGGTTTTAGTGAATACGCATGAAAGGGGCAGTCAGAGGGAGGAGTGTGTTGGTTGGAGACGTGTGTTGAGTCAGTAGAGAGTTGAGCGAGTAGAGAGTAGACAGGAGTCAGCGTAGAGTGTAGAGAAGAGAAAGGTGGATGTCTATAGTAGGGCGCGAGTAGAGGGCCGGAGTTGTGTAGTAGATGTTGCAGTAGTTATTCCTGGAGTAGCCTATTTGTGGCTGTAGTTGTTCCGAGGGGCAGAGTGTGTGCGGATACTCGGGATTTGTGATAGATCTCTCATGTGATTGCTATTATAGAACATGCTGTGTGTAACCCTATCCTCATGATATTGTATTTTATTTTTAATTTTTAGTCACTGGATTCTTTTTTTATATCCAGTTTTTAACGTTGTTGCTTTTTTAATAAGCTTTATAGCACGGGTATTTATTTATTTATATACATATGTATATGTGTTGGTGTCTGTGTGTGTCTATGTGTGTGTGTGTATGTAGTTCGTACTTGTGTCTTTGTGGCTCGTGCTTGTGTGTTTTAATCCACGACAGTTGAACAAATGTTATATGGGATTTTTTATGTAATTAACTAACGTTAGGTTGACAAGAGAGTGACAGAAAATAACACCGAGCATACAAACAATTAAAGTTGTCTAAGAGAGAGGAATGACTAAAAAGAAAAGATGTTTTAGAAAGAACAAAAAGTATCCGTAATCAAACGAAAAATGTTATGGGATTAATGCCATATATAAATTTGTTAAAGGTTTTATCACCAGGTTCTAACTCTCATAATGACTGCGATAAAGAAAAACTGAGAAGTGATATGTTTAATATATTAATACTATAATATCACAATATAATGCTATCAGAGGGCGCCACTGTTGCCATAGTGATAAACGGTGATATTTCATGACAGTTTTTATTTTTAATACAAGCTAGCTGATAGGTGTATGAGCTCCGCCTAGCCCAGGGGTCGGGGACCTTTCCGTAACAAAGAGCCAAATATTTAATTTTGTCTCCATTTTAACAAATTGAAGAGCCGCATGAAAAAAAATCAATATGAGACAAACATAAAGGTATGTTATCAAGCACTCGTAGGAAATAAAGAAGTAGAACACTAGACAACAGAAAAACAACAGACATGAGTGGCTTACCCAGGATTCGAACCCTGGACCTTCCGTGCGACAACCCCGCCTAGCTATGCAAGCGAATCACACTATCCTCCCTGCCATCTACGCATCACAAAAAAATGATGCTTCGATGACAGGTCATTAGTGCGAACCGCAAGACATAACACCGAAAGTTTACCATGGGCAGTTCAGCCTATTAATGACGCAATCACTTCTGTTGTTCCCCTATTATACAGTATAGGCCAGTCCACACTTGGGACTGTTCTACCTGGGTCTGTAGGGGGTGGCATTTTAGGCCTTGTGTAAAGTTTCAGTCTGTCAAGTTGCTTTCACACACACACTGGATGCTCTGTAAGGAAGAGTGGTGTGTTGTTGAGATCAGGCATGCTCCAGTCTACCCAGCTGTAAATGAGTAACCCACCCTAGTCCTGAGTTAGGGAAGGCAAAGGCTCCAGGGGAAGCAGGCCCTAAACTTGGTCACTTCAGCCGACGCAGGATGGTGTATGTATGAAGTAGAAGTGTAGAGTGTGATTACCGCGAATGGTGTACTGTTCGTGTGCTGACCAATATAACCACTCATACACTTGTCTACAAGGCACCAATGCAGACTGCTGGAATCTTAGTTTACTCAATTTATTCAGACGTACACACTGGGACATACGAGTACATCATGGTTTGTTGACATATCAATTTGTAGGTATACATAGCAGATCTGAAGTCATGACACATTCAGAAATAATGGGCAGTACATCAAAAGTTCAATGTCATGATACATTATGGCCACATCCCCCTATCTGACTAAACGCGTCAGTGAAGGCGGATCGATAAATAACTAAAGTTACTTGACGTCCATAGTTTGTAGTATAGATTATGAAACCACGAAGGGGGGGGGGGGGTTTCTAGCAGGATTGAGATCTCTCTGTCACTGTCCGATAATAAGATAAATAATCTGTTCTCTTGGCAGTGATCAAAACATATGATGACCGAAATCCAACATGGCTACCTCCCTGAGTTGTCGTTCACTCATTCATAGGAAGGAGAATATAAGCCAGAGTTAATTTACAATGGGTATATAAAGGATTTCATAAATGTTTCCATACAGCTCTACGGTGATCAGGTTAATTCACGCAGCCATAACCGCTGCAGGAAAATCTGTCATCTTCGTCGATACAAAACACGACACTAGCATAGCGAAGCACAAAAGTCAAGCTAGGCCTAACCGACGAGAGATCATCAAAAATAGGAGCTGGGTTTACCTGGAGTCCGAATCATCTATATACTGACATAAGGAGAGTCTCTAACACAAACTATCGTAGAGACACCATCTCCTTCAGAAGAAAAACCACTTCGTAAGACATTTTTTCTTGACGAAAGGACCAGCTCTAGAAAAACGTACCTCGCCATTTGTAAGCGGTACATCGGAACTCATCACGACTTGTCAAGACCACTCATACTTCCGCTAGACCGGAATACAAGAATCTAGTCCCTCCTACCCATCCAAAATATACAATATAGGACTGATTCTACTTGTACTAATAATATGTAATACATATGAATTCAGGCCATAAACACAATAAGCAAATTAATATATTTTCTGGCCCTAAAAAAATAAGTACAAACGCAAGCGCAATATCCTTGCGCTGGATCAATATCCAGAACGATTACTCCTATAATCAAAAGTGTGAATCAAACATGGATTATCTCGCTTTTACCATAGACAGCATTTTCATACACAAATGAATGAATGTCTATATTTTTCCCATATTAAATAGCCATATCGATTTTTGTAAAATGTGCGTCAAAATATGCACGCTACAGATTACCACACCCCTCGGGAAAAAAAAATGGTACATTTTTTTTTTTTTTTGAAATACATCTAGGAGCAACATACAATAGGCTCACAACGCACCAATAACAATGCGCAGATGATAAGCATAAGTTTTATGACCTTAGAGAAAGTACTTCTCTAAGTATAAATATTTCCAGAGAGGTGTCACCAACGCATACTACAATATTAACAATGACCCAATTTCCACATTAGTTTATACATAAATTCCATCTAAGATATCTTAACATCATGATCATCAAAGACGAAAAACATTGAAAGATCAGCGGTGAATACATATCAATGAACCGCTAAGTAGTGTTACAATCAATATATGATATATTACATATGTGTACACATTTCAACATAGAAACAACTGTATCAAAGTTGTATAACAGTTATGAATCATGTGGGCATCTAGACAAAATATCTGCCATCACATTTTCTGACCCACGGATAGCTCGCACCGAAAAACGAAATGGCTGTAGAGCAATCGCGTATCGCGTTGATCTCGCGCTCTTCAGATTTTTACTCTGAATAGCCGTAAGAGCTTTCTGGTCGGTTTCCACAATGAAATGCGCGCCCAGAAGAAATCTTTGCAGTTTAAGGATTGACCAAACCATAGCCAATAATTCACGGTCTAGGACCGAGTAATTCTTCTCTGCGGCATTTAATTTCCGAGAAATATATATCACAGGATGCAGAGTTCCAGAGTACTCTTGCATTAGTGCAGCTCCAATCCCGGTGGATGAAGCGTCACTACGAAGAATAAATGTCTTATCCTTAGAAGGCAATACTAGGATAGGTGAAGTAGAAAACATAGTTTTAACCTTATCCAAAGAGGATTGACATTCTTGAGTCCAATGGACTACATTAGGAGACCCTTTCTTTAGCAAGGAAGAAAGAGGTGACATAATGGAGGACAGATTCGGGATGAATCGTCCATAAAATTGTATTAGACCTAAAAGACTTCGTACTTGCTTTTTAGTCTTAGGAATAGAAATGTTAAGTATCTTACTTGTATTATGGTCTTCTGTTTTTAGGAACCCATGACCAACACGGTGTCCTAAGAAAGATATTTCGCTAAAACCAATACATGCTTTCGATGGTTTCGCTGTCAGGTTATGCTCGCGTAAGATAGACAATAGTTCATTTATACCATTATAGTGATCGTTCCAAGTATCACTGAAAAGACAGATGTCATCAAGATACGCAATGACATCTGAGCGATGAGATAGGATTCGACGCATCATGCGTACAAATGTAGCAGGGGCGTTCATAAGACCGAAAGGCATGAAATTCCATTGTAATAGACCCCTAGGCGTCGAAAAAGCAGTAAACGGTTTGGCGTGTTCGGATAGTGGAACTTGCCAATATCCCTTAGACAAATCGAGTTTAGTAAAGAAGTGAGAATTCGATAGTCTCGTAAGTAGCTCTTCTAGTAAAGGCATAGGTTCAGCATCGAATTTAGTCACTTGATTCAATTTGCGATAATCCACGCAAAGACGTATGTTATTGTCTTTTTTCCGTACTATCACCATCGGCGAAGAATATGCTGATGTGGATGGTTCAATAATTTTTAACTCTATCATCTCATCTAACTCTTTCTCTACCTGTGCTTGAAAATGTATCGGGATAGGATACGGTCTGACTCTTATAGGACTATGGTCAGTAAGAATAATGTCATGTTGAATGACATCAGTTTGACCAGGAATGTCAGTAAGGACATCCTGAAATTGTTCTAACATAGTAGAAACTTGTTTCTGCTCTCCTGGAGATAATTCTGGAGAAATTGCAACATCTTTCCATGATTCATTAGAGTGAAGAGGAATCAGTGGAAAAGGTAAATTTACATCCGAGAAACTCGTTTCCTCATCCTGTATTACTGACAGAGATGAGTACTGTCCATGTTGGACTGGAAAATCGTCCGTTGCCTGGAAAACAGGTTGTAAATAATCAGGACGTTCATGGAATTCCGTGAGCATGTTGATGTGGAAGGTTTTACGCTTCCCGTCAATATCGACGATATAGTCAACATCGGAAACTTTTGATATTATATCGTACGGACCTTTCCAAGAAATGAGAAGTCTATTTTCCCTACAAGGTAGCAAGACAAATGCTTTGTCACCTGGACAAAGTTGACGCAAACATCTCTTTTTATTGGCAAATTCCCTTGCCTTCTGTTTCGCAAATTCAGAAGAAGCAGTTGCCAATTTGCATGCTTCAATAATCTTGTGTCTAAGTGCGATGACATATTCATAAGAGGATTTTGTGTCATCGACAATATTATCAGCAGTTATAAGATCATGAAGTAAGGACATAGGACCTCGCGGTTTCGCGCCAAAGACAAGTTCAAAGGGAGAAAATCCTGTATGTTCGTTGGCGACCTCTCTATATGCAAAGAGAGCCGCGGGTAAAACCCTATCCCAATCCTGAGGATGATCTTCTGTTATCTTACCTAGTAGGTTTTTCAGAGTTCTATTCAAACGTTCCACCATCCCATTGGACATAGGATGATAAATACTACTCAGCGATCTCTCTATCTTCAGAGTCGACATTACTTGAGACATGGTATCCAATATGAGTTGGGTACCATGGTCGGATAATATTTCTGCTGGAAACCCCAGACGAGAAAATATTAACCAAAGAGCATCTGCGACATCAGCAGTAGTTATGCTCTTTAGAGGAACAGCCTCCGGCCAACGTGTGCACATATCAACACACGTCAAAATAAATTGGTGTCCTCTAGCAGACTTTATCTTAAATGGACCAATGATGTCTATCGCCATTTTTTGAAATGGCCGAATGGGAATGTCTGCAGCCTGAATAGGTGCATCATGGCGTGGACCTCTGGATTTAATCTCTTGACATACTTTACAAGATCGACAATAGATTCGTATGTCCTTATTCACAGCAGGCCAAAAGAAAGATTGAAGAACTCTAGCTTTAGTACGGGAAAAACCCATATGTCCAGCACATTGCGAATCATGAGCGTGCTGTAAAATTTTAACTCTCATATTTTTAGGCACAAGGATTTGAGAATGAATGGACTTAGCGGAGTCTTGTACCATACGTACAAGTACGCCATTCTTCATCGTAATCCAAGATTTACGATTAGTATCCTTATTCGGATCACCTTTTGTTGCCAGAGTAAAGAATTTCTTTAGAGTAGGATCATCTTCCTGCTGTTTGATAAAGGAATCGTGTGAAATCTCCAAGGGATCATCTTGGATCTGCGCATCATTATCTTCAGAATGTGAAGATTGTGGCATATTGAGAGCTTGAGCCCTAGTGATTACTGCATTAGCAGATTGCATATTAACATTTTTCCCAATTAGAAATTTGCTGTGGAGTGCATTCTTTCACCCCGTGAATGCGACCGATGATAAGATCAGCGATCGGATTCGGCAAGAGACATGCTTGCACCTCTCCTGTAAAGAAAGGCGTAGCAATATTGATAATGGCAGTGGAGTACTTCTCCAATGTGCCACCAAATGTTACACATTTGACTATATTGCCTGTAGCTCGAGAAGGATTTACGAGTGATTGCCTCACTCCAATGGTAGTGCACCCCGAGTCGAAAAGAATTGATACCGGAGTACCATCTATTAGGCCCCTATTAAAGACAAGAGCACCCCTTCCATTATGCGCGATTGACGCATGGAGAGCGGGAAGTGGGTGACCGCAGCTTAAAGTAGAAACTGTGGTTGGATCGAATAATGTTTTGCATTGCGAACACTCAGATGCTCTAGCAAAATCAAAAGCGGAATTCGCTACACTATTGGAGTCTTTTTTATCATTATTCTGATTATCGGTGTCGTGGAACTCCTGTTGTGCAGAGTTAGCCTGGTAATAAGATTTACCATGTCTTTTGTGTTGTGATCTACCTCGGTTATAATTGTCTCTATAATTATTATTGCCTCTGTTATAACCCCTATTTGGGTTTGAATCATAATATTCATGATCATAATCATCATGCTCATTATATTGAGTATCCCTGTAATATTGTTTCTTTTGTCTCCATGAAGCACTTGGGTAGTTCCTATAGCTACTCCCTTTCCGAGAATTTCTAACATTATGGGTACCCCTCGCGTGTCGAGGACTATCAGCCCGATTCCAGTTCTTCGAAGAAGAACCCTGATTTGAGTGGTTATCTTGGTTTTGATACTTATTCCAATTAACCTTTTTATCAAATTTATTTTTAGCTCCTTGGAATTTGTGTGAGTAATTCTGATTATATTCTGTTGCCGAAGCAACTGGCATACTCTCTTTAATGTTAGAGTTACTAAGAATCATGTCAGGGTGTGCCGTGGCATACTGGTCACAATATTCTTCCATTTGCTTTATTGTACTAGGTTTACGCTCATGTAAGAACTCTAGGAATGATTTATTTACAGAAGACATGACCTTGTCTCTTAGCAATAAATCTGTAAGACCATCAAATGTTTTCTCTGTTTTGGATAATTCAATCCATCGTGAAAGTGTAATTCGTGCTTTTGAGATGAATTCTGAGAATTCTACACCTACCTCAGGTCTCATTGTTTTAAACAAAAGACGATAACCTTCTTCAGACAGCTGATATCTCTTTATCAAAGCTGCCCTAACAGCATCATAATTATCTTTGTCGGCCTCTTCAACAAAATATAACTTACTCAGAGACTCCCCTTTTAGATTTTCAGACAACTGATTCACATACTGTGATTTGTCAACATTATGAGATCGACAAGCCCGTTCAAATCTAGAAAGCCAAAATGTTATGTCATCACTGGTAGGGTTAAACGCTGGTACTTTGACCTTGTACACAAAGGGTTTACCATTACCACCAGATGCCTGATTAGCATTACTCATACATGTCAATTTTAATTTCTCTAATTCAAACTCATGTTCTCTTATTGCTTTTCTCTCTTCAGCTTCTCTATCTAATCTTTTCTGTTCTGCAGCCGCTTCTAATTTTTTTCTGTTCTGCAGCAGCAGCAACTTCTAGTTTTTTCTGTTCTGCAGCAGCAGCAACTTCTAGTTTTTTCTGTTCTGCAGCAGCTTCTAATTTTTTCTGTTCTGCAGCAACTTCTAATTTTTTCTGTTCTGCAGCAACTTCTAATTTTTTCTGCTCTGCATCAGCTTCTAATTTCTTCTGTTCTGCCTCAAATCTCCTTTCCTCCACTTGCATCTGCAATTTCTTAAGTTCAGCAGCAGTATCAGCTTCTTTTTCTAATCTTTTTTCTTCAGCTAAGGCTTTCCTTTCTTCTGCAGCAGCTTTTTTTTTTTTTCTATTTGAAGTTTTCTCTCCTCAGCCGCAGCTTTTTTTTCCTCAGCAGCAGCTTTTCTTTCTTCAACAGCAGCAGCAATTTTTTTCTCTTCTGCAGCTAATGCTTTGTCATATTGAGCAACATCCCATTGTTCTAAGTCTTTTCCAGTCTTATCAAGAGATTTTCCTTGTGTAATGAAATAATCTAATGTAGACATATTGTCTTCTTAAATCAGAAACCTGAAAAAGTAAATAAATTACCCTCTTTCAAGTTAATGGGAGACAAGTCTATACCTTAGACTTAGTCTTAGTCCAAACTTGTATGGTTTATAATAACCAATGATAACTTGAGTACCTGTGGACAACAATAATTGTATCTCAAATACTGTGGGGACAAGCCTTACAAAGGTCTTGTATACCACAATGTAATCAAAGATCACTTGAGTACCTGTAGAAAAAATATTTCCCTCTACCAATCACTTTGGGAGACAAGCCTTACAAAGGTCTTGTACATTTTGTTTTATAACAATAACAATCATAAAGTACTGATCTGTACTATACTATCAGTGTATACCACTATAACTTCTACGTCATATGTCAACTAAAGACATTACAAAGGACAAACAAGAAAAGACAATATGAACACATTTGCAGAGATCAAATTAAATTAAATAGGAGAAATGAAAAAAAATGATCACAGAAACCGTGATGATAACTGCCATAAGATAACAAGACAAATAACGCCACAGTGTATAAACATAAGGGTGTAAAAAACTGAAATGAAAGAAAAGATGAGACCTACAATTATACAAACAAATCAAACAAAACTAAGGAACACAAAATTATTAACAAAAACAACGAAGAAAAGAACACCTCATCACAACTAACAGAAATAGCAGCAAATTGTTGCTAACAAATTTCCAATTAAGAAAATGTGTACCTATCGAATACTAGTACCAGACCAATGTAACTCGGCATACCTTGTACTAGTCACACAGAACATAAACTAATTTAATACATAACAAATAACATGTAAGCATAAATAGCATATAGCATACAATATAATTTATGTCATGAATGGAATGTGTTGCAGGTATAGTGTTGTAAAGCAGGCACAGTTTATTTTAATTCTAATAACTTGCCACTTTATTGAGTAACAGATTTAATTCTAAACTATTACACTGTCAATTTTTTCTCTTTTGAGCATATGAAGATCCAACGATGAACTATGCACTTTATTTTCAACAACACTGTGATTCTTCTGTACGTTGAGAAATGTCAACAATACTGCTCCAGATATTTTCTACACTTGATACCACTGTCCTGTGTAATACTGTCTGTACAGCGAAAAACTGTCAACAAGCGCTGACCTAGATACAGCATCCTATCGGTAATACAGGTCAAGCTGACATCGACTGTATAGCTGTCCTAATGGTGTTGATGTGTTCAAACAAATGTTCTTTCAGCTGTAAACTGTGATTCTCAACACAAAACTGCGTAAGCTGGACCCAGGAATCTGGCTCGCCACTGTAAAGTTTCAGTCTGTCAAGTTGCTTTCACACACACACTGGATGCTCTGTAAGGAAGAGTGGTGTGTTGTTGAGATCAGGCATGCTCCAGTCTACCCAGCTGTAAATGGGTAACTCACCCTAGTCCTGAGTTAGGGAAGGCAAAGGCTCCAGGGGAAGCAGGCCCTAAACTTGGTCACTTCAGCCGACGCAGGATGGTGTATGTATGAAGTAGAAGTGTAGAGTGTGATTACCGCGAATGGTGTACTGTTCGTGTGCTGACCAATATAACCACTCATACACTTGTCTACAAGGCACCAATGCAGACTGCTGGAATCTTAGTTTACTCAATTTATTCAGACGTACACACTGGGACATACGAGTACATCATGGTTTGTTGACATATCAATTTGTAGGTATACATAGCAGATCTGAAGTCATGACACATTCAGAAATAATGGGCAGTACATCAAAAGTTCAATGTCATGATACATTATGGCCACATCCCCCTATCTGACTAAACGCGTCAGTGAAGGGCGGATCGATAAATAACTAAAGTTACTTGACGTCCATAGTTTGTAGAATAGATTATGAAACCACGAAGGGGGGTTTCTAGCAGGATTGAGATCTCTCTGTCACTGTCCGATAATAAGATAAATAATCTGTTCTCTTGGCAGTGATCAAAACATATGATGACCGAAATCCAACATGGCTACCTCCCTGAGTTGTCGTTCACTCATTCATAGGAAGGAGAATATAAGCCAGAGTTAATTTACAATGGGTATATAAAGGATTTCATAAATGTTTCCATACAGCTCTACGGTGATCAGGTTAATTCACGCAGCCATAACCGCTGCAGGAAAATCTGTCATCTTCGTCGATACAAAACACGACACTAGCATAGCGAAGCACAAAAGTCAAGCTAGGCCTAACCGACGAGAGATCATCAAAAATAGGAGCTGGGTTTACCTGGAGTCCGAATCATCTATATACTGACATAAGGAGAGTCTCTAACACAAACTATCGTAGAGACACCATCTCCTTCAGAAGAAAAACCACTTCGTAAGACATTTTTTTCTTGACGAAAGGACCAGCTCTAGAAAAACGTACCTCGCCATTTGTAAGCGGTACATCGGAACTCATCACGACTTGTCAAGACAACTCATACTTCCGCTAGACCGGAATACAAGAATCTAGTCCCTCCTACCCATCCAAAATATACAATATAGGACTGATTCTACTTGTACTAATAATATGTAATACATATGAATTCAGGCCATAAACACAATAAGCAAATTAATATATTTTCTGGCCCTAAAAAATAAGTACAAACGCAAGCGCAATATCCTTGCGCTGGATCAATATCCAGAACGATTACTCCTATAATCAAAAGTGTCAATCAAACATGGATTATCTCGCTTTTACCATAGACAGCATTTTCATACACAAATGAATGAATGTCTTTATTTTTCCCATATTAAATAGCCATATCGATTTTTGTAAAATGTGCGTCAAAATATGCAAATTAATATGTGACAAACATAAATGTATGTTATCAGGCACTCGTAGGAAATAAAGAAGTAGAACATTAGACAACAGAAAAACAACAGACATGAGTGGCTTACCCAGGATTCGAACCCTGGACCGTCCGTGCGACAACCCCGCCTAGCTATGCAAGCGAATCACACTATCCTCCCTGCACCAATGACCTGTGCATCAAGATGGAAGAACTGAAGATAGGATTAGAAATAAATCAAGGTGGGCAAAGCAGCAGGACATGATGGTACAACACTAGAAATCGTTAAGTACATGGGAGCTGCAGGTGACATATTGAGGGTCCTACAGGCAGCCTGACGCTACAAAACCATATTAAAGGATTGGGAGATAGCCATCATAACACCGATTTTCAAAAAGGGTGACAACCGACAACTCGGAAATCATAGAGACATATCTCTGCTTAGAGTCCCTGGTAAAATTTACTCTTGAATACTCAGACGCTCGGCTGATTCACAAATGGACAAGATTCAGTGTGGTTTCTGTCGTAGATTTCTTGATAGGAGAATTAAGACTTGGGTTGGTCCCTTCTGAATAGGTTGGAATGAGTGATAGTCACAGTGTGAGATAGAAATACAAAAATAGATTTCCACGAGTGAGGTGGTCGAATAGTAATAGAGGCTGTCTCTGAGAGCGGAAAATCTTCTCTCTCTCTCTCTCACCTATCTTCTACGACAGATCTAAAGTAGTCAGACAGTCTAACACATATACATTAAATATATATATATATATCGACTCACGTGCATGCACATTCAAGTGACGACAGGTAGACACACAGACGTGGGAAACTATAACAAATGATTTTACAAATATTCTAGAACGAGCTGACCAACACGCTGATTAATTTATTGTTAAGTTTAATTATCATTTGTAAACTTACGTCACAACAGGTAAAATACATCAAAAAGGCATATACACACAGTCATAAGCAAATCAAGGAATGCTACAAGAACGGGTAGACCCACAGTGATATTCTTCCCTCGATGGATAACCCACAGTCCCGTTTGGAGAAAGATGATAACACAAAGAGTCCCCGATACATATGATTAAGTCTAAGAGTTTTCCCTGTTTAAGGTATGAACAGACTTGATACTATAAACTAGTTTAGGGAAAAAATATTGTTAGCAACACAACCTTGCAAGAAGAAAGTTATGACAGCAAATAGGTGTCAAAATACAGCGGTGAAATAACACTCAGACTTGCGTTCCCTCTTATTCATTCAACCGTGGCCACGTGTACACATTTATACTTACAGCTTTGATCGCTGCCTCTGGGAACATAATAAATTCTAGGACCTTCACACAGACCCGTAAATGCAGCCTCGACCAAGAAATCCCCAGTTCCAACAAGACGTACTGAATCCTCTGTCTCAGGGAACGATTCCTTGGGTGTTCTTATTTTTTGGATGTCTATTAAGTCACATAAAATTTGTTCAGGCACGAAAGTTAGCAGAGCACAATGTCACTAGCTTTGGTTTCTAGCATTAAGGAATGTCAGATCGGTGTCTACTTTCAGGAAGGTACTATATTTGGTCACCACAATACTAGTCAAAAACTCTGTCGGAATGTTACTGATATTTGCTTGCCACAACGGGTTGAACTGTACTGAAGAGTTATTCTGGAAGAATTAAATCTGGCGCGAATGCCTCTTACTTCATTTAACTGTTAAAGTTCAGGTAATGAAAGTGATTAGTTTCTTCACAAATAATGTCCACGTACTAGAACGCTGGCAAAGTTGGGTACCACAGTTTCACTATATAAAAAAGGAAAGAACACATATCAAATAATTTACAATATGTACCCAATATAACTTACATTTTTAAACTGCAAGCGTACCGCTTGACTTATCATTTAAATTCCCGTGACGTAAGTTATATTTAAAAATCAGCAATCCTCATGAATTAGGAACACGTGCGTATTCCGTCACCATTCATGAGGCTTCTAGCATTTATACGTTAGTTTAGAAAATTTTTTTCTCGTCTGATTATTTAGCAGTAAAATTAACTTCATTATAGCTACCTTGTTGTTTAAGCTAGAAATTATAATTTATTCTGCTCTCCACTGAAACACGTCACTAGAAAATAATACAGACTATATAAATTTGGCACTTTGCACAAAATCTAACTAGTGAAATATGAAATAAGCGACTTAACACTTTAAACACTTCACAAAATACTAGAATATAATATATAATATTTTACCTCACACAGAACTACAGGTAGTCGCACAACTTAAGAATTATATGCTTATATTTATGGAAGTCTAGAAGTTCGACAAATTGTCGAAACAAACTGAGAACTTCGCTATACAGCTTATACTGTTCCGAGCAACCTGTCTACTGCGAATCTAGAGGACTGAATGAAAATAAAGTTTAACATTCTGGTTATATCTATTACCAGACAAATAGGTAATCGTTTAATTTCACTAAACGAAATAATCCCGCTTTCCGTCTATATCACTTACGTAACTGTCATAAACTGCCACTTTCTGACCGAGAGGGCGCGTGTCAGTTGCGAATCTCAGACAACTTGTCTGCAATGCAGGGGCAGTTTTTGCACCTACGTTTAACAAACTGACCAAGAAACGTGCATGTCAATTGCAAAGGAAGACAACTTGTCTGAAATGCAGGGCAGTTTTCACACTTCAAGCTGACCATGGCCCACCATGAGTGTTGTGGCGGGTGACAATGCAGACAAATTTGTCGCCTATATGTCTGGCGAAAACAAATATACACGGTGTATTTCGTCAATCTCACGCCAAATCGTCTGGTCCTACGTCTGAGTATGAACCATAATCGCACCTCTCGTCAAACTGCGCGAATGCCATCTACGTAATCAAGTTACTCGTTTCGTCAGCGATGAAATGCGTTTCTAAATGAGAAACGAAACTAGCGAAAGTGAGAATGGCAAAATAGTAATGTATTTTAGTCGCAAACGAACGAATGCGAAAAAAAAAACACAGGAAAAAGGTAAAAAGCGACAATAATTAGAGAACATAGGTGGAAGAAAAGAAGAGGAAAATATAGAAAATTCAATGAACATAACTCTCCGTGACAGCTTCCGACCGAGCAAACCGAAGTAATCAAGACCTTATCTTCACACTGAGACAGCTGAGTGGAAAGGCCCTTGAGTATAGATATGAGATGCATCTTTGTGTCTTGGATCTGGAGAAGGCATTTGATAAGGTCCTCTGGAGTAAACTTTGGAATTGCTTGGTAGGGAAGAACATTCCAGCACCTTTGATCCATGCTATATAGAGCCTCTACAAGACTTGCAGAAATTATGTGAGGACAGCAAACTATAAGTCACAAGAGTTCGGGGCCACCACTGGTTTAAGACAGGGGGATATTTTGTCTCTTTATCTTTTCATATTCCTCATGGACGATGTCATCAAAGCATTTAAGGAGAGGACAAGACAGTATTCAGAGGAGCATTGGAAGATGAGACAGGTCTGTACTTCAGAGCAGGCATTTGCAAACGATGTTGACCTGAATGTTAAATCAGATTCACATCGTCAATCCAACCTGCAAATCTAGAAGGAAAGAGATGGGGAAATGAGGGATGGTTAACAGCAGCTCCAAAAACAAAACCATGGTGATATTAAGAGAAGAAAAAAGGCATCATATTTCGATGTGAGAACAGATCCTGGAGCAGGTCAACCACTTTAAATACCTTGGAGCTATCATAGACTGGAAGGGAGGCTCAAAGAAGAGTTGGCTACCCGAAGATCGACAGCTGTGAGGCTCTCAGGCAATAAAACAAAGACTCCTCAGCAAAATAGATATTGGCAAGCGGGCAAAGATGACTCTATACCGCTCCACCTATGGCCCAGTCTTGACATGTGGGTGCGAGTCATGGGCAATGCTTACAAACCACAAAAGCCAGCTCCAAATCTCATAAATAGGGTATCTGAGGAAAGTGGTTGAAGTAACAAGAAGAGACATGGTCCACAGTCCCAGCTACGATGGTTTGGCCATGTCTGCAGAATGGAAGAAGATCGGCTACCACGACAAATGTGGGAATCCATGAGCCAGGGATCCAGACCTCCAGGAAGACCCAGAGTTGGCTGGGAGGACAACATTAGGCAATCCCTGAAGGACCGAGGACTAGATTTGAACCAGACCTGGGGATGGAGGGGGGGGGAAGACCATCGATAGGACAGTATAGCATTCTCTCTGACAAACCTCTAGGCTCCAGGGTAGAAGAGATACGATCAATTAAGTAAGCTAGGTGATTGGTGTATAAAAGTTAGAATCATTTGCAAGATATTTTGTTTCCAAATTTTTTCTGAAAACAGGAAGTTGTGTACTTATTATATTTATAAAATAATAATTTGAGAAAACGTTAAGAAAATATCACAAAACCGAAAATATTCATTGAGGATTTATGTAGTCTGTTTGCTTCCCTTGGGCAGAGAAAAAAGTGAATGGGCAGGAGAGAGGAGATCGCGAATTTACAGAATAAATGGGACAAAAACTATTTTTTAACAAAACTTTAATTATGTTCATTTAAAAGAAAAAAGCGTAAATTTAAAAGTATCTTTCAAAACGGTAGTTATTTACACAATATAACAAAATTAGGCTTACATTAGAATTATCTTTATAAATAATTAAAGAAACTTTGCTCCGAGTCAACAAAATGAGTTCTGAGCAAGATCCTCTGTTTTCCAACGTGCTGCAGATTCTCCTCATGTTTTGACGGGTATACTGGCTCGTTAATAATATTAAATACCAATGAAATGATGTCAGCACTGCGTGTTTCCCAGGAGTCTCTGACAAGACAGCAAGAATAAGACAATAGACCCTCAAGCAATTCGTACAAGGTGGCTAGTGTGAGGTTCTGCTTGGGGGCTGGCTTACTCATCTTGTCAAATAAATAGCTATTGAAACCATTTATTACATATTTATTGTAAACTAGTAAATGATCCTTTATTAATTTTTTAAGGTTGAAACGTCAGAAATGAGCAATGAACCAATCCCGTCAGCTTTTATAAAAATACGGAAAAAAACGCACATTGGACGGCGAAAGCTAAATTTAACACCGAATATAATAATACGCTTTTCATAGCACATTGTTCAGTGTATTCGAATTCTTCACATCAACCTTTCGGGAAAATGCTAAAACAGCGTTTGTTGCACTGTGGAGTGCTCATTAACATGAGTACCAATTACAATCATCCCACTTAGAGGATAATAATCTACTTTGTTTGGATTTTACTGATCTCTATGGATATAACCCGTCTAAATATGGTGGAGATGTTTAATAATTTAGTTTCATAATAAAAGAGAAATACAAAAAAATCATCATAGGCAGTAAATAAGGCGGAAGTGTTTTCATTCCACGCATCTGTTTAGAGCCAAACGAAACAAGCCTTTATCATCTTGAGACGTAGCCAGTTTTTGTTGTTGTGATTTTAGCATTTGAAATGTTAAGCTTTGTTAAGCACAGGGACGATCAATTGATAATGTTAAAAATAACCCAGATAATCGTAACATACATATTCAGGGTACAGGCTATCAATGCAGAAAAAAGGAGTTTTAAAGCTGTTATGAAAGTAATCAAATTACGCTCTATATACAAAGTTCAACTTTTCAGTTTTCTAAATATGCTGCAAATGCTGAATGTTTAAAGTGTTATCTTTAATTCTTCTCCCGTCATTGTTTTGACGGGTGTGCGTGCTCGTTATAACAATAATAATAATATTGATAATAATATTAAGAATAATCATGGGTGTCTCATTTCAAAGAGGTCAGCCATGCTCTCAGTGTATCTCAGGACACTGTAGACAAATAAATAACTCGTTGCAAATGTGTTTCGAAATGTCATTACTTCAAAGCAAATTGTTATGATGATAAGAAAACTATGTAGAGAGCAGTACAATAAAAGGTAATCCGATCACCAGAAGCTCTCCCCTGTCGGCTGTTTTTCTTCATCTTGCTCTCATGAACGAGAGCGGGTCACTTGCAACATGATCCCAAGTTGTACCCTCTTGCTGATTGTTTTCGTCTAGAACGAGTGTTCAAAACCTCTCCATTTTTGTTCCAATTACCAAATAGCATGTTTCGGCCTGGCTACATCGGTGCTGCCAGCTTAAGAATGTGAAGCTAGATAATTGTGTTGTACATAAACTTACTGTCCAACCTTCCTTTCTCCATTACGGTTGTTGTATAGCCCTGGTCTTTCAGCAGTCACATGAAGGTTTTAGTTATCTTCTTCTTGCATCTTACGCAATCCCATCTCAACTAACATAATTACCGGTGTATGTTACGTCGGTCGGTCTCACTCAAAATAGTAACTCGCGCCAGAAAAAAAAGTGCGCAACGCACGGTGTGTAACTTGCGCGGCGTGGGTGTTATATAAAACAAATACTTTGGGTTTTCTTTTTTTTTAATTCTTTCACGAAATTTGTAGCGATCGACAAAGAAAAAGTGCGTAAAAATTGGTTTGCATGAGCCCTCACCCGATGTACAAATCATGAAAACTTGAAAGTTTTTGTTAAAACCACTTATTATAAGGGACCACTCTTTGAAAACAATCCACGACATGTTGTCATCAAAGAACTTTTAAATTGAATCTCAAATAACATAATTCTCGCCGTGTGTACGTTTGTCACAGTGAGGAATGCAGCCGTGTTGAAAAATTGCATTGTTTCCATTATATATAATACTAATAATAATAATAGCCCCTTCAGTCATAACTGACTATGGGAATGCATATATACTCTCCCGAAAATAGTTACAATCAACAAAGAAAAGCGTTCAAATGACGGTGTTCATGAACAGTTTGATTACACTGTATAATGGAAAGAAACCAAAAACACTCTAAGAATGTACTTCTATCTGCTCATCCGGGAACGGAAACAATACACTATAATTAAAAACCCGTCAAATTTGACGGGTTATTGCTAGTATATAAATAAATCATGTTTAATGTAGGCCAGTGGCGTCACTGGGGTTGGTGTCACCCAGTGCGGTTACTCATGGTGTCTCCCCCATGGACCTCCTCCCGTACCAGACCATACAGAATCCTTAGTAATGTTTTTTGTACTAATGTTAATCGTAAATCGTAATTCCCGTATATCACTGAATGTAATGGCAATAGTAGTGACACAAACAACTAGCAAAATTAAAATTACACCTTTAAATTACAATATCATACGCACAGCCTAAATGTATTTACATTTACATAGTTTCATGTGGTTAAAGTGAAAATTCAGTAAGAAAACAATAGAATTCGAAGTAAAAACGAAGGTATACTGTATTATATTTTGATATAGTACATGTAAGCTGAGCTTACGAAAAATGTTTCTGTGGTTATAACTAACTACAGGAGGGAGCCGCGCTAGCGTAGTGGTTACAACACCGCTCTGGCGACCGGGTGATACAGGATCAAACCCGGGCGACGGCATTTGAGGATTTTTCGTCGACCGGGATTTGGACTGGATTAACTCGAGACCTGGCGAGGACATTTGAAGGAGTGTCGTCGACCAGGGACTGGCGGCTCCTGAGCCGACCCAGCTGCAATGGGTACCTCCGAAATCGGAGAGTATTTGCCTGAATGGCGAGGGACACTTGTCTCTGTACAAGAAATAAAGGGATACTCACGTAAAATCAATGTCAGGTTAGACATAAATAATAACCTGAGATTTCGCCTCGAGTATTAGCGGGCGAACGGAAAAAAAAAAAAAAAAAAAAAAAAAAAAAAAAAAAAAAAACTAACTACAGGGAAATTTTTATAAAAAATAATAAATTTCTGCTGAAACACTGCACACAAATTTTATAGACAGTCATTTTGGTGTCACCCCCTCTGATGGTGTCACCCGGTGCGGTCCGCACCGCCGTAGTGACGCCACTGATGTAGGCATGGGTATTCTGAACTTGACCGTTAAGACACTTCTTTTGTATGACTGAAAATTTAAACAACAAGAACAACGACCAAGAGATTACTGGTATATGTGCAGAAAAGTCAGATTAAACTTCTGAGACAAAGCCCCCTATGTCAAACCGATGGAAAGAACTAGATACGCACCGATAGAATAAAAAGTGACAAAAAAGACGTTGGTGTTAAATAGCACACAAATTCAGGACTGTTGCGTGCATATTTTGACGCACATTTTACAAAAATCGATATGGCTATTTAATATGGGAAAAATATAGACATTCATTTATTTGTGTATGAAAATGCTGTTTATGGTAAAAGCGAGATAATCCATGTTTGATTCACACTTTTGATTATAGGAGTAATCGTTCTGGATATTGATCCAGCGCAAGGATATTGCGCTTGCGTTTGTACTTATTTTTTAGGGCCAGAAAATATATTAATTTGCTTATTGTGTTTATGGCCTGAATTCATATGTATTACATATTATTAGTACAAGTAGAATCAGTCCTATATTGTATATTTTGGATGGGTAGGAGGGACTAGATTCTTGCTAGCGGAAGTATGAGTTGTCTTGACAAGTCGTGATGAGTTCCGATGTACTGCTTACAAATGGCGGGGTACGTTTTTCAAGAGCTGGTCCTTTCGTCAGAAAAAATGTCTTACGACGTGGTTTTTCTTCTGAAGGAGATGGTGTCTCTACGATAGTTTGTGTTAGAGACTCTCCTTATGTCAGTATATAGATGATTCGGACTCCAGGTAAACCCAGCTCCTATTTTTGATGATCTCTCGTCGGTTAGGCCTAGCTTGACTTTTGGTGCTTCGTTATGCTAGTGTCGTGTTTGGTATCGACGAAGATGACAGATTTTCCTGCAGCGGTTATGGCTACGTGAATTAACCTGATCACCGTAGAGCTGTATGGAAACATTTATGAAATCCTTTATATACCCATTATAAATTAACTCTGGCTTATATTCTCCTTCCTATGAATGAGTGAACGACAACTCAGGGAGACAGCCATGTTGGATTTCAGTCATCATATGTTTTGATCACTGCCAAGAGAACAGATTATTTATCTTATTACACTGACAAACAACATTTTTCTTTCTTATATAAGAATAAGTGTTCTTAGGTCAGTTTCTTGCGCTGATTTCAAATTTGAAATCCGTTTATCTCTATCACATCGGGTTCTTAAGATATTTGTGAATAAATATATTTTTGGGAAACCGTTATTTGCTCCGTTTCATTTTTACTATATAACTTATTAAAAATTAACAAAATGCAAAATAATTCTACTTTTTATACTGCTAAAAGATGCATGACATATCTTACGCTATTTTTCAAATAGTTACTGTATTTTGAAATAATTCTGAGCGAAATATGGCTTCTAGAGGTTGTAGAAATTCGGCTGATCTGTTCCGTTACGTGTGCGGATATTTTACCGATCGTGTTCACCAGAAAAACTTTACACCATTACTAAAGAAAGCATATGAACTTTATTTCGATTCGAAAGTTGATGATGCAAATAAATCTTGGAAGCCAAATGCAGTTTTTTCGACTTGTGCAAATACAGTGGCAGGTTGGTTACGAAAATCACCGAAGCATAAGTCGATGCCTTTTGGAGTGCCAGTAATATGGCGTGAACCAACACATCACGCTACCGATTGTT